>JAOXNO010000024.1:67728244-67740123 GCA_028565335.1 Limnodromus scolopaceus
ATCATAGCAAATAAGCTTCCTTTTAAAAAAGGCGTAATTCTCTTAATCTTTCTAAATGAGAACATTCTAATAACCAGCCCCCTACCTCAAAATCTACTTAGTTCTTTATTTCCTTCCAGAGAACAAATTGAACTTTCCTGATTTATAGCAACAAAAGATGCACCTCAGCACATTCATCCTCCTCTTGGAGCTTCTGATGAAGTGCTGACTTGAAGAAAATTACCTTCTTAGTGACAATTGGAAAAGATTGAGGCCAATTTTCTGTATATTCAAAGTACTTAAATTGTTTTATATATATACAATGAAGTTATGGCAGGGGGTGTCCTGCCTTTTTTCTTTTCTTTTTTTTTTTTTTTTAAATATGCAGAGTGGCTAAGAATGAACAATTGCTTCAGCAAATTCTAAAATTTGGAGACAACAAAATTACCTTTTTTGCTTGGTACTAAATGAATTTCTTTGCTCTGTAAAAGCCCAGGATAGTGCTGTATGCTGATGAAAAAGATGCTACTACCTGTGCCACACTTGCAGGAGTGGAAATTGGGATTAATGCATTATAATACCAGATTAGCCTTAATAGAAGTTTGCCGCCGCAATTTATCAAGGTAATTAAGTATGTACCTAAATTTAGGCACTAAGTAGTTCTATTGACTTCAGTGAGACTAGTCTGCATTTAAAGTTGAGCATGTTTTAAAATACTGTGCTGATTCAGGGCCATAACTTTGTTACCTTGTGGATTAAGAGAAAGCACTGTCATCAATAGCCATTATTGGAGCTAATGGGGGGGTGGTATACCTTGGATAATGGTTGAAACTGGATAAACTGGCTCAGTGAGAAAGGAGCACTTAATTTGCTCTTTAGAGGCTCAGCCAAAGTTTAGTAGGACTACTACCTATCTTCAAGATACTAACAAGAAAATGAACCAGAGCTTTCCCAGGTTTAGCTGTGTTTAAGACAATAACGCTGCCTAAACCCTGGGCTACTGGACAGCAAGGCATAGAGACCTCCAGGCAGCTCTGAAGGGGGTAGCTCCTGTCTGGCTGAGTCAGGCATAATACAGAACTAACAAATACTTCTCGACTAAAGTTTATATGACGCAGTATCTCCTACACCAACCAGTGTTTCTGGTTCTGTGTATACTGGTCAGAAACGTGCAGCTGGCTCAGAACTGGAAAGGTTTACTTGACAAAATCCAGGGTATAACTCTTTTTGTATCCCAACTGACTGCAGAAGGGCTTTCTCATGCAGTCTGGACTAACAGCTGCTTAAACACATATGGCACAGAGGTGCTTCTGCACCTGTAACCTGATTAATCTGCAACTAGATAATACACAGGCAAATGAGGACTGTATATGTGACCCATATATTATAGATCAAATATGTTCATCCTGCATTGAGTTGCATTTTAAATCTTCCTGTTAGTCTTTACTTCTCATGTAGTTTTTCTAATTTTCTCTTAAAAAAATCTTTTTTCTGTGCAGTGTGTTTGCTATGAGAGGTTCACAGAGCTTAAGTACAAAGTAAGCACCAATTTTCCAGAGTTGAGCACTCTGACTAGTTCTAAGCTATACGTCTGTGAGCAGTTAACTCCGTGTATGTATATAGCTGTGTAATGGTTTCTATACAGAGCTTAGCACATGAATAATTTGCTAAATTCAGCTGGTTCATAATTGGTGTTCTAATAGTAAAAAACTTCAAAGCATCTTAGGTTAGCAAAATGTTTATTTGAAGTATCTATTCCTATAACCCACATTTTAGTGTCTGTATTCTGTAAAAGAAGAATCTAAATATATCCAGTACTGCAACTGTGAAAGAAGAGGAGAATTCAATATAGGCCACGACCCAGAAGAGCACTTAAGCATATGCTCCACTTAAAGCATATAAGGAATTCTGTTTCAGTAATACTCGGCTACTTGATTTCCATGGGATCATTTTGACTTCTTAAAATTGAACAATTTTATGTACCATGATGCTATAAAGAAGGCTGGTATATCAGAATGGGACTGCAACCAAGAGTAAGAGTGTGTGCTACAAATACAGTTAGTTAGCTCCGAGTCTGTCTCCATTGCGGTTTTCAACTCTGGTCCTCCAGTGTCAGCTTCTTCAGTCTCTCAGACTTTCTTAAGCCACCTGTTTTGCTCCAGTGGAGTAAGTTATTTGACCTTTCCAAACCTGAAAGTAATTTTGAATGCTGCACTTGTTAAATGAATACAGATAAGGGGAGGGAACTGAGCATCAGTTCAGTTGGATGAAACTGGATCCTTTACTGAATGGTCCCCAAAAGACAGTGGGTGAGCAAATGCATGCTAGGAATGGTAGGTCCTCTTGCAGAGGCCTCTTGCAAGCTCTCTGCCAGCTATAAAATACACAAATATTTTATAGATGGCATACCAGTCAGATGTGGAATGTACCCATCAGAGATGCTTCTTCTGACTACAGCCCAGCAGAGAGATTGTGTGGGCAAACCCAGCATTCAATTGTTGGTGTTGGTTAGGTTTCAAGAAGTACATAAAAGGCTGCTGCCCCAGGCTGCAGTAAAGGTGCAGGTCTGTACACGAATCTTAGGTCTCCTATAAGAAGAGAGTGAATGCTGAGTATTTTCAGGAGCATGACCTCTGTAACAAACCAATGCCTTTCAGTAGAGAAAAACCGTTGCTTAAAAATCTTTGTAAAAATCATGATTGGAACATCTTCATTCTCAGCAAACAATAAAGAAAAAAACAGACAAAATAAAAGCAACGTGTCTTCTGGGGTTTTAAGTCTTGTTGTACTGGAAAAGCATCAAGGAATCACCAGAAGGCAGAAAAGATTATAGCTATTTAATTTCCACAGTGAGATTAAACAATTTTAATCACTTACAAACATGGCTACTTTATTTTAGGTACATGTGAACAGTTACAATATTCAGCCTGAAAACAGAAATGATGGAAGTGGCAAGACTGCTAAGAGCAGGAGAACTGAGATGATCTGCCATAATCGAACAGAGTTTAAAGAAGGTTTGAAAATGAACACTGGTGTTTAAGTAGTATACAAAACCTTTCGGAAACTGGAGAGAAAAAAAATGTTTCTTTTTATTTATTTCTCACACCCGTCTACATATGCCTAATGAGAAAAAAAATCTCAGGAGATAAATTACAGATAATGGCTGTAATCTTACGTGTATTTAATATCATAATTATATGCACAGAGTGCATACACCTCTGTGTCAGAGAGAAAGAAGCTATATTGGGAAATTAAGAAACAGGATCTTTATTTTGAAGCAATCGTTAGTTGGTGATACATCTGCTAGGTATATTAATTAAAACTGTCAAAGAAGATTAGTTAGGATGAATACTATAACCATGAGAAAGCCTAAACCAGGAGATACATTCTTTAGTTCTCTTCACATTTGGATGTGCAGAACATTGATTTTGAAGGATGACAGTAGAAAAAACAGTAGTTCCACGTTAATGTCATCTAGGTACAAGTGTGTTGCAAAATCTTGTCTGTGCTGCTAAAGTTGCTACCAAACTTCAGAAGGGGTGACACAGGGAATCTGGAAAGTCTGTCGATGGGTTTCATTAATCCAGCAGTCCTTAGGTGTTAGGAATCACTGCTTTTTCCTTCTGCCTCTTGACTTTCCAGCAAGGCTTTGGATGATGGCACTTCTCCACCCTCTGCTCCTTCATCTAAAAAAAGACAGAATTAAACGTTTATACCACACGCATTCTCACACCTTTTTTAATGCAGTCAAATGTTTGGGTTCACTGATCATCTCTGTTTGGATTGGCTCTTTATTACTACACTACACTACCACACTCATGAATGCTGTAGAAAGAGAGATTAGCTGGAAAGATAAAGAACTTGCAGAGGCGTCTTCCAAAAGCAATTGCCTATTGTGTGGATTTGCCTGCTCCTTGCACATGCTGATCCATGTGCATTTGGTTGTAAGAAACAGATCGGAGTTAACTTTTTATTACTGTTATTCTTTTTTTCTGGGTAATTTCCAAAGTCAAGTTAGAATATTGCATTCCTCCGAGTGTTGCTTGGTTTCAGGTAGATAACATTACAGCTTATGAACATGCCAGTTATCTGGCTGACCTTCTTTGCCAAGAAATACCTAGGAGAATTCACCCTGTCTTCACAAGATGAGGGGATTTTTTTGTTACGCTGATTTGGAAGTTCACTCTTCCATAGGTTTGCATCGAATACTCAGATGACTAGTGTAAGTAAAAGCTCCCCAGCATGCACGGCCATAAGATGAAATGTTCTACCCTGTCACTTTTGATGCTCAAATTCTCTCACTGAGAAACAGGAACTCCTCTTGCCTTGATTTCTTTGCAAAGCATAATAATTTTCACACCACCTTTAAGTCCCACATGGCATTACTAGTGCTAAGAGAACAGTTTGTATGCCTGAATCTGAGACAGCCCATAGCTTTTGGGGACAAGGAGGGGGTCTGTTCAACATATCTGGCTGTACCATCTTCCAAGTTCTATCCACTTTAACAGACATAATCTAATGGGCACATTTTCAGCTATTTGCCCTGGAGACTTGCTGTAAAATATCACCAACAGCCAAAAGAGTTATATATCTTGGTCTCTACAAACCATGCCAAGTATCTACCGTTGTATACAATTCATCAGCTAAAGGTCTTGGCAGAAATCACATGATGTTTTAAGTCTGCTCAGAGTTCTGGAGGCTTAAGAGTTTCATACTGGTCGATTAAGACTCATTTGACACCCGTCAGTATTACGTAGCACGGTGCTGTTGAGGAAAGGGGGACAGAACAGTCTTCTCTATTGGCTGTTTCTGTGTGGGGTTGGATGTGGAGTCCTGCAGACAGGGTAAACAGCTCGTTAGAGAAAATCTGATCTCTTAGTTGGTAGCACTTAGTGTGACAGGTGCTAAGAAGCTGAGTGTATCAAGATAGTTATACAGAGTCACCTAGAAAAACAATAAAAGTTATTGGCAGAATACTGCCCTAAAGCAGATTACCAAATATGAGAGGCCAGTATTGCCTCTTTGCTCTCAAACTTCTTGCAGACTCCTCTTCAACCTTTGGATCACCATTGAAACCAGTCAATTGTTTAACATGGTTCCAGTGTGGCCTCCCACCAGAGCACCTGTGGGAGGTCTCAGCCCTCTAAAACTTACGCACCAGCAGAGGATGCTCAGACAGGATACAGGCGGTCTTCACTTCAGAGTCAGGCTCCAAGATAAACAGCTGACACCAAAATCTCTCCTGTATATCTCATGAGAACATTAATTTGGTGTGGTTTTCAGAGTACATGGAAATTTATATCACAGAGCTATGACCCTTGTATATTCATAAAGAATATATGCAAATCTCTTTTCTCTTCTAAGCCAGACAAAAAGTATTAGTGCGTCCTGTTCCTGACCACTATGACAGCAGCTGATAGCATTCTAGAAAGAGAGGAAATGTATGATCCAGTGAGCATTAGCTACATTTGAAGCAAGATGGAGAGAGTCGTTCTCACCATTTCCCGTAATCTTCATTGAATCTTTCAGAGTAGAAAAAAAATAGGGCATGCTTTATATAGCCACATGTTCCATCTTCTCCGCTTTTCTCATTTATCCAACTTCTTTGGTCTGAGCTGGAAATGGCTTTCATTTTTTCACTTAACTTATTGTTAAAAACAGAAACAGGAAAAAAGAGATGCCCATTAGAGCCCCAAATGATGCACAAATTGTTTCTCTGTCAGAGCATTTGAACTTCCAAACTTTCTTTCCATTTTGATGAACTCTCCTTGTTTTGCTTGCTGTCATAACTTGCAACACAATGAGGCCGTAAATCCCATATGATTCTTGTGGAATTCCCAACCTCAAAAAGCATCCAAGCAGTCAGAGTGGACCTAACTGTATCCTATGTTCATTTCCTATTATCACTACTGCAAAGTGCTGATAACAGGAACTGCTCCTTCCAGGCAGGCTCTGGCACAGCTATGTGCCAATGACAAAAGCAAAGAATAATTCCACGCTCTTAACTGTTCTTCAAATCCTGGCAGTGCTGGTCCTTGTATTTGTAAGAAAGCATCAGTACATTTTGCTAGAACTAATGTAGCTGTGTTTCATTTCTTCTTCTTAATGCATTGGATGGGCACCGGGAGAGGAGGATTATTCTGTCTGGAGGGCTAAGTACTTATTTTATGCTGTGCTGTAACATTTCTTTTAACAAGACTTTCACTCTTTCATGTTTATTTTTATCCAGGAGGAAAAAAAAAAAAGATTGAAGAGAGAAATTCTGCATGCTTTAAAAAGTATATTCTTTCCAACTACTAAAGTTTCCAGAGGCCAAAATAAAACAAACATGAGGAAGTTATCTATAGCTGTTGTATTCTTTTGTGCTTTGTTTAACATGGTTTTGTGCATCTCTCTCAAGGTTCACTGCTCTAAACAATACAAAGGTTAGTTACATATAATGTAGCAATGAATATTTCAGTGGGTTGGACTGGTCACTTCACTTCCACAGCTCCTGACACTGACAACAATATAAATTCCTGTCTACCTCCCCTTTTATAAGGGAAACAGTTCTCTCCTGCTGGAGCCTGACCCCTGGTCATGGTGCACAATCTGTGCCAGGCAAAAGAGCTATTTGGAATAAAACCCCCCATAATATTTGAAAACCAAAGCCTTAAATGTTAAGTGACTGTACTTTGGAATGGATTTCCAGTGCTCCAGCTGGGCACACCAGAAGGAGAAAATCGGTAGGGACATACTTTTCATATTCCTGGGGAAAAATCTCTCCTTGAAACACACATGAATTTTAACTGAGGCTTATCTGCCATCATTGCCCCTGGACTCACAGGGCTCCCAGCATTACTCTGAATGTACTCTGACACAGTGCCCATCTTCCTTCCCACTTGCTCTTACAGAGTCCCTCAGTTCCCCTCACTACTGCCCTGCAGCCTGAGGGTATCTGACCTTGTTGTGTTTCCCTTTTTTTCTTTATGTCCACCCTCTCTTCTTCATAAATCTTTGCCCTTTCCTTTTACAGAAGTAATGCCTCCTTCCAGCACCCATTCAGATTCTTATTTTCCTCTCTTTCCCAGGGTCAAGCCAGGATGTGGTCATTCAGTCCTGTCTCACTTCTCCTGGAAGTGATGTTTCCGCCTGCCACCTTCTTTACTGCAGTGCTTTCGTAGACACGTTTGGTTTGGATTACAGAATCCCAATTACATTAATATAACCTAAATCATCAAAGAAAGAACAGCTTGTAATCAAAGGAATCCTCCCCCCCCGCCACCCCCAGACTTTATGGTGCTTTGGGAGGCTGTAAACTCTAACATCCTGTAATTGCTTCAGGCAACATAGAAGCAGGACATACATCCTCAGACCCTGGGAATCCCTCCTATAATATACTTCAGTTTCATGTGCCCCCCGACTCCTCAGCATGTGCTCCCCGACTGCCCGCCCTGCAGTGCTGTGCCCACACCATCGCTGCTCCTGGAAGTGGGACCACCAGCTGTCACAGCAGCCACTGTGATGGGCATGAGAAGTTACTTACGAATCAGAACCTAAAAAACTAGGCGCAACCCATACTCAGGGCCAAATCATAATTCTCACTTCATAGGCATTAGAAACCAGATTTTTCCAAATCCCACAATCCCCCTGAAAGTAAAAAGAACTCAAATGTAAAGCTGGTGTTGATTAAACCTGTGCTAATCAACAGAGCACCATATCAAACTAAAGGACAGGCCAAAACACAACCCTGGTCTCAGATAGCAAAGCTGAAAGCCTAATAGCAGCAGTAAATCACTGTAAGCTCTACTGTTAATGTATGTTCCTGAGTTAGGTTGATAGCTGCAATTGGATTAACAGGGCAGCTTGGTGTCTTGTGCTAAGTTATCTCACTGCAGGAGCAGACCCTAATTTATAGCTGAGTGGTGGTTTTCCAAGCTGCCCAGCAAATGCAACTGTGTTTGCTCTTCCTCAAGAGAACTGAAATTCAGCTCCCAGCACCTTTCCCCAGGCTGCTGAATACTCAGTCTGTGGGTGGATATGGCAGACTTACTCTGGATTAAAATGAATTTGTGTCCTTAGGAAATACAAGTGGTAACTGCTTTGGAAGGTTGAATTTAATCATAAATGAAGAAAGAAATATTAGTATTGACATCAAAACTGCATGGTGGCAGAAGCCTTAAGGAGAAAGCAAAGGATGACTGCATAAAAATGTCCATTTCTTGAATGCGCAGGCATTACCTTCTGAAACGGAGAGCTCAGCCAGTTTGTGTGGCAGGTCTGAAGTCCCAGCACCAGCAGGAGAGCCCAGAATGTCTGGTAAGGCGTTCCGGCGGCCTGCCCGTCCTGATGCTGCAAAATCTGTGACCACAGGCTCCACATCAGTCATTGCTGACTCCTTTCCTCATAGCAACATCTGCGTATGGAACAAACATAAGAAGAAAACAGCTGTAGCCCGCGTGGATGCTGATCACCTGCTCAACTATACAATAGCCATAGGCTTTGCCTAATAGGTCTATTGTTATTAAAAGCCATATATTTCAATACTGAGTGCTCAAGCTTTATTTGTGCCCCAGAAGAAGATAAAAGAATCTCTGTGCATTTCCTTACATCACCATTTACACATCAGACTAGCACAATGAACAGCTCTGTACCTACAAGAAACCTGTGGAGAGGGCCAGCAACAACCCCTTCTGCCAGCCACTTGTATGTCTTTTGATGACCCTCTTTTTATATCTCTCTTCTTCAGTGGTTTTGCCATACAGCCTCTCGGAAGGGAACCGAAACTCTATTTTGTTATACTGTCTCTATGAAGCAAGGCATGGTTTCTTATGAATCTTGTTTAGATTCTTATGTAGAATCATTAGAACAAACTCCTTTCACAGAGGAGCAAATTATACAAAAAAGACCTCTCAAAAACTAAACTAAAACTCTTCATAAAATTTCTTTATCTTGCAGACATCAAATCATTTGTTTTCCTCTGTTCCTTGTTAGCTTGGTTTAACCTCAGCTTGTCCATGTGACTTTTATCTAATAAATAATTGAATCCTGGCAATAATAGAACCAACAGTGCTCTGCTCCCTCCATCCCTGTCTCAAAGCCCATTGAATTGAATGGAAAAAGTCCTGCTGACCCAAATGGGCTTTGGATGAGGCACAGAGGTGTTTGCAGGATCACACCCCCGGGGCACCAGCTTAAGTGAGAACACCTGCAGCAGGAGGTGATACTTGGCTGCAACTGGCACCCAGGGACTGTGTGTGAAAACTGCCATTAGCAATTGTACTATTAAGAATCACTTAAGACTATCATACCAGAATTGTACAAAATAATTTCTGATAATTAACAGACTCGTTTCTAATAATTAGTCAGGAATTGTTCAATTAAAAACAATATTTTATGTTCTGTGTGCAATGTGGGAACAGGAGTGTTGTCTCTGTGTGTAAATACGGTCAGTGCGTTGCGTGGGAAGGGACACAGATGAGGCTGGAGACCAATCTGATGGAAGGTTGTCACAATTCGGTTGACAACTGGCTGTATTTATTGTAAGATTTGGATAGGGAAAGTCTTAATCATTTTAGCGTTGTTCATATAAGAAGCAAAGCATCACAGTCCCCTTTCGAAAATTCCACCAAGGTTGGGAAAGATCAGTGCTCTCATTTCATGGATAGAAAAATGAGGCAGACAGAGATCAAACGTGACTCGCTCTGATGTGCAGGAAGGGAGGGGCAGAAATTTGATCACTGATGCTGACCTGGCATTTCCACCACAAAGAACATTTTCCTTTTCTCCCTCAGAGTGCCTTTCAGCTGTGTCACTCCAAGAACAAGAATAAATATTCTTAACCTTCTTTGTATCTTTAAATACTTTGTAATAAAAGAAGTGAATCCTTCTTGGCAAGAAACGAAGACATGAGTAAAAACTGCAAGTCTGAAAGATGACTTAAACATGCAAATAAAACACTTTCTTTAACCAGTCAGTAACTCACAGTTCTGACCACATGCTCACCAGAGCAATTAAACAGACTGTAAATTACACGTCAGAATAGAAAATACTCAGGATCTCCCTTTGCCTGGTAAAGCTGTTAAAATTTGTTCCCAATGCCAAAATACTGCATTTTCTGCCATTCAGCTGGTGAGACAATAATACTGCTGGGAATTGACCGCTGTTCACAAAGATCTACAGAATGACATTAACAACAAAACACACCAAAGACTTCCTCAAACCTGTCTTGTGGATTTGTTTATTTCTCTTTTCTCTCCTGCATGGATGTTTTGGTCTCTAAATGGTTACTTTTTAAACAGAGAAAATCTGTTCTCCAACTCATGCTACATGAAACTGCTCTCTTCTATAGTACAGTTTCATCTTACCCACCTTGTGCGCTTGTTTCAAATCCCTCCCTTTCCTCTCCAGCTCCTCTCTTTCTCCCCTGATGGAATCTCCTTTCATTGCATAATACTAGGCAACCCAGGAAGATAATGAAGGACACAGTCTGACACACTTTCATGTACATGAATTTTGATTTATTCCCTTGAATAAAAAAGTGCACAGAGACAAATCTAGAACATCTGTCAGAAAATCAGCTGATCATTCTCCATCAGTCTGGTAGCCATAACTCAAACGTAGCTATCTAAAAATAATAAAAGTACGCATCCTTTATATATGTAGTAGTTACCATTATATTTTCACCTTTGTTTTTTCTATACTATGCTTAAAGTATTAGAGGCTGAGGAGAAGGCTGAGTTCAGAAGTTAAGGGCTACCCGCTGCTCTAGCATAGAATGTTTTCTAAGGATATTTGAAAGACAAGGGACTACCCCAGCAGCCTTGGAATTGACATTACAAATCAAAACTTTAGTCCATATAGGTCGATCAAAACTTAAGTCTACCTCCAAACATATGGCCATATTCAAAATAGCTTGCTGCTGTACTTTAGATGGAACGTTAAAAAATGAAATGCCATTTAAGTAATGCTTTCATTTTCATTCTGATCCTCTCTTATAATAGTATTTTCTAAGACCTACACCCAAGTAAGGATGTAGAGTTTCTCTACTCTTCATCTGTTTCGACCTTTAATTTTCTTAACATATCCATCAAGAAATAGCTATCTTTTGGGCATTTTCATGCGTCTGTTATGTGTAGTATTTTTTGTGCTTCCTCACAGGGTAAATAATAATCGCAGTGTACATAGCATCTATTTTCCCAATTCTACCCCTCCTCCCACTGCCAACATCTCCTTCAGCTTCACTGAACTCATTTTGCTGTAACCGTATCCAAGTTAAAGGTACTTCCATCGTGGCAATGCCTGCATGCAGTAGCTTCTCTCACGTTCCAAATTACTGTTGCCACTTTTCTCCCATGTCACTGCTCACCAGACTAATGGTATGCAGCTCTAAAAGAATAGTGACAGATTTCCAGGGCAAAAGGTTCCCTACTTCCCTGGCCCCTTTTTTTCCACAGCAAAAATCAGGCTACCCCAAAAGGAGAAGGGAACTGGGCGGGAACCAGAGTTGAGCCAGGAAGCAGGCTGTTTGCAGAGGCTCAACAGCAGGAAGGCAGGTGGATCTCCCAGAAAAGTTCTCCTGCTAAAACTAGAGGTCAAAGGCTTTGACTGGCATGATAAATAATTAAAAAGTACCCCAACTAGTACTCTATCACTACTCCATGGCACCAGACTAACTTTTCAGCTCATTAGTGGGCCATGACACAGCACTAAGGGGTTTTTGGGAGTACTAGTTCATCTGCTCATGTACGCCTCTGAAACCCAGAGGCCACCCAGAATGCACAACAGACCACTCCGGGGTGCAAGGGGAAAGGAAATGCTCTGCTTGGTCAAACTGGCGACAATTCAATTATTGTATCTTTCAGATATTCGAGTAAGTGTCCTCAGACAAATCAATGGCAGATAAACTACCAGTGGGTTTT
>JAOXNO010000024.1:67740223-67781070 GCA_028565335.1 Limnodromus scolopaceus
TCAATTATTGTATCTTTCAGATATTCGAGTAAGTGTCCTCAGACAAATCAATGGCAGATAAACTACCAGTGGGTTTTTCTCTAAATGAGAGAACTAGTTTGTTAATCTTTCAATCTTCTTCTGTTGACAGCATAGCCAGCCCCTTCGGAGGAAATGAGTCACAGAAGCTGGTGAGAATTTGTTTAAATAAATGACAAAGGAAAAGAACAAATAAATCTCCTGCAACAACTTGTGTTGAGGATCAAGAGAAAAAATGCTTTATGGTGCTCATTTGTAGCAGGTGCCACCGTCCACATTAAATGTCAGTGCTGTCTCTTCCTCACCCTGTCTGTTAGGAAGCAGATAAATCACTACAATACGTATTTGTGAAAGCTCTTTTTTCTTCTGATCTTTTCACTGTCTTACACAGAGACAAAATACTAGTTTTGTTCTGCTTGGAAGGAAAAACTATTCCTCAGGAAACGTCGAAAGGTTCCTGACATTGGTATTGCTGCAACTCCATGCAAGAGACTAAAAGACCAAACACATCACTCCTTGCTACTCAGGCACTTCTCTCCTCTCAAAAACCTTTCTCTTAGGTCTTAGTCTCTGTCCGCACTATCAGAGAGAGTTTACACTTCCCAAACACTGCTCTTTTTGAATATTCCTTAATAGGAACAAACTGGAAAGCATCAAATCCTCACAGAAGCACCTGAAGAATACAAAAGCCAAGTAGGACTTTTAGAGGCAGATTGATTGATTTTGGTTTTGATGGTCTCTTATGGTAAAATGCATTTCAGCATGTCACTTAGAAAGAACTTTAGTCCCTTTAGTTGTGTTGTAAGTAATGAGTGTTCTCCAAGAACCTTTACCCCAAAAGCCTGTAGGTTCAGAAGTTTCTAAGTAAGGAGAACAGAAAACTTATTGAAAGAAGCACTTCCCACTGTGCGACTGAGACGAAAACCACATCTCCTTGGCGTGCAGTTGCCGTGCTTTCACATCCTCTTCTGCTGCAGCTACACCCCGACAGCTTTGCCTTCCCAAAGATCTCAGAACAGGAACACTCTCATTATACATGCTCCTTATATAATAATGCTCCTTATATACATAATCCTTATGCTTCATCCTGAAGCATTACTGGACCATAAAAAAAGGAAAAAAAAAAGATAGGAACATTCATGCTTTTAAGGAAGACAGTCCAGAGATTATGATGATGACCAACAGTAACCTGGGCACTCACACGATAATTTTTGTGAGAAAAGTTTCTTTTATGTGTTTTTTTTTCGCAACAATAACATTTGTAATACACTCATAAGCCCAATGCACACAAAAAGATAAGCAAGCAGTCTTTACCATATCTATATCAAACACAGGAGCCTTGATTGTGTTTGGGGCTTAGGACAAGGGATCACACATTTCTTAATACAATAAGAAGCAATATATCTAACTGTATGAAAGTTAGAAGTGAATCACTCAGGAAAAAAATAAATGTGCTAGATTTCAGGGTTTTTTTAATACACCACTAAATTTGAAACAAGAGTTCCTTTTATTATTTCATGCTAGAAAGATTATTTGGGTTTCCTGTATCAATGGAGATGGCCTTTCTAGTGCATGTTCTCTGAAAAAATCATGAGTTATTTTCTCATACAGGGAAACTAAATTATATCCCATCTCAGTAGATCTACAGTGCAGAAGCATGTCTGAGTCCTTCTACATCTTCTCTCTCAGTCTGGATGTTACAGCCCACATAACACATGATATTTTTGGGATGATAATTGAAAGTTTGGTATAATGTATACCAGGTTTTCACTTTTGGTTCTTTGCAGTGTACACAGCTCGACAGACATCCAACAAAAACGTCTCATGTGTTTCTTCTGCACTGGATACGTGACCTACTCTGCACTCTTGCACCAGGGGCAATATCCTTACTGATAATGTGCAAAAATGGATTCCATACATGATTCTTCTAGTCCTGACCTGGTCAGCCTGGGATACCAAGACTACACCACTCCTCCATTTCCTGCCTCCATGCTCTCAGAAGCATCAAGTTGAGGTTCAAGATCTTGGTCACATTGTTCAGACAGTCATCTATTTTGGGGCACAGAATCTGAAAACCTTGGCCAAAGCTGTAGGATAAAGAGAGGAGCTGATGAATTTTCCCCCTTGGTGAGTGCAATTTCTAGGTAAATCTTGCCTGTGCTTTCATGAGGAATGGTTGAATATGGGGAGTTAATTTTATTAAGCATTGAGAACCATCACAAAACTTACCAGTCTTCAGCTCCAAATGCAACATATATCTTAACTTTTGGTATCTCCTGTATATAGTACCTAAAAAGTGTATGTGTGCACTTGTACAGATCCTGCAGCTGAAAGGGCTGGTGTAAGCCAGTATGCCACGCCAGCATTACCCAGTATGTAAGGCACAGAACCACTTTCTAAACAAATGAAAAAGGATGGACTTTTTCTTCCTCAGACCACTAGTTTGAAACTTTCAGTAGAATTTTCTGATCACTTCCATAAAGCCAATATTATAATCATGGGAAAGACAAGAGAAAAAAAAGCCACGTAACTTAATAGTCATCCTGTTTTCAAGCTTCTGCAGAACACACAGGTACCGTGGTGCAGTTCACCCTCTACAAACCCGAAGAGAGCAGAACAGCTTTACTGTGAGCTGTGTTTGACCCTGAGCACGCACAAGGCTGTGATGCATGGAAGAACACATTACAAAGCTAACAGCAGTTCTAAGTAATGGTACAATTTTCCTATAGTGAAAGAAAATAAGGACGAGAGGGGAAGGGGTCATGATACTGACAACTGAATCAGAAGTTCTCTGCAGCAAGTAATAAATGAAGTGACATTAGCTGAAGGCAGTCAATATCAAGCAAGCTAGCAAGTCACTTTCCAAATGTCTCTGAGTGACCAAACGCAATGACAGATATAAAGCTTTAGTCAACTTTATGGGAAACACAATTCAACAGGGAAGAAACTCTAATGCATCAACTGCGCTGGAAAGAAATCAAACACATTCCCTTCTATGAAATAAGAAATGAAGCTCAATGGAAACAAAGCAACCAACCACCCTGAGTCTTCCTCGTACATTTTGGCCATTCATCTTCACAGAGTTTTCATTCCCTATTGCAAGTGTATATATATCGCCTGTCCCACATACCCACATATACACAGTACACTTTCAGCCACAGAGCTCCATCCTTCCAAATCCTTATTAAGATTTGCATCTGGCCTTAAAACCAAGAGAAGTTTGCCCACCCATGGGAACATACCCAAGGAGTAATTTAGGAACTATTTTGCCCCATAATTATTTATTTTGTCTCTCACTTCAGTTGCTTCTTCTACTCCACAAATGATCTGGGTTTCCTGACCTATTCTTCTGGCTCATAAATAAATGCTTCTGGAAAACCAATCCAAAATACTTCATTTATGATTCTTCACTGGATAGGATGTTGGAAAGAAAATCATGTTTGTGCAACTCAATAAATGTTTAGTTAGTTAATAAAATATTATTATTTTATTAACTCAGTCCAGGGGTAGTGAAAGGTCTTTGATTTTCCAAATAGAAGTGAACTATTGTAGGATAATTTTATAAAGCCACCTCAGCTTGTTCTACCCTCAGAGCTGGTCTACCCAAAAGTTTTCCCAATGACATTTTTTTAACTAATAAAAGCTATTTTCTCTCCCTAAAAACTTTGTCTTGACTATGTTGTTAAGCCACCACAGGTGCTGGAATGTTCTACAAAATCATTTTGGTTCTGTTTGCCCTCAGGGAAAGATGAACCAACAGAGATCATTGTGCTTTTCACAGCAATCTGATGACTTTAAGTGAACCTGGGCAAAAAACCACCAACATTTAGAATGTGAAGTCTAATGCAAACAAAATGGAGCTAACCCCCAACTGCAAGTCACCCTGCTGCACTGAAGCACCCTTTAACAAGTTACTGAAGTTTCTTTACTGCTGGCCCCGAGATGTCAGTTGACATTCACAAAGACAAAAAGTCAATAAGACATATGGCTACATTTTGAGAAGTTACGTTATGCAACTTTTCTGTGCTGTCTTCTAAAATTGCATTTTAAATCTGGGCCTTCAGTTCCCTGCTCTGTGTGTTACATTTTTATTTTATGTATGCTTTAGCATATATTTTTGCTTCAGATACAATATTTCTTCAATATTAAATGAATAATTTTTCACTTTCATTTCATTCTCCAACATATATCATGCCTCCTCTAATACAATTCCACTCAGGTCATATCCCCTAGAGCATACCTGTTCAATCTTGGCAGTGGTCCCGTTTACTGACTTTAATGAAATTACAGATAGAAAAATCTGCCCCATCTCATGGTGACTCACCAAGAAAACAGACTGAGATTCAAGAAATGTGTCTTCCCTTAGCCCTACAATTTAAGTTAAATAACGACCTTGATTCACAAGATTTGCCATTATATTTACAATAGACTTTAACTTACAGATAAAAAAAATAAATTCAATCCATTACGATTCACTGAATCATCCTCATAGTATAGGTTTACATTTTGATCCTGCAGTTATGCATGTACATAGCTTTATCTGATTGCAAGGCTTTTGTTCCTTCCGTTGAAATTTGATAGTACAGAGAGGAGACAGCACTAGGAACGCCCTCTTTAATGTTCAGGAGCTGATCACTGGCTCGGATTTGTCCCACTTGGATTTGGAGATAAGAGCTGTCTCCAGTGGATCAGACACCTGCCAGTACAGCCCCCAGTTATTTGTCAGCACCAGAAAGTCTGTGACTGCACCTTCACAGTCAGAGACTGCAGGGTACTTACAAGCACGTACAGGCACAATCAATCAGAATAAGGCAAGTCTCAGATTTGCTCCTCTGCCAGAAAATTTTGAGACTGGGGGAAAAACTTACCAAAATTTTCCATGGAAATAAATGGGGGCACAAATATTTGAGAGCATCTTCTTCTTAAATTTTTTGAGAATGAGCCAGATACACCTTGCTCCATTGAATAGCACCAATGAAACAGACTTTCAAATAAACAAAAAAGATGACCCCAAATCCAAATCTCTTGAGGACTAACATTGGAAACAAATAGGCTATATGGTTAGCCACAGTACATACTAAGAACTTTTTCCTTGCAACTTATTTCAGATTAATTTTACCCTTCAGGTGAAGGGTTTATCTGCAGCACTACACTTGCTCTGCCTTCCTATTTTTAGTTGACTCCATTTGTTTCCTCTGTGTCTCTGCTGCGAATGATCACAGCGATTTATAAACCTCCCTGACTTTCATGCTATTTCAGACTGCCTCTTTTTCCTATGAGAATAGGCCTAATAGGTGAAATTCATACTAGTTATAAGCCTAAACAAGTCAGTGGAATTGCACCTGGGATTCATTTGGTTTAATTTCTTTAGCCTTTCAATATACTTCTATTTTATGAAAGTATGAATCATCTCTATTACCCTCCAATGCCCTTAACCTAGGACATTAGAACAGCCTTCCTAGCTTTGAGCTTCATGGTTATAGACTAGCTCTGTAAAATACCCATATTTTGATCAAAATTCTAGTAAAATATACTAAGGAAATTATTTTATGGTCTCCCTGAGCTTATGTGGCAATTGAAGAAAATTATTGCCTGTCAAAAAAGTAAGCCCTAAAAGCAAATCCCTACCACCAAATATTATGGCCTATCTGTTGTTCAACAAGAAACATCAGTCATTTCCAAGGCATGCACTGGGCTGGCAGTCAGATGATTTCCACACAGTTGAATTAACCTATTTTAAATTAATTCCATTAAAAATATCCCTCATTAAGGCAGATGGCTTTAAAAGAGTCTTTTCCATTTTGGTAAATGATCCTTCAGTAAACATGCCCTGCTATCAAAACACCTGGGTAAAGTGCTTCAAATAAGGACCAAAAAAAGTGCATTTATATCCCAAATGATGAGGCTGTGAAAACAACCAGAGATGACAGAATAGAAAGTTAAAAGTGTGCTTTTTGTAAATGACTCCAATGAAGTATGGCTGGACCCTTAAGCTATTTTAGCTGGAATGCCACCAGGCATAGAACTTTTCTTTAACTTTGTTAATCTACACGGGCCATTGATGCTTAAGGAAAAGTGGAGGGATGGAAACCAAAATATAAGAAAGCCATCAAGTCTTGTTCCTGTCTGTCATACAAACATTAGTTGGGAGGTCCGCATACAAATCTTTTGGTTTCAAAAGTTTAACAATCAACTTTCTTTTTCCTCATCTTTATTATTTTTAATTTAACATTTAGTCTGCTATATTCTGAGTGAGAGGTGGGTTTAAGTTTAACATGTCGGTCCAGAGCCATCCTCCCACAAGGAGTAGCAAAAACAACACACAAGATCTGTCTGGGCAAATATTTTTACTTTGCTTTCCTTTGGAGCAGAATTGGATAGGATTTTCCTATTGAAAACTGTTTTCCACTGCAAAGGAATCCGCAGTTCCACTGCATGCCATTCCTGAATCACATCAATTTGAACAAAACTTTTTTACTAAGTCCAGGCAAGAGAGGACCTGTTGAGCGCTGCTGAAAAGTTGCTTTCCTGTAGTCACGGGATGGCACAGCGTGGCAGGACAGTGAGCTTCAGTGACTGCCAAGATGACCAAGATGGCCAAGATGACCAACATGGTCAAACGTCTGGCAGCCACACAGGCCACGTAGGAGATGGGGCATCCTCCACCTCAACTCCCCCCTCCCTCACCCTGAAAGGTGCAGCCCCAGCCCTGCCTACCCTCTTCCTACCCTCCCACGGCAGCAAACAGGGTCCCTCCTCTTTCTCTGCCCTTCTACAGCAGCAAATTCACCCCCCACCAACATACACCCTCCCCAGGACACTCTTCACTCCATGCAGAAAGTGCTAGTGCCCTCCTCCTCATCCAGCCTCTCCCACCCTGACCCACAGGAGGACCACAGCAAAAACCTGCCCTGTCCCCACAGAGGCTCTTCCCTGGGCAGCACCATGCGTGAACCTCCTCACAGAAAGGCAGAAGAATGAGCAATGTGACCCAGAGAGGGGGAGTTAATCATATCTGCCATTTCACTCACCTGCTGAAGGCACTCTGATGCTGAGGAGCGAGGCACCCAAAAGAACCCATTTCCAGTTGGTTATAGATTACTGTTCAGCACTGACATTTTGTAGATCTTATGGTTAATTGGAAATACCACCCTTCCAAGCTCCTCTTAGGATTTTGCAGCCTCCATGGCATTTGGCCAGTGTGTATACATACCTGCGTAACACCTTGTCTGAGTTCAGGAACTGCTGAATGCTCAGAAACAATTTTTTCCCATCTGCTAAGCTAATGACCTCTTCTAAAATGTCTGGGAGCTGTGAACATTTCCTTTTTTAGCTTTGCCAGCATGATCATATTACAGTCTGACACCCGGCAGTGTAAATTAATCTCTCTTCTTTTTTTTTTTCCTCCATGCAAATTCCTCAGAAGTGGATTTTTTTTTCTCCATTTTGTCTTTTTAAGCCCAGAAAAAGAAAGAAGGAGAAAAATCTTTTTTCAACCTGATATTTTCATTTCCAGACAGACTGAAACCAATGCTGAGACTATTTTGGAGGACATATTCTACAAGGATACATCTTTCGCAGAAACACACAGACCTAACTGCATTGCTTAATGGAAACTCCGTAACAGTTGTTTGTGGAAGTATGGAATTGAGCTTTCCAAAAAAAAACAAACAAAAAAAACCCCCAACCTGGAAATGATACTGACAAGTGCAGATCTTTGGGGGATTATGCTGATGTTGCTGTAGTACTCAAAATATTTACTCCTTGTTTTATATACTGGCATTTACTTCTGCATTAAGACCTAAATCTTCAAAGGGTCAAAAATAAGGATGCTTGCTGTGCTTTCCTGACAAGAGCATAGCCTTAGAGACAGATGGTGGATTCCCTTTTTCTAAACTCCACTCAGCGCTGGAGATGAGTAGAGCCTACACCTCCTCCCTTGAGACTTGCATGAATTCGGGTGGAGAACTGCAGATGGTGTGATTTCAGGGGATTTTTTTGTTTGTTTTTTTTGCAGACGACCTCTTGTTCTTGAAGAGCTACAGAAGACTACAGGCACCACGGGAAACATTTTTCTCTGGTCTGCTTTGCTACATTTTTATGGCCCACTTTAAAATGAGCAGTTGAAAGTTTTGTTTTGATTGTATCTTGTGTTTTTCTCAAAAAATGCAGAAACAATTCGGAATTTTCTTGATTGCATACAAGAAGACATGATCTTTCACCAAACAGATCTGTATGCTACACTCATTTTGAAACTATGGGTCACATCCTGTTCCTTATAATATCAACCAAACCACTTATAGGCTCATTCAATGAAACAGAGGTTTAGGAGAGAACTGATAGAAATCATATCTCTGCAGACACCCCTCCACAAAAGCCCTGCTCATTTATTCTTGTGGTGGGGGGAGAAAGACCAAGATCTGTTCCTGCTTTAGAAATTTTAGCAGTCCACCCTAAACTGTAAAGAGTCCCTCAAATCTCTGAGGACCACATGAAGGCTTGTGAAGCACAAGCAGCTATTTGTGCCCAGTTCAGAGCTGTTCGAGGCCAGTGCTCCATCTGACGACTCCTGGTCACAGAGCTCCAGAAATCTGGCTGTGACAGGGATGTCTCTACAGTACTGAACATGACAAACCATGTTTGAAGGACCACACGAACGGTGGCTCCCCCCGGTTTCGCCTGATGATCCCTCTTCCCTTCTGAAGAAGGAAGAGATGCACCCACAGAGGAACTGACCCCACTGCTGTACTTCTCAGCAGGGAACTCCCTTAAGCATCAACAGTCACAGCCAAAGAACAGCATTTGAACGTATAATCTATTTTTAAAAAAAATCTAACCACATTTATTCTACCGATCAAGATGCTTACTCTAGTGTTTCAGCAGAGAGCCTAGAAAGACAAAGATGGCTTCTGAGGTGCATAAAGCCCACCGAGCAGGAGAACACTGGCAAGGGGACAAACATTTAAATAACAGGGAACTTTTCTGTTTGCTTCGGTTGTTCAAAGCAGTATGGAGACAAGCACAGCTCTTTAACTAAAGTTCATTAGGAATGCTAAATGCTTATGAAACCTTGTTGAAATAATTTAAAAACAGCCTAAAAGAGATACAGAACACAAACGGTAGAATATAGCAAATGAGAGCATACGAAAAATACCTACTTACAGGACAGGAAAAAGGGGTTGATGAATACCAGAGACACCCAGAAATACAAGAACATGAGCTCAATGTCTGGCTTTCAGCTGACTACAGCAAAATGCCAAGGGAAACTGAACAGTTGCCAAGAGGGAAATGAAACTGGAATACATTTAAAATAAATAAACAGGCTACAAATTCACATACAGGAGCCTTACAGGTAGACTTCTGGACTTCAGCCTCTCCATTCAGGGCATTTCTGGGACAAAAACAGGTCCTTAACAACCATGTCATAAACTTAATTCTCCGCTCTCCTGTTAAGGAAGGGGAATCTCTGCACCATAAGTGCTGCTACACTCACCCCAAAGGTGGCAAGTGCTGCCTGGACACCATGTCAGGAAGCAAGTCGTGTCTGTTCAGTGGCATTCTGTTACCCAAAGGGTAACATGTAACTATGGCACAAAAACTGCTTTCACAGTCAGGAGATAAATAATGCTTTCCCACTGCATTTTCAGCAAATCTCTACAACGGCGTTAATATTTCAGCATCTACACACAGAGAGCTTCACAGGGGACAAGAGAGCTACCTGGAAATAACCACACCGTTTGATTCTGTATTAGCTATCAGCTAATTTGCGTGGAGACCCAACCAGCCTGCAGGGAAGAGGGTCATCTAGCATGGTTCCTTGGCAATCTGCCCAATTCTGCTCCCCACCCCCAAATGCTAGGTACCTTCAAGCTCATGGTTCAGCGATGCCTTCAGCCCCACAGCATGATCTTTCTTGAAGAGGGGCTGGGTGCGAGCTTCAGAAGAAAGCCATTGCTTGAGCTGGGGGCAATCACAGAGAAGGAGATGCAGGAAGGTGCCAGCAGCTCTGGCTTCCACTGTCTCCTCAAAAATAACCTGCCCTCACACAACTAGAAAAGCAAATCAACACTGGAAAAGCCTCCCTGCTTTTAAAAATCAGAAAGGCTGAAACAACTTGAAGCTATACAAATAAAAAATGGTTCTTGTGTGCCGAGTATGTCAACAGGGGAAAAAAAAGAAAGGAACACTGAAGAAAAATTAACTTCTCCGTTGAGGAAATGACTCAACATATTGTACGAAGTCAAGATGGCCTCCACCTGACATTTTTCAAGGGTCAGTCACCCATAGGTAGGGGACTGAGGGGAAGGTGGGGTTTTATTCACCACTGGATAGATGTCTTCCAACACAGAGGACACAAGGTGAGTAAAAATCAACTGCTATAAATCTACAGCAATCCCACAGGAGTTACGTTCCTCTGGATGTACACTGGGGCAATTGAGATAGGAGTCTTACCACAAACTGTTTACATCAGCCAATTACTTAGTTACTAAAGTGAAAATGGGACATTTCAGTGAATGTCAGTGGAATCATAAAGTCAGTTAGCAGAAAAAGAAATAGATATGTATTCCTTTTATGTACTGCCATCTCTATTTCAAATGTTTAACCTAGACATAGAAGAGAAAAAAAAGAAACTATTTGTTTAAATGGTTATATGAAGTTAGATTTCAAATCACTTGTGTATTTATTTGGGTACAGTACGAAACCACACTAAAGCCTACACCAATCTATTCAACAATTCAGCACTTGCCAAGGATAACCTTTTCTTTCCCATATTCTCTCTTGGATGAACATTCTTCCCTCCGCACTTTCTTATTAAAAGCGATAATACTTTATGAAATAGAATCATAGAATCATTCAGGTTGGAAAAGTGGGCCCAGAGAACCCTTGTCTGTTCACAGGTACTAGTTATAAAAAATTCCACTCCATAAAGTTACTAGAATAATAATACAAAGATCAGCATTTTGAAGTAGATAGGGGTTCATCATGAAGACACTATTGGACTTCAGAATACTGCAAAATAAATTGTACCACTTCTCAACCTCCACCTCAACATTTCTGCAACAGTAACTGATGCAATAAAGAAAGCATAAATATACAGCGAAAACCGCAATCTTCCCTGAAGCTTTTAGCACTCTGTAAAATTAGTTTTCTTTTGTGCTTGTCGATTATGCCTATTTTATTGGTTTTGCTTAATTAACACCATCCAGAAGAAACTTCAGGGACATAACTGTCCTTAAACATTGGTTACAAGATATGCTTCATTTATTTTACAAGCATAGTTGGCAAGGCAAGGCAAGAATGGGTTTCTAATTAACAACCAGGATCTGAAGAGACTAGCATGAATAAAGGGAGAGAGAAAACGTTATCAGGGTCACACCTACCTGCGGAAAGAAAGTCTGTGGTTGCCATCACGCCGATGCACACACACAGCCCAGCTGGGGGTAATGCAATGGCTAGAGCCCCATTTGCCAGATTTCCAACCTATTTTCTTTCCTTGCATTCTCCCTCCCTTCAATAAATCTTGATTGGTATCAGCAGGCAAGCACAAAATTGTTAATGTTACCTCAAGTTAAAATGCTCTCTTGTTCCAAATCTGTTGCTCACCTGAAGACCAAAACCCGTGCTTTTACTTCAGCCGACATACCACTGGACAAACCGTTGGTGCAGTCAGTGCTCTGAACCACATCCTCAGCCCCAAATGCTTTCTTTGCAGACATGCCCTTTCAAACCTGACATTTTCTGTGTTGATTTTAGCTGCTTTATAGTTACCTAAGTGCTGAAGAGAGGAAGAGGACAACATGCACATACAAAAGATCTGTTGATGGGCTCTCTCTTTTCTATTTTGAAGTTCAAAAGCATATATATATTATACATCTTTGCAGCTCTCCAGGGTTTCTACCAACTAAAGGATAGATTTTTCTGAACTGCTACTGCAGCTTCCCAAGCTGTGACTCAGCAACCACACTTTCACACTTAGAAGTTTGGCAAGTGGCTTGGTGCCAGATAAACTAATAATCTAACAGCTTCCTAATATGCAGCAGGATGCTTTAATGAAAGTATATCCGTTACATATGTAAGGACAGATTATTTGCTGTAAACTCAGATAAACTTTGTTGGTCTTGCAGTGCTGAGAGCATTCAGAATCTCCCAAACAACATAATGTTTGGGTTGTGGAAGGTCTATTCTGGCATGTCATCATTTATGAAGAAACAACTTTTGCATTTCTCATTTCAAGAAATTTATTTTCCAAATAATATTGCTGAGACCTTTTCTTGTTGACTTTTTCTACAATAAGTAGTCCTATTTGTTCATTTTTTAACAGATGAAGAAAGTCTTCTCAACTTGAGTTCAGTGCACTTGAGAAGTTCAGTTCAGTCTGAACCATTCCTTTTATAGGCCAACCAAGTTATCTTGTATGAATTTTTAAAAGAAATTAAAATTAGACCATTAGATATATTTTTGGCTTGATGTCCAGAATGCTCTTGGGTTTATAAATAAAATGCTTACCTATGCATATAAAGGCATTTTGGGTTATTTGCAATTTGCATGTATTTTGTTTAAGTATGAATACCTCCACATCTCCTACACTGAAGTCTAAGGATGTATGTCATCCAAATTATTTTTTCTCTAAATGTTGTTGCCATAGCCATTAAGTTGAGATGATTTCACTGGATATGGAACTGTTTAGGCTCACCCCATTGCTGAAAAAAACCCTTCTCTCAAAGTGAATAAAGGTGGAGTCAAGGCTACTGCAAGCAGCCATATTCAAAATCAAGCTTTTTGTGGACTATCATGATGAAGGCTCACTACTGTCCCTGGACCTCATCTTGCATCTTTTCTTGTTCCCCACACCACAATTTTTGATAGCATCTGAGAGTGGATTTTTCATTGTTCTTCAGCCAAGAGCATGTATATGCATAAGACAGATGCCACAACACCTTTGCTTGAGGTACCAGACCTGCAAAGTAGAAAGAAGCCGAACTACAAAACTAGATGCCAAAGTTTCCTCTACCAAGTTGGGTACTTCAGAAAACTTCTTCAACTTACAAATCTCATACATGAAAGGACAGCCACCTAGAACTAACCGATGGGCAATACCAGGGAGAAGGGCATCCCTAGGGATCCTACTCATCACAGACTTTGCCGTGCTCTGAGTTGCCAGGAAGCACCTGCATCTACTCCGCTCACTTCAGCTGATGGAGAAATCACCACCTCTGCAATGACTCCTTCAAATCACCAGGCAGAGCTCATTCCTCCTTTTGAAAACATGCCCAGAGGAGAACACCTAGTGATTTGAACAAAAACTGCCTTGAGCTTCTGTCTCCTAGGTGAATGCTTTGATCCCTAGGTAAGAGATTAAGTTGAGCAACAGTACTTTCTACTGTGCAGGAGTATTGTAACTGAAATTCTGCTCTTTTGATGTCAATGTAAGTTTTGCCCTAGAGTTTGCACTGTAACTTCTAATACAATGCTTTCTTTACGGGAGGAGGGGTGGGGGGGGGGTGGGGGAAGTATGTCACAGAAGCTGGTGGTCAGAACTGGCATTCATCAGGCTACCACTTGAAACACAGAGGAAAAATATTAGGCTTGAAGCCTAAAGACTGCTTCTGTAATTTATGCAGTGACTATTTATTACACAAGAAGGAAGAGGCCTTGGAGTCAGCCCAACATTCACAACTTCACATTTCCAGCAGAGTACTGTAATGACTGTGCTCATTTTGTCCCCACAAATCATGGATTCTTACCTGTCCTCTTCTCTAATCAGCTCCCAACTGGCTGTGTAAAAAGTGTCTGGAGCACTGAGCCATTAGAAAGGGGTTAAACCAAACATGAGTAAAACCAAAACAAAATTAAACCGAAACACTGTATGTTTGTTTAAGCAAGACTTGACACTGAAAGCATTGACGATGCTGCAAGGAACTGCTGAGTATTTCTCTGAAAGAGTATTTTCCTTGCATTGCCAGTATTGCATTAGCAAACTACTGATAAAGAAAGCACTAAAGAGAACCCCAACAAGATGCTGTTCTCTTGGAGACAACAGTTGCAAAACATCTTAGGAGATTTACATGTTGCTTGTAACTGAAAGTCAATGAGATCAATCACAACACAGGCCTGCTAACCTGATGATAGGGCAGTTGCAATTGCCTTTGTTGCTACATGCTGTGTTGACTCACTGCAACTAGTAGTTTGACTTTTCTTACCACCCTAGGGGAATGGTTGTTAGAATTTGTCCCTGCAGGCGAGGCGTTACCACACCTACAAATAAAGGAATGCGACTAAAAGAAAGTTGAAGAGTCAGTTTTCAAGTATATGTATTATTTGGATGTACCAAACTCAAACAGCGATTATTTAATCTGGAAAGACTTTTTAGACAGTTTTAATACAGCTAAACTCAGGGAAAAAAATATGCCTCTTGCCAGCCTTTGGTAAAGTTTAAAAGCACTGCATAGATTAGTTTGTCAGGAATACTGGAGTTAAGAGTCCCAAAAAAAGTAAAGGAGCTCAGTGTAAGCTGTTATACACACACAGCTTGAGAAAAACTGACTGCTAACATGTCCAAAATAAATAGAAGATAATTATGCAATTATTTTGGAAACTCTGAGCATCAGTTTCTGTGTTTATCATTTCTACATCACCTGTGTGTCTCCTACTGCCACCTCAATCCCCAAGCACTGACAAGCTGCACTGACTTCAAGAGCTGCATCACCACATAGTGAAATCTGAACTGATGCCAACACGTACTTCATCGTACGTAAGAAAATGCCCCTTGTGTTGTTGCTCTCACCACAGAGAAAGTCCGTTTACCCAACCTCTGCAAAAGCACATTTGCATTCCTTTTTTGGAGAGAAGTTCTCAGGCACACCCCAAGTTAATCACTAAATTTGAAGTTGGTGAACTCTTAGCAACTGCTAAGAAAGGACTGAAGACCCATTGGCTTCATCAAGGCAGCGTAACTGGATGAAATTAAGTGACTTCTGACAGATAAACTAATGATTCTACCTCACCATCAGCTCGAGGCCCTGAGTTTTCTGGGAAAGACTCTTTGCTCTCCTTGTTGTGAGCCAATCTAGCAAATCTCAGACCCAAAAGTAATTTTTGGGAAAAGATGCAATACCAAGCATTCAACAGTGGCCCAAAAAGAAAGTGTCCTTGTTATATATTAGTTATATAAATATATATATGTTATATACTTTACATGTCACAATTTCAGAAACTTTGCATGTCACTAACCCACATTAGAAATCTGACCTTTAAGTCCCCTTAATTTTAGGAAAGAAAATAAATTCTGTAATTTTCCTAACTTTATTTCACATTTATTATTAGGCCTTTATTTCAGATTATTCATGGGCACATTTTAGCTGATGTCTTTGTATCTTTGTGTCCATTCTGTATGGAATCTGACTCTGCTGCTGAAGAAAAGCATGAGCTTTCTGAGTTTTTCTCAAAGGCAGCAGAGGAGGAGAAGGGAACAATTAACATATTTAGGAGTATAAACTAGTTCAACTTTATTCTGTTTTGTCTTCTAAAAAAGAGTTCTGCATATGAAAATCAATTAGGGTCACTGCTTCTGGGACAACTCAAAAACCTAATTAGATCAAAGCAAGGAATCCTACTTGACTTTGCCGAATACTTTACAAACAGATGGGGTGAATGAGACATGAAGAAAGGTCTGGAGGGAGGCAGACTCTGGCGGCTTCCCAGAGGCCATAGTCCACTGATGCTTCCTTCAGCATATCAAACACAAATAAATTTAGGGATATCCTAAAATGTCAGTCTCCTGAAAAAAGAAAAAGGAGCAATCATCTCTTTCACAGAGAAAACAAGTTAACAAAACAAAGTTCTTCTGTTCAGATGGGAGTGAACGGCTGAGGCAGCCAGGTGGAAATCAGTAATTTACACTTCCAGCATCGGTCAGAACTGTCTTCCTCCCCGAGCAGATTTACGAGGCCACAGGGACAGACTGGTGACGGTTTGAACTCCAGTACAGGATCAGTCAAGCTGATGACTAGGTGTGAAACACATTTTACACCTCCCCAATGCAGGAAGTCACTAAACCTCTTGCCAGTGGCTACTTTTTTTTTAAGGGGCTTAATTATTTTTTCCTCTGTCTTTTTGCCTAAAAGAACATACAACCACTGTCTCTGGCTCATTTCCCTCTCCAGCTCACAGAAATTGCTCCACTTTATTTTGGACCCTGAATACCAGTTCTTCAAACTTATTTGAGGCTAGAATACTAGACAGTATTACTTCTTCATTTGTTGAAGAAGAAATAAAACTTCATTTTTATTTTACTCAACTACATCAGCTAGGTGTTAGTTGGAATGCAGCTCTGCTTTCCTACTAATTACTGTGATGGATTCTTGCCAGCCATCATTTTGAGATGCTAAATACTAGCTTCTAGATGAGCAGCAATGCTAAAGACAACATGACATCATTCTAAGGAAAACAGGTGGCAGCATGAAAGGAAAGCAAAGATTTTCCTGTTTGGACAGTTGCCTACAAGTCCTGGCTAAGCGGCTCCCTTATGATACAAGGTAGGGTCTTGTCAGAATAGAAGTTTGTCAACATCTCAAAACCGCTGTACTTTTCATCATGTCAAGGCTGACTTGGTGGAGAACAGCAGCGTCATCCTGTGTTACTCGTAGGCCTCTGAGAGTGTGACAGAATATGCAGGAAGCATCTATGCGTCTGGGACGGAGCCAGAAGTAGAGGATAAAGCAAGAATAATTCAGGTTGGAAGTGACCTCAGGAGGTCATCTACACCAGCCTCCTGCTGAAAGCAGCATCAATATTAAATTCAGACCACAGTGCTCAGTCAGCTTGTCCAGTCAGCTTTTTAATATCTCCAAGGATGGAAGAGACTCCACAACCTCTGTGGGCAACTTGTGCCAGGGCTTGTTTGTCTTGATGAAGAAAAAACTTTTCCTTACCTCAAGTCTGAATCTGCCCCATTCTAGTTCATGACCATAGTCTCTTGCTCTCCTGCTGTGCAACTCTGTAAACAGCCTGGCTCCATCTTCTCAGTAATACGTTATAGGTATGGGTAGGCTGCTCTTAGGTCCCCCCAAAGTCTTCTCCAAGTTGAACAAGACCTCAGCCTCTCCTCATAGGGCAAGTGTTCCTTCCCTGACCAACCTGGTGGTCTCATGCTCCAGTTCATCAACTTCCTTCTGGTAAAGCAGGGGCAAAACTGGACATAGTCTTGTAGACATGGTCTAACGAGTGCACTTTCCTTGGTGAGTAATGTTTAGTTTGCTGCAGGCAATGCACAAAGCAGGATAAGGTGGTCACAGATACCGAGAGTTTTCAAGTTGAGCAGCTCACCTTGACAGATGTGCAAAAGATGAGGAACTGTCAACTGATCCCACAGGATTTTGCATTCTAAGAGCCTCCATCTTTTGGAAACCGGGCACAGTGACAAATTTCCAGTTCGGCTGTGAGACATGTAGAGCAGAGCATGTGGTACTCCAAATCAGGCATCAAAAATCAGCTTTTTTATTCTGAATGGGGCTGGCACTGAGTCTGGTTTCCAGATGGTTTTCTGTTGTGTGTTTCTATTGCTTAGAGAACACAGCAAAATCAGAAGGGAAAACCCTTCCCCACAGAGAAGCAAGAAATCAGGGAAACAGAAGTAAAAATGCAAGGAATAAGGCAATAATTAGTAAGTTAAGTCACTTCCTGTGTCACAGTTTTCTCAAGAAAGGAACCAGCTGTGGAAGCTCTCACTTTTATGCCAAACAATTCAGTGTTTGACTCTCCCGTCCGTAGTAGCTTTGGCTGGCGTTTTCCAGTCTTATTTATACGGTTAGATGCAAAGGAGCCAATTAACATGCTTGTTATTTCTTTATTAACAAACATGGTCTTTGAAAGGACAGATGCTCTTGTTTACCATCCCCTCAGATTTCAAGCAGTCTCCTTATTGGTGTTTGAGCTCTATGCTATACAAAGTCTGATTTCTTTTGCTCTTTATCTGCTTTTGATATTTAATTTTTCAAACTGCTTGAAGCCTGTATTATGGTCTGATTTAATTTTTTTCCATATTTGGAAATGCTCTGTACAGCTCATTGATCTCAAATTCATTCATGAATATCATTAAAAGTCAATGGGAATATTCAGTTTAAGAATGTGACCCCTGGAGTAACTCTGGCTTCTAAAAGACTCTTAGCACAATTGAAGGGCACATACTTAATACAGTGGGGACATGACAGAGTTGACTTAAAGGACGGCTAACTGCACCCACCTCTAACCGTTTGACTACGTTCCATTCATTTACTGTATTGGAGCCCACTTACTACATAGCAAAAGACAACTCGAACACAATAGGGGATAATGTCAAATCAATAAACTGAAGTGCAATATACAATCAAATGCCACTTTAACTCCAAGTTATAGCACTATACGCTATTGTACTGCATAGCTCCAGTACACAGGAGCACTCAATCAAGAGCTTAATTTTCATAGTTGCATGGTTAAAACACATACTTAAGCACTCTGCACGACTGGGGCCATAATCACTTATTTTATCTTATTTTCTAATTTTGTCTTTCAAAATAGCAATTGCAGGCATGAGAGAGACACAACAGGTCCAAATATTCAACTTTCTAGTCTTAACCCTGAAGAGTCCTGAGTATCGTTGACTTCTACAGATACTGGGGAGAGCTGGTTATTTAGCAACTTAGAGGATCAAGCCCTATTAAAATTGCAGGAATGTGCAAGACTTCATCAGAAAGGTTTCTTTCATCGGGAAAACTTTCTTCTCCAACAGTAGACCTTTCCCTGACATCAGATCTCCCATAACAGTCTGATACACCGACACACGTTCTTGTAGGTCTGTTGTGCTGCCAAGGCCTAAGGCCCAGCCCTCTGAGGAGACCAAAAGAGCAAAGGTGCAGCAAGTCATGGAAAAACGGGATTCCCTTTGCAGCTCACACCCTCCTGCCTAAGGGCAACCACAGGAGGCTGAGCCCACAGCTCCTTGCTGCTGCTGAGAAGCAGTGGCTGGGATGGAGGAATGGGGGCAGGAAGGCACATCACCCTCAAACTCTACTGCTACTTCAGCCCTTGCCCCTTCACCGTTAACACACCTCATAGTTTCCTCGCTCTTACCAACTTTTCCTTTCATCTCACTGATGCAGGATTTAAGCCAGTAAGCTTTGTGAGCTTATTACTTTTCATGTCAACTACAACTTCCTCAGCTTGAAGCAGAAACCCAGGAATCCACAGGCTGTGGTAGCCCAAAGGTCAAACTGCCTTTGTACAGACATAGGCAGTGCATGGACAGAGAGGCCAATTAACCTGTGCCCCTAACCCTGCAGAAGTTAATGAACAAGTGTAACGTTACTACCAGCTGCACGATAAAAAGGCAAATGTGTGGTTGCAGGGTTAGGACCCATAAAATACAAAGGGTGAGCAAGCAGCGTTTTGAAGGTTAATTTAATTTTAATCATTGGTCAGAGACACGCGGAAGGCGGTGCAGGCGTTTCAGGCTTGCCATTGTCTACAGAACAACCATGCAGATCCCAATATGGCAGTAAAACACCTTTTTTCACATGCCCTAGCACAAGGTGGACACAAGCAGAGCCACACGGACAATCAGCAGAGCACCAACTGGGCAGATCTGCTAGCCTGAGATGCAGAAAGAGACACAGACTCAAAAGGGGCTGTGGAGGGACGGTGGTCGAAAGGACCTTGTCTTTCCTCTTATACTCTACAGCCAATCCTTCCTGTTTGTCACACAGAAAGGGAGAGGGGAGAGAAATCTCCCCCAAACATCAGCAGGCAATCTTTGGTGGCTTGCAGTGACGAATCAGCAAATTCACATGGACGGACCTAGGTCTGAGTGAGGCTACAGCTTATTTCCGTGCAGGTTATCATACTGTGCACAGGATTTTGCAAGTGCAATTATAGTCTCTGACATCCTATCTAAAAAGAGTGGTCGCCATAGTAACGCCTGAGTCACATGGCACTGCACACCTGATACCAATCAATCTCAAAAACATCTTTTTAAAGAAACAGACTCCTGGAAAACTGCAGATGGAGCTTTCTTGTTGAGACTAAGGAGATAGTCTCTTATAATAAAAATGGAAATTTTACTTTAAAATGTTCTAATTTGGCTCTCCCTCCATACAATCCCATTCTCTATCAGTTTACAAAAGTGATAGAAAATAAAGAAGGGCAACACTTCTGTGCTAAAAAGAGTGACAACCAACCAAGTACAGCTGGCATGTAAATGATATGTTGCGTTTTCCCCCAGAGCATTAACCGCGACTTCTGAGAATACAACACGCTCCGGTTGCTGAAACACAACATAAACATGCCCACCACAGTGCCTCTCCACCTTCCCCAGCCACCACATTTCCCCTCAAGTGTTAAAAAAAACCAGAAAATTTCATCAGCGGCTTTCTCCCTTTTCTCTTCCCCAGTCTGCAATTTAATTTTGTTTATTAGAGTTGTGTTCCTCTGTGTGAGTAAAAGAACAGGGGCATGTTTAAGAGGAAATGGTGTTTGCATTTAGCTTGGCATCACGGCTTTCTGAAGCGGGTTCTGCCACCAGCCCTCCAGACACATCCAGCGGCCAAAGAGCTGATGAAGTTGCCGATGTCTCCGGGGGGTTTGGTTAGTTGTTTTATTTTTTTATACAGCTCAGCTTCACCCTGGAAGCCTTTGGGCTACCTGTGCTGTGCCTGCCCCTCTACCTGTTTCAACAGCCTGTTGCCTCTCGTCATCCTAGCAAGGACATGGCTATGGGTTGATGAAAATAATCCCAGCAAATAACTTAGGCACCAAGTTCAATCAGCCTCAGCAATATTTCCAAGATAGTCTTGATATTTCCTATTTGATTCTATACCAAATTATCTCTGCTTTCATTATTTGGAAGTCTACCACTTCTTAATTTTCCTTTGAAATAGACAGTTTCTGCTCAGATGGCTTCCATCTCTGTCATTTTCCATTTCATATATTTTATTTTTCAAATAAGTCACACCTATCATAATTTATTCTGACGGTGCCTCTCCTTTATTCGACGAGGAGAGCCACTGAATTGGCAAATGCCATTGACTGACAAAAGCTGGACATCCAACTGCCTTAATGCTAGGAACAAATTTGCTTAAAAATTCTTTTAGCATCCTGGAGATGAGCGCAAAAACAACAGGCGTGGACACTGTATGAGGAGATGATGAGACGCCCTTGACTAAGCTTGCTGAAGTCACCTGCTCCACCCCCTCTTGCCATTCCTTCGCTGCTGACCCACCAGAACAGATTACATGCACGTGAACTGCTGCCACAGGTTGTACCGGCTGTAACGTTGGTGATCACGGAGTCCTATTACACATAAGGAAGTTCAGGCTTTAAATCTACTTTCACAGAGTGTGGAAGTTAAATTTATTCAGCTGCACTTCTGACGTGTGTCTCACAGTAAATGGCATTATTGTTCAAGAGGGCAACAGACCCCTATGATAGAAAGGTAAAGTTCCAAAATCTAAATTAAGATGTCACTATCAGTTTATTGAGTTTTAGGCTATCTCAGGACCCCGATACGGTTTTCAAACTGCGTAGGAATTGATAGCAAAAGAGATCCACTGATTGTGGCGAGGATCAGAGCCCATACTTTGATTACAGCCAGCGTCTTTTGCAAAGGTAAGTGTCAAGGGAAGATGAGGAAAGCGCAGTGAGTTGTTACGGCAATTGAGAAAGCTGCCTGTGACCTCCTGTGCTTTATCAGCCTGTAGGGAAGAACCCAAAACCCGCCCTTCCCAAATCCTTGGTTTAAAGAAACAACATAATCCATGCAGTGAAACACACAAAACCAGTCTACCCTCGCGCTGAAAGGGCTTTGTCATAAATAACTAATTAACCGTGCAGTTCCGCCTGGAAGGCATTCGGACACAGGCACCCAGGAAAAACCCGGTTTAGGCACAAAATATCACATTATAAATGCCACTGGAAAATGATGATTCATTTGTTTTCCATGTCCATTTATAAATTAAGGGACATCATAACAAAAAAAAAAAAAAAAAAAAAAAGGCAGCAAGGATCAAAAACTTCACAAATATTTTCATTACCTTCTCTAGCAGGTCTTCGTAGGTTTTGCTGACAGTAAGATCACAAATCTTTCACCCTCACGCAGCTGACTCAGCAACGCTGTAGAAGCTGCCAGTGCTGCAAGTTCTGAAATGTGTGCTAAACTGATGCTTTCTGTTAAAGTTGCCTTCCTTTACTCTTGTCCTTAGGTGTACGAACTTCAAATACCAAGCAGCAGACTGTGGACACGGCGTGTTCCTTTTAGGCCGGGTTTGTTGTGTTTTGTTCAGCGCTCCCTTAGGAATACAACCTTTCTGTAAACACATCCGCACTGTGACTCTGTTTCTCCCCTGATGCTGTACAGTAGAAATAACCAACAAATAGCTTGCTAAAGAGTTATGCATACAAGTACAAACACAAACCCACTAGATTTGATAATATATTTTCCTTTTATACTAGTATAAAATTGTAGTGAAATAAAATAAACGTGCGAAAAAGCATGCCCATAAAAAGCAAACGCAATCAGAACAGCAGAACAAACAAACAAACAAAACAAGTCAAAAAGTCTGTCTTCTGAGTTTCCCCTTCAGATTCAGACTTCCATCCCCGGCACCTATGGTGAAGATTTTTTTTCCCCTAGTCCAGTTTTAATTTCTGAGTGTCAGGATTATCGCCTAGAAATGTTTGATAGCTCTGCTCCCCTCCTCTTTCTGTGTCTCAGAGAAGAACAAAAAGCAAAGATAAAGCCTGGATTCTCTGACTGGGTTTGTCTTCATACTGTGATTGATGAGGCCGATGCTGCACTAAATTTAAACTGGAAAATGTCAAAAGCAACATCCCTCGGAAGCAGAGGAGGAAGGGCACCGACTCGGCCCATTGCTGTGCGCGACGCAGCCCAAAGTTGCTTGAATAGGCGCAAAAACACTCGAGGACAGAGACCTGCCCCCGAAATGAGGATTTATGGTATTCATTTACCTGGAATTTAGACTGACTGACTGCTAGTTTCTAGCTGTGAAACGTAAAAGGAGTCGCTACCTGCTGCAGCGCAGCGCTCCCCTTCTCCAGCTGCATCAGGGAAGGATTTCAGCCACCCAACCCTGGCCAGAGCCACCTCCCCCCGCAGTGAACAGGAGAGGGGCAAGTCACAGGAGAGGACGCTGCTCCCTGCCAACCCGCACACAAACCTCCCTTTGTCCCCCGAGACTCCAGCTAAAAGGATGTGTGCATCTTACCCTCACCCGTGGCTGCTCCCCACCCGGGAAACACATGAACAGGAGCATTGTGCAGAGTTGGATGGAGAAACAAGGGGGATGCCCAGCCCACCCTGGGGTGGCTCATCACTTCTTGTAGGGCCTGAGTCTTTCTTCAGACCTTCGGTGCACACAGTTTAGGAGTCCATGTCCCCACCTCATCTTCACATCTGTCTGTGCTCAAACAATTTGACCTATTCAGAATAAAAGGAAACTTCTGGGGGATTTGAATGTGATTTTTACCGAGAGCTGTTAAATGACAAATAATTTTGAGTCTGATTTATGCATCATAGGAAGTCATGGCAAATACCAGTGTGCTCTCCAGATGCTCACCTGCCACTGTTTTCCAAAGGTATCCATGCCTTTCCCAATCATTCTCAAGATTAAAATACAAAAGGCAACTGACATGTCAACAGAGAAGAAAGAAATGGCAACTTATAGCTGCTCTTTTGATTTTGTTCATGTTCTGTTTCCATTGAAGGCATAAACCACTCCTAACTCCTGCTTGTTTTGGAATGAGGGATGAAGGCACCACCAAACACGTATCACCCAAGTGCATCTGCTCCTTGTCCATACCATGGACTGCAGAAAGGTAACCCATAGGAGACAGCTCTGCCCCATCACACACAGAAAGAGGTAGCCTATAGACACCGCTAAAGAAGTGCTTTTTATACATGGAGGCCCTCACAATTAGGCTCTTGGCATACTTAGGAGTTGCCTCATCTGCCTTCAGGTGTGTTTGCAACTTGTTAGGAGCAGCCTCCAAAGTGCTGACCTCTACTGAAAGGCATTTTATGCCAGCTATTGAAATGCACAGGTTCAGTGGCTGAGTACAGCTCTGCTGCAGGGGAGGGACCAGAACTTCAGACTCTGGACAAACCATTCTCCTTAGGCTTCTTGTCTATTCCTATGACTGCAATTACAGCATCACTTTGGCTGTAAGAGGCCAACTTGCTCTTTCTTCTGAAATACGTAAATATGGCATCAGTTTAGACTGTGCAGTGATTTATAGGACATCTTAAATGCGCTTTAGAGATTCTTCTGTCCTTTTTATGAGAGGTTTAGACATGGTCTCTCCAATGAAAAAATCCTTTATCCTTTACCATAATTCCTCCTGGGTCCAATATAATTATACTGACCTTGGTCACTGTTCCCCACTTCAATGTGGTGCCTATACAGTCCTTGGAGGCTTTGAAGCAACAAAAAAAGGTGTCTATATTAAAGAAATAAATATGTGAAGTTAACATAGATTGAATACTTGATCTGACTCATGCTGAAGTCAGGGAGACCATTTCTAGGATCTCAGATGCAGGACAGGGCTCAAGGGAGGATTTTGTATAGGCTTGAACTAGCAGCAAAGAATTCTGCCTTCTGTGAAGCATCTTTGAACCCTCAGAGGATGCACGATGACTTAATCCTCCTCATACAGCCTAACCTGAACATGAAGGATATTGGCAGGCATGATTTCCACATTGTAAACTCATATTTGAGGGGATTATCTTTCAAAAATGGATGGAACTTATCAATTTGCACATTTTTACCATTCCCAGACAGAGATATGTGGGCTCTTTATCTGGACAGATAAAGGAGGTCAATTTAATTTCTGATCCCATGTTGTAAACTATTAAGCTACACAACTTGTGTCATAAGCATTATCTGCAGTGAAATATGTAAAAAAATGACATTTCATTAGGTTTTTTATCAAGTTTAAAAAAATGTCTATAGTTGATCAGTCTTAGGCTTAAGCTACATCTACTTACAGTTGCAGCCCTTTTCTCTCCCAGTAGTTTGCGTAAGCAAGGACATTCTACTACTTTAAAAAAAAAATTCACAGATGCAGAGAGAAAAGATCCTCTTCCATACCCACTGTTATTAATACTTGTTGATAAGCATTTCAAACTCAAAATCTGTTCTAAACATTCAGGAATGAGCACCCTGAAGAAGCTTATTTTCAGCAACAGAAAAACATTTTTTCAAAAACAAGTCCATCTATATTAATGAGGCCTAATTAAGCATGTTTCTCTTGACAGTCCTGGCTGTAAGTACCTACTGAATTACTTACTGATTTGCACAACTGCTGATACCTGCACTTCCCATGTGGGTCTCTAAGAACTTAAGTTAAATGATACAGTGTAAAAATCATCTACTGTAATTAGACTTTAGTTTTAATTACATGAGTTTAGATGTTTTGTTAACACATATTTTCTTCAGATCTTCAAATACAACATGAAGGAGCTTTGCTCTCCTTCTCAATAGGATATTAAAAATCACCAGGACTGTTCCTGTTTCTTCCAGAGCTGTGACTAGCTCCTGTTTCATTCTCTTCTGGGACACCTCAATGGGCATACCTTCTGAAAGCAAAAGAGTAGGCAGATGATCTGAAGGGTGCTCATGGCACATAGCACCCTTTCTCACCTCAGTACTCTGTGTGTGCTGAGAGACACATGAGCAATACCTCTGCCTTCAAAACCACTTTTACCCTGCTGCTGGCAACATCCCTGCATGCCTGAAGTGGACAAGAAAGCAATGGCTACAGCTGGGGTAAGGACAAGGAGACAATTACAGCAGCTGGCAGAGGGCGATGAGGAGGTAGCACTGACATCCAAAAGATGAATTATGGCAGCAGCGAGGCTTGACTTTGAGAAGATTGGGGTTACCATTCTGGATATCTTGTCACTTGGCCAGGACCTCTGTCAGAAGCCAACACTCTGCAAATTCCCACACCTCCACAGATTTACGGTTTGCTTTCTGTTATACACAATCTCAGCATTTCAAATGTCCACAGAATCAATAAGCAAGAAATCTCAATTGTTTCCAAGACAGAACTTGCTTGATGCCATGCAGGTGGCTTTGGGGAGCAATTTCTGGATATCTGTGGCAAATCTATCCTGGATCTGAAAACTGGATTCAATCTCAAGAGATGATTGAGAGGTTCAGAAGGTAATTAATAATGTTGAGAAGGTCGTTAAAAAAACTGCAGAAAGCAAAATCTGTCAACAGCTATTAAACACAAAGATACTGTGTCTGGCTCAAGTGACCCATGAGCTACTTGAGCACTGGACACATGGAGAACATACAGCAGGAAGTACATTCATGTGTTCATAATGTTTTTCCCAGGCACTAATTTTTGCTCTCTCTCGCAGCAAGACACTATGCACTAGATAGCCGTTTGATCTGAAACAGTTCAACAGTTCTTATGATGCGGAGGAAAATATAAAAATAAAAATGCACCCTCCAACAAATGAAATCCCCACTCTGTCAGTTCAAAGCAAATGGAAAACTTCCCTCCCCTTCCATACCAAACAGCAGTCCAGGTCGTTTAGTCAACATTTATTTAAGAAAACCCATTCCTTTCTGGACAGCTAAGCAGTGGAACAGCACAGCACACCAAGGTTTCCAGTCCAGTGCTTGCTGCCTGCTGCTGTGGTGAGGCAAAACATCAAGTTTCCAACAAAGCGAAGACCACAAAAATATTTTCGGTTTTGATTTCCACCCCCAGAAGCTAGTACGTGAGACCACCTCCAACTACCCCCACAGCAATCCCCCGCAGAGGTGAAGGACTAGTCCCTCCTGTGGCAAGGAGGAGTCAAATGTGTCTGCTGATTTTGGAGAGGGAGAAAGCAGAATCTGGAAGTGGAAAATTACAAGGGTGTTTTAGGCTAATAAGACATTACAGTTTTCCAATGAAAATGGAAAAGGATCCTATTAGCTGATCATTCAGTTTAGTTTTTTGTTTTCAAAGAAGCATTAGAGAATGAAAAAGCACTCTAAAGATTGAAAGAGCTCAATTGGAAGAGGACATAAGATTATCAATTTTCTCTTCCTATTGAAACTGTGTGACCCCCTCCACTTGTGCTGAACTCTGTTTGAATGGTAAAATGGGGCGTTTCACAGCGAACAAAGAGATGAACACACAGGTTTTTCCATATTGATCGTCTCTGACGCCCAGCGACTCTCCTCCGGTGGCTGCCGAGGCAGCCCTGCAGTGCTGCAGGTTGCCCTTCTGAAAGGGCAGCAACAGGAGCAATCAATTCCTAAAGCGGTGCTCTTTAAAGCAAGGTGATGCTGAGGAAATGTAAAAGTCAAATGCCCCAAAGAAACACCACCTGCTCTCCTGCCTGCAGAGACATCCCTTACACCGGGCAGTCAGGACACGACAATTCATGTGCTGTATCTGCCATAAATAAAGCTATCAGCATAGACGTGACAGCTAAGTCAGCAGTTCCAAAACTAAATTCCTCTCTAAAAAAACTGTGATTAGAAGGAAAAGGATGTCAGAAGCCCAGACCCTAGCAGCAGCTTGTGGTCACTTGCCAATGTTCAGCTGAAGCAATCTGCTGGCATACCAGGGCTTGCTAAAAGTTGAATGGCATTTGGAGGTGAGGGGAAGGTGGTCCCAGGGAAGCCAGTCAATCATATCTGGTCCCTAAAGAAGTGGAGAGGAACGGCAGAGGCAGAAAAAGGTTTTCTTCAGTCTTTGTGCTTGCACTATGCAGGGCAGCCCAAGGGTTCCCTGAGGGTTAGGATTGCACCTCTCAGCTCTCCCTGGAACAGCAACATCTCTGCAAAGAGCAGGAGAGGGAAAGCGGGAATCATTAAACCCCAGCCCCAGCCTCTGCATACTCCATTATAGCTTCATCCAACAAAACTGATGTCAATGGCAGAATCCTGAAGCCTGGATGATAGGCCTGAAGAGAAGCGTGTTTGAAAATGAATGCCCTACGTCCAGATCTACTCTCGAATCCACCATTCATTTTCCCCTCCCCAATTTCTTGTTTCTTTATGATCGCACTTTCTCCTCTGTCTCACCCACCCAAATTGTTCTGCACAAGAACCTATTGCGTTTGTTAGCACAAGAGATTCCATCGTGCAGCCTCTATAATTGCATTTGCTGACATTTCTTTTAACCTAACAGGCTGTGACACATCACACGTTTTTCCACATCTGGTATCACTGAGATCAAACCTGAAACAAAACAGTGGCAGGGAGAACACAGTGTGCCCAAGGATGTCACATTGATGATGACTGCAGATAACCTCCGGACTCAGTGTGCTGTGAAACCAAACTTCAGGCAACCTGGTGGTGTTCTTGCTCTTCTCTGCTACGTATAGTACTTAAATGACAGGAGAGTATTTATGCAGCTTTCAGCAGCCCGTAGGTGAACATAATTCTGATGTTAATTCACCATGTATTATTCTTGGTCCATCTCTCTGAGGTACGCACAGCAACAGCATTCCCTCCGTTTATTCCGAGAAGGAAATCTTCCCTTTGCCTCTATTCCAAAGAAGGACGAATGCACTGGCTTATTCTGACCACAGTTCACACGGCAATGCTTGACGCAAGGATGTGTTCAGCCCACACATCAATCGACCACGCAGCTCTACAGCGACAAGCAGGCTGACCTACAGAAGTTTTAATCGCCCTTGGTATGGAGGACAGCACCAAAGAAAAAGCAGAGGCAGTGTACCGCTGTGCTGCAGAGGTCCATCTGAGAGCACATGTAGCCGGGCACAATTTATAACACATATTCTCAATTATGTCAGAAGCCAAATTCACCTTCATTTACCCTCAAGCTCAACAAGGCACCAATACAAGACTCTACCTTTCAAGTCCTGGCTGGTTCATTCCTTAAGGCCTTGATGACCTGTGGGTCTAAACTGCCTAAAAGTACCTCTCGAGGCAGGAAGAGTAGGAAGTACTCAGGAAGTACCTCTTCCTGAAAGAGCTGCTAAAAAGTTACTCTAGAGATGCTCTGCTTCCAAAGAAATGCACAAAACCCAGCAGAAATAGCGCTGCACAGGGTAGGATACATCCCACAGAAATGAAGGAGCACATGGCACAGTCCTCAAGATTTTGTGTGTTCGGCCAAATACCTTTCAGGTTTTTATTCAGTTTCAGAAAAATATTCATGCATAGCAATTCAGGCATGCCCATTCCCATGAAAGGATGTCAAAACTCTACAGCCAACTTCTCATACAACGTGCTGAGTTTTCTCTCACTATTTTCCCTTAGTGATTTTTTTCTTCTCCGAAGACTTCTGAGGGCAGCATGAAGAAGAAAACAGCAGGTATTTTCATAGTAGTATCATGTCTGTTAAAAGTTACCAAAAGCTACCTTGCCACAAACACCATTGCTCAGGGGGTTCAGGCTCTTCCTAACACACATTCTTCTTAGGATACATTGTTCAGCCAGTCCTACACTGTCCTCTCAGCTTTCGTGCTCACTGAATTTCACGATCTAATATTTGATTCTTCAGAGATGTACATTTCAAACACATCTGGAAGCTAACCATCAAAATACTCAATATATATATATATGAATATTACATCTGGATGAAGAAAAAGGGAGGAACATCTACGGATAAACTGCTGTCCTGGAATTGTGGTCTTTCAACTACAGAATGGGAGGTTGAAAAATGGGTACCGGTCATCAAAAACTGACACAGACAAAATAACTTAGTCAAAGAAGAATGAGCTGCAAGCTCACACTAAGTCCTTTACCAGTGCAAATGGCAATTTTATCTGAAACTGTAAATGACTATAGAAAGAAAAATCTAAGTCAGGATATAGCAATAGCCTCCCTGAGATTTCAAGCAGCTAGAAAATATCCTGAACCTACATACCCAGGAGATCTGTATTGAGTAGACTGTGGTTTCAGGTTGCTTATGAAGTGACCCGAAATAGTTCAATGGACCCGGAGTAGTTCAGTGGCTGTAGAGAAAAACAAATCAAGTGAACCAACAGCGCCCAGTTGGTGCGATGGCAGAACACTTGCATTGTGCAGCATGTTTTACATACGTGACAATGAATGTTTCTGGGATCATAAAATTTTTCACAAACAATGAATTTCCATTATCATCCGCTTGGCACAACTGAATCCAAAGTACATCACTCATTTGCCTCACAAGAAAAACATAAGCAGTTGTCTGCTCTGTGTTTTGAAGTCTTCATCTCTCAACTCAGAAGGTAAAGTTTTCCCATTTTAGCAAGGTCAAGCTGAAGACCCATGAGAAAACCTGCCTCACAGATGGCCACCAGCCACAGGGGAACAATTCCAATGCAGGATGCCTCATAACCAACCGGGAGGAGCATCACCACCAAACTACGGCCTGGAGGGGTCTGTGGGGTGCCACAACCTAGACCCTGGCACAGATCAGCTCTGACAGCCAGATGTGGCTCATCAGTAGGCTGAAGAAAAGGCTGAAGAACAGTGCAGAGATTGGGGCCACAAATGGCCACAAAACGACCAAGCTCAGATGGGGGTGTGAGGCTGAAGCCAACAGGGTGAATGCTCAATAGACAAGACACCACAAGCAGCAGACAAATAGCTGCAGATCTTTCTCCCCTGCCCCATGTCCCATGCTCTTGGATGTGGAGAAGGAGGTAGTTGCTACGCTGCTGGGAGGCACTGCTATGCCACAGACCAACATCTGGGATTTGTTCAGCCCATTCTGGATGAATTGGATGGCTGCCCTCATTACTCCATGCCAGAGAAGCACAAATAAAAATCAGGGTTACATAGTAAAAATGCTTTTCCAAAATCCAGTTGTGAAAGACGAAAAGTTTAACTGAATTTCTGAACTAGAAGTAATCAATTTGGTGGTGTAGTAGAAAAGCTCTTTTGATCCGTTTGGTTTTTTAGGTTGGTTGGTTGCTTGCTTGCTTTAATCTGAACCACCAATCTAAAGCTTTGAACAATTCCTACATTATCCGAGTAGGCACTGCTGATTCAAAGCAAGGATTAGTAACAAATCTATGCCACCCCGGATCCATTAAAACTGTGAGTTAGTGGATGGGAAAAGGGCAGATGCATCTTATCACTAAAATGAGCTTTCCTACAGATTTCCTTGTTTGAGTACCAGTATCTTTTCTGGTTATACAGATCCACCGGAACACTGGAATATCAGAGCTCTTCCCGAATTGTGGAGGCAAGAATAAGATAGTCTCTACCAACAAAACAGGAGAAGCATCACACAGTGCAATTCAGGACTGCATATACAGTGCAAAATAGTCGAAAACCACCAGTACAATTTCATTCTTCTGAACAGTAAATATATTTTAATAAACCCTATTAAACCCAAGCATCAGTCCCAGCATTAAATTGCTGAATATGGAGCAGTCTTCCCATGGGAAATTTATGACCAGAGGAAATGTTCTAGCCTTGGTATTTTTATAGCATCCATTCATTTTTTAATGGAGGAGGGGAAGATCCAAGATTTCAAAGGCTGTTCAAAGTGTCCTCTACCTTGAAGAAGGGAAGTAACCTGAATCGGGACAGCTGCCACAGCTCCCGAAACGTGAGATGACAAAGGGATACAACTGCTGTCTCCAAGGCACATTCATTCACTCAGCCACCCTTCTCCTCAACAGAATAGGACAGTATCTGCAAGGTCTCATTAGATTCATCCTGCCCATTTTGCTCATAAAACAAAACCACCGCAACCTTTTATCTCACTCTTCTGCTCGCTACCATCAATGCCCCGCTGTCAAAGCTGCCATGCACAGCCCCAAGACCAAACGTGATGCAGCACGGGGTCCTCAAGACCCTTCCATGCGCTACAGACCTTGTTCCTCGAGCTGCCCACGGGTCCATCACCCCAGCTCTGCCCCCTCCCATGGGCAGCTGCCTTTCCCAGTGTTCAAGTGAACATCCTGCAAACTCAGCACCCCAGACGAGGAATACAGACAGTTGATGAGCTATTTTCTGGCAATTTATTACCAAAAGCAGCATGATCTGAGAAAAAAAAAATTAACTGTTATTTTTGTTCCTCTAATTTAGAAAATTAGGGTGCAATTTCCTCCAGAAAGCAGATGCCACAGAATTAGTGGTGGGTTTTTCTTGTTATTTTGTTCAGAGTTTCAACATTCAAATTGGAGTCTCAAGAAGTGTTTATCGAATGTTTAGCACAGTTAAGCTCTATTTTTGTCTAGAGAAGTATCATTTCAGATGTCACAGTTCACCAGCAAATGCCGAGCACCACGTTCATGCAGGGTGGCATTTCTCCTAGGAGCTGCAACTCCAGAGCTGTTACTGGAAATGCTGCCTTCTCCAGAGCAGCAGCTTTTCCCCCGAAACATAATTAACAATATAACACATCACTGCAGCTCCTCTGCAGCTTCCATTTGCAAACAAACCTGTGTTAATCGCTGTCAGAGCCCAACATCGCTTCCTCCTCAGCTTTCCTTCCTCCTCACTCTCCCTCCCTAAATTCAGTCACAAATATACAGGAGAACGTGTGAAGACACTTTCTGAAGAGATGTAAAATGCAGAGCAGAGTGTCTGCTATGTTCCTCACTCAAAATAAGCCTCTGTGCCTTTTCTGCAGTCCATATGCTTATTTTCTTAACAATTTTTGAAACTCCCATACCGATACCAGACATGACCACGCTGTAATATTCCTTCCTCGGCTTCATCTTCTTTCTTCCCCCGAGGATGCGGTCCTCTGAACAAACCCAGCAGCGCTCCAGCCGCTCCCGAGTTGGGTACTGGCTGTGCTGGCACCGTGCAAGCGCAGCTCCAACACCACCGAGCTGTTTTTAGCTCCCATGCTGCCCGAGGCTGAGCATCTTCCCCCTCCCTCATCACATCCCATTTAGTGATGAGCCATCTATCTACATGCCTCTGAACGCGATGCTCGCTCTTCCGAGATCGAGCTTTAAAAAGGTCCCCATCAAAAAAGCATGTCTCTGTGTGTGCTCCTATCAAGGTCTTCACCCCAAAACACAGGAGGGGTCACCACAGACACTGGAAAATCAAAACTAGATCTTATGCTGCATATATATTTTGTTCTGCTGCCCAGATTGGCTTGTTGTCTGATGGAGCAGTTCAGGCTGGCGCGGAAGGAGCGGAGCCAGATCCCCCTGCCAGCTCCTGGTAAGACATCTGAACAGATATCCCTATTTTGGGAGAAGTTGAATTTCAAATGGTAATTACGTCCCACCTTCCACGGGCCCCTGCTTCTCTAAGCCTAAACTGCTGGGCTGCCTCACTTGCCACAGACACAACTAACAGATCCGCTGCCATCTATGCACCAAATGTGACTCCCCTCAGATGGTCGCTCGCGCTGTCAGCTCCACTTTTCTTCCTCTATGAAATACTGACATTGGAAAGTCTTAACAAGGAAACTGAGATTATGGGAAACATCCATCGCTCCAGAGACAGCAGTGCCGGCTGTTATCTCTGCTCTCCAGTTCTCAACCAGGAATAGAGCAGGAACAAATGCATTCAGTCCTACCCCAAATGGTAACCCTTAAAGGTCTGAGCTGGAAATCCCAGCTTTTTCATGGCTTTAATGAAATGGAACAGCATCAGGAGGAGGGAGGGAGTGGTGGTGGGGAGAGGCTGCATCGTCCAAAATTTAAATTGACCTCCTTTTAACCTGCTTTGATTCATCTCTAATCTTACACGCTTTTTCCTGAAAGGTACAGAAATGAGGCCATGATAAATAAATAAATTACCATTTCCTTTCAAAATGCATAATTAGAAAACTTGCATAGTTAAAATATCTACACTAAGAGCTGATCAAGTGATTAAGTATACTTTAAAAAGTTCCCTTTTTAAAAAAAGTACATCTCTGAATGTCATCTTTCAGTTCTTCCAGAGTATAAATCTTTCTTTAATTTTAAGCAATAGAATTTAAGGTTCTAGGTTTTACAGAAATCTAAGGAACAAGCAACTTTTAAGATCATTATAGTGTGAAGTTTTGATTTTTTTGGTAGATATCACTCCACGTGGACTTGCAAAATAGGTCAGTTGTCTAAATTTGTTCAGCTTTCTTCTATACTCTTTAGATGCTTCACCAATTAGTACTTCTTTCTAAAGTGGCGACCAAACTTGTTTGTTCTCTCTTTATATGACATAATTTAACTCTCTACAAAGGATGGCTTGTTAGCCAGTCACTTAATTAACACAGTGAATATAAAGTTGAACGTCTGATTGTATCCATTCAAGATAGCTAAGTTTCTGTAGTAACATTCAGTTTCCATGGTAAGATGCATGAATTGCTACAGCTTACTCAAAACAAGAAATTGTCTCTACTTAAATGTGATTATAGCAAGTAGGTTTCCGTTTGGAATTATTTTAATAATCAGTAAAGGTAAATTAATTAGTATCAAGAATTAATATTTATTTCTTTTACTTTCAAAACTTGTTAGAACACAAACAATACACTGACTCTATTGGGAAATCCATTTGAGAAACACATCATCCCATTTATTCTGTTTTACTTTGAAGTGCTATTTCCAGCTACCTGTAAGTAATGAGAGTCTGGGAGGCAAGAAGGAACATAAAAATGCATTAGCCCATTAATAAAAGGAACTGAGTGGACAGTGTGGACACTCTCTTTAAACTGTAAGTGACAAAACTACAAATTCAAAACAGGAAAAGCTGGCATTGCCTTTTCAGTAAGTTTTCTTCCTAAAGGCATTTTTCTCTGGCTCTATGCTAAAAGCCTTCCACGTTCAAGTGGAGAGCTTCCAACCACATCAATAACAGGATGTTTCCATTAGTAATCGGCTGAGATTTATTTTTATTCAGTTCAGTTCCTTCCACAATTCTAGCTTTTCCAGCAAACAAATGCAAGTTCAAGGCGAAAGAAAACAAATATTCCTCCAGCCCTCACATGCTCATCTTCTTAAGCTTTTTTAAGCTCTCCGAGGTAAACAGCAAGCACTTTTAGTGACGGTTTCTGAGTAATGATGGGGAAGAGGGAGGAGGTGGTTGAAAGCACCACTGGCTTCTTAATGCAAACTCTTTTATACTACTCAGGGAACACATGTTCAATCACTGCTTATGAAACAGCTTTGACAACATGGAGAGGAGCTTTTTGCTTGATGTTTGTTTAAGTGAGATTTTTATTTTGAAGGCAATTGCTTTTATTATACTTTTTTTTTCCCCCTTTTTTTTTTGTTAAACAAAACCAACCCACAATCTTAATAACAGATTAGTGAGTGGCTGTCTTCTCTGGAGACTTCATTATCATGAGGTTTCACTGCACTCCAGCTCCTCTGAGAAGACATTTAAAGAGAACCTAAGAAGGCAGCATAGAATTTCTAATACCTGAGCTACCCAAGAAGAAAAACAAGCAAGATGTATTAGAACCCCATCCCCACTGAGGGGCCTTTCTTTAAAAACTCAAAATCACGCCATTGCACATGATGTCTACTGTCAAGAAAGCAACAGGATCAGTGTTTCATTTTTGAACACAGAACATAGATATCACATTAACACTTAAGCAAAACATGTTTACATAAATCCCTGCATATTTATGTACTATATATTATGTACCATATTTATGGTACTGTATTGTGCCTTGGAGAAAGCCTTTTAGGCGAACAAAAGCAGCAGTAAACTGAATTAGATGTGAAGCCTGAAAGAAAGCACAAGCTGCACATTTACAAATGATTTTACATCATTGAATTTAACCATATTTAAGACAGATTTTATTAGCAAGATATTTAAGGCAGGGACTGCAAACAGCTATGCTGTTGTAAGCACCTGTTTGTTATTTCTTATTAAAGGTACCGTCATTGTCCTTCTTTTAATCTGGGAAATAAGGGTCCCTTTTCCCTGGTACATTTTTCTTGCAGAGATGGTAATGAGAACCTCACAGCACCTTTTCAGAGGCTCAGCTTTGAACTTGGGATGACAGGGTCACAGGATGGCTCAGGCAGGACGGGAGCTCGGGAGGTCCCTGGTCCATCCCAGCCGCAGCAGGCTCAGTGCCAGGATCAGCCAGGGCTGCTCTGGGCCGTGTCCCCTCGGGGCTGGAACCCTCCAAGGGAGCCACCATAGCCTCCCTGGGCAGCCTGCACCTCTGGAACCCTGGGGAAAAGCCCTTTCCTTGGGTCCCGTCTCAATCTCTCTTGCTTGGTCCAGCTGATGCCCCGTGTCTCTCTGGCTCCCTCTTCTCCACCACCCCCCCTGCAGGCACAGAGGCTGCTGCCAGCCCCCCGCCAAGAGGCATCTCTGCCCAGGCTGAGCCAGCCCCGTCCCTCAGCCGCTCCTCATGGGGAAACTGCCCTCAGGTGTGAATGTTGTGCTCTTGATGCTCTAGAAAACGGCTCTTCACCGAAGGAAAGTGCACGCTATTTTACATGGTAACAGATGAAGGTGAATCACACCGACAGCCCTTGTCCATTCCACAGCACCATCTGAGTTGGGGGGGAGCTGCGTTCCTGTGTCCAAGCCCAGCTCTGCTACGGGCAGGATTACAGCTAAACCAGCATCTCATCTTCCAACTACAAGTTGTCCCTGTAAGAGCACCCCATTCACCTTCTGGAAGAAGTGGTAACAGAAACAGAGCAGTTCCAGGGTGGCTTCTCTTTTTTGTAGGACAGTTTATAAAGCCAGTCCTCCAAATTTTTATTCATACAGCAGCAGAAAAGCTCCAGCACTCCCACTATATCCTGGATTTAAATTAAGATGAAGTGCCGTATGAATTCTTAACACCTTGTCATATCATCTGCCAAAGCTAACGATGCTATTCACAACTGGCTAAGCCCTAAGAAATGTGTATACTTCAGGTATGAGGCAAACCACATCCTTCTACTTGGTACCATGGAGGAAATTCTGGTTATATTTCAAATACTGTCTTCAGAACTGCCTGTCCACTTAGAGACACAATTTCTAGATATCATCTTCTGGTCTTCTGCTTCTTTTAGTGCTCCTATCTAAGCAAACCCTGTCCACAACAGATGGAATACAGCTTCTAAGTTCTCCATATATATTTTGAGGACAAATCTTACCAACAGTATTTAATGGAAACTCCCTTAATTAGGGACTGTAAGATCCAACTATGTAGATACAAATAGCTTATGAACAAAGCATACCACATATTGCCCAAGAACTAAAGTTATTTTTGATGAACTGAGGGTGGGCGTAGACTCCCCTTAATGATAATCTCTTTGGCATCACACAGTGATACGTCACACAGCACTTGTATTAGTTCGTGTGAAATTCATAACAGCTGCCAACGCTTCTGCTTCTGTCTCAGCAAAAGCAAGATACCTTGTAATGAAGAAACTATAAATAATGACGGCTGAGGTGCTCAGCTTGAAGATGCAAATGACACAAGATTCAAAACTAGGCAAAACAAAACTTAAAGGAGGTGTCAAGCCTGAGCAAAAGGAAATACTTTATCCAGCCAGATTACATAGTTGCATGAATTATTAAAGTCTGTCTGGTATCTCAGCCCCAGTCATCATCAGACATCAGCATAGACATCATCCAGAGAGCATGAAACACCATGCTCCCAGGTGTTTTCTGTAGCATGAATATGCAGAACATGACATATACAAACAGACAGAGCTTCCACATAAACGTTCCCTAGGATATAGGATAACTCAAAGATGTTTCCTAATCAGAATATGTTATGTCATGGGGAAAACGTACACACTTTAATGCAATATTGTCCTGAAAGTATGAAGAAATAGCACTACTAAAAGCTATGGGCTCACAAACTGAAACTCCCTTCCTCCCCGGTTCTCCTCATTTTCATTTTTGTTGGTTCCTTTTCTTTTAATGCCTATCACACAGGTACTGCTAACCGTTTTGTATTCACAACTAACTAAAAACTCTGTGAAGAGTATCCCAGTGACATTACCCTTCAACAAGTCAGCCTGCTCCATCAGGAGTAATCATCACAAAGACCAAACCCAGAGATCTGAAGACATCTGAGTTTATCTTGTAAAACCAGCTTGTGTGCTCCTGCGATGTTCACTTTAATACTTGTTTTAATTGACCTGCTGGTTTCTCTTTAGGCAAAGAGAGCTGCAGGATGTCAATCCAATCCAAGGCTGACTCCGAAGGAGGAATTTTCATTGCGGAGGAGGAAGCTGTCTCTGCCCAAGAGGTGTCGAATGCAGCACGTCTTCCAAGGATATTTCAACAACTCTGCAGCTGCATTACTTAACACAGTTACAGGCAGTAACTCAGGAGCCTATGGACAAACTTGTGGGTTTCCCACAGAATTTTGTAAACTGGTTTCAAAGGTTGTTGAAAAAGGCTAAAATAAAAGGCTGCCCATTTGCCCATGAAGGCTGGAAAGCAGCATAAGTTATTCCCCTGTTCTGCTTCAGCAGTTTAGATCTGCAAATGCACTACAAACCCTCCTCACCTTCCTCTGCCGGATGGAATATGTGGACAGGATGGGGAATGCCAACAGAGGGGAAGATCATGTGTTGCTATCATTACGCAGGCAGCAAATACAGCTTAAGCTGGATTAAAGAAAAAAGCAAGAAGCGCTCCCTGATCTGCAGTTGCTTCTCTGGGATCTTCCTAAGGACACCACAGCACAATGGAAGGTTTTTAATGAAGGGCTGCATCCTCGCAGCACAACGAAGCCCAGAACGGCCCCCACCTCTGGGGTCAGCACCATCAGAAGGATGTGTGCTACACACCAAAGCGGGCACACGCAGAAAAGCTTCTGCCACGTGTCCTCAGCGCTCGCCGTGCTCTGGCCAGCTGGCCCCCAACACCCCCTGTCCGAGTGCCTCAGCCTGGGTGCACGCACCCGACACAGCCCAAAGGCTGCTCAAGGTACACCTCTTCCCTTGCGCGGAGCAAACCTGGCCCAGCTGGAAAAAACATCATCTCCCTTCGCTGACACTGGTTTTTCAGGCTGCAGTCGGAGGTGCTGCCTCGGATGTAGCTGAACCTGGCTCTCCCACCCCAGCCCACCCCCCTGACTTCTAGGCAGGGACCAGGCTCCCCTCTCTGGAGCACCTCGCTGCCCTTCTCTGGCCGGCCAAGGTGAGGGCACGCGTTTGCACACCCTCCCGATCTGTCACAGGGGTTCCGGTTAAACACTTCCACTGGCAGGGTTTTAAGATCCCTTGGACGCACCTTAACCCAAACAGACTGGGTAGCACCTACGGATGTTGCCAAATCCCTCATTTCTGGGAGCGACACCACTGCTGGTGAGGGGTTGGGAGTGAGAAACCACCGTGGGAGTGGGCTCTGAGAGCAGCTGGGAGGGAGGCAGCCAGCCCGCCGTGCCTGGTGGCAGCTCCCCGGGGAGAGCCCTGCCAGGAGGGGCAGGATCCCTGCGGGGAAGGAGGGATGCTTTGGCTCCATCAAAGTGCAAGAAGATGAGGCAGGGCAAGATGTTATGTGAGCAGATGCGCTTGTTGCAAAAGAAAAAGACGTTCTTGTGCGCCTCATTCCTCCTCTTAAGTCAAATGTAATCACTGTACAACACTATACTGTCTCTTTAGCGAGGAATGCAGGCTTTAATAATAACTTGAATGCAAATGAATATTTAAAAAGAAATTAACATTATCCACTAAGCACTTTACTAAATTGGTTTCATTTATTTATGTACATTCAAGCCCAGACAGCAAGTCCAGTTGATATGATTTCTACAATAGGAAAAAGCCTAGCAAATCAACTTACTATACTATTAAAGCTTTCTGAAAAACAAAACAAAACAAACCCCTGAAGCAATTTTCTTATGAAGATAATGAAAGAAAGAAGAAAGGACATATTGTGATGGTATTAATGTTGGAAAGACAAGGAAAGAGAAAACAGCTAATTACCTATAAATACAGTTCTTAACTTTAGTTATGTAATGGGACAAAGAATCAGAAAAATAATCAAACTCAATTAAGGCATCATGTATTTATAAGGGTCTTGCTAGATAAACTCACAATTCCTTTTCACAGTTCTCCTCCATTATCCTCCTGTCATGACACGGGAGAGTGCTATACTATCCCGCTATGCAGAGAAGGCAGAAGAGGACATTCGGATGCAGCCGTAACTGGAATAAACAGCAGTGGCAGTAGGAAGCAAATTCAAGTCTAATCAAAAACTTGTAAGCAATTCAGAGAAACTGAGTGTGGAAGAAAGTAGGTTTTATTGTGACCACTGTAATCAAGTGTTTGCACTGAGTCAAGACAACAAAAGAAAATTACTGCACCATCAGCTGTCAAACCTGTATCTAGAAGTATTAAATTATGGGCTAGGAAAGCAACAGGTCAGTTTATGAAGTTGAGGAACAGCAGCATTTATCTGTATCTCATTACCAGAAACATCTTGGACAAAGAGCTTATTTTGAGCCGATTATGGAAGAGAAAAGGCATCATCAACACTTCCAAGACTGTGCACTCCCAAGGGGCAGAAATTGAAAAATATAATCATCAACCCTTGAGAAGCAGAAGCTATGAAGCTCAGCATCCTGTGGAGCACCCCCACAAATTTTCTGATGTCTAATAAGCTGAATGCTTGCTACAGCTCTTCCCTCAGCGGGGGCATCAACCTCGTCTCTCTCATCTCCCTGGTCGCCAGCAGCCTTGAGGTTTGTAAGAATCTCATCACTTTGAAATCTCTGCTTTTCTACTTATATTGGTTGAAATTGATCCTTTGGGTAAAAAAATTACTCCAGGGCAATGAGGGGAGCTATCAGATAGTCAGCAGCATTATTATTTTAGCTTCATCTCCTTAGGAAACCAAGTTGAAAAGAATATAGTCAGGATAATATAGGAAAGACATGGACCTGATGGAGCGGGTCCAGAGGAGGGCCACTAAAATGATCAGGGGGTTGGAGCACCTCTGCTACAAGGA
>JAOXNO010000024.1:67783996-67811934 GCA_028565335.1 Limnodromus scolopaceus
AAACAGCCAAAAAAAAAGAAGCCTGTCTGGAATCTGGGATATTTAAGGATCTTTAAGAGCCGGGGGGGGGGTCGGGAGTGCCGGGGAGGGGGGCGATGCAGGACCCCGGTGGTGCGGTGTGGGGAGGCGGGCAGGCCGGGCGGCGGGGCGCGGACTACATTTCCCGTCAGGGCCGGCGGCGGAGGAGTCAGCGGCGGGGGCCGGGCTGGAGGGGCGGGGCGGAGGAGGAGGAGGCCGCGTCACTCTCCGGCCGCCCCGGGCCCGTCCCTCCGCCCCAGCCCGGAGCCGGGTGTCTCCCTCACGGGCGGGCAGAGCGGGCGGCGCCCCGGGTGCCTGTCTCTGCCTCTCCCTCCCCTCCTCGCCCCTTCCTCGTCCCCCTTCTCGCCTCCCCCCGGCGCCCATGAGGTGGCCGCAGTGGGGCAGCCCCGAGGGGACGGACCGCAGGGGACAGACCGCCGGCTTGACCCGACCCTCGGCGCTGGGATGGGGCATCTATCCCCAAAATAAAGCTCGCCTCCCCCCCTCAGTTTGCCCCTCTCCTCACCTCCAACCGTATGGTGACATCTTTGATGTCCCAACAAGGGACGTGCCTCCCGAGGGTCCCTTGTCCCCCCGCGGCCCTCCCGGAGGCACAGAGCTGTCCCCCGGCAAACGGATGGCAGGGAGGAGAGCAGGTGCCAGTACGGGGTCACCCCAAGCTAGCGGGGAAAAATACAGCTCTTACCTGGAGCCTCGCTCCTTTTAGTCTCAGTCTTCGGGTCACACATTTGTTTTTGGCTGCGGTCCCTCAAACTGCACTGGCAAAATGACACAGGACATCCTCCTGCTCCTGCCCGACGCGTCTGACAAATTCTGGTGGGGAAACAATGCAAAAAGTTGGCGCCTGGATGTAGCCATATGTGACCCTTTTTGGCTACAAGCTGTATTGTACCACAGAGGGAGAGGCCGTGGTGCAGCTGGACTAGTCTGTTTCAAGACTTCTGCCCTCTGGGACAGAGCTGTACGCAGGAGCTTCAAAAAAACACAACCTGGGCCTGCAATCAGCAGTCTTGGCGTTTTGTTCCTCTTGAAATGTTGCCCTGTGAATGATATAGCAAGTTCTGCCTCTTAATCACTGCGTTTTCATGGGAACACAAAAGCTAACATCTGGCATCTTAGAGTACATCAAGGCACAACCACGTTCCCTACAGCTGGATGTGCAGGGCCCTATTATACCAAACTGGTTTTGAAAGCTTTTTAAAAGATCTGGAAATTTCAGGCACTGATTTTTAATATAAGTGGGATTTTTTTTTTTTTTTTTGCAAAAAAAATACCAAAAAGGACTCTAGACCGTCTATTTTGAAATCCCTTTAAACTGTTTCGAAAATCTCACTACAGGCAATCCATATTGATCTGAGCCTTTATCCAGCCATTTCCCCGGATCCAGTCACAGCCGCATGACAAGGGAACCCACACGGAGGTTTTCCATTAGTAACTGGTATTCTGGGAACTGGACAGATTCAGCTAAAGATGGGCATCATCATACCTTGTTTTTTCAGTGCTTACACCACAAACTATGTCAAGCTTTTTTATCATATTTATTTATGATAACAAATAAAGGGAGTCAGAAGGTTAAAATTTTATTGTATTTTGAATCTCAAGTTGGCATTCCTCAATCTAAAATCCCTTGGTTTTACTTTTTATATTTTTCTGATGTGACCTAGAATACTGTGAGGATCTATGGTGAAGACTATTTAAGCCATATTATTAGACTAATCCAATTTACAATGGGGACTTTAAATACCTAATAACTCAGGCGATGGCTTGGAATTGCTTGATTATCTTGTATTTTTATTAGATCTTTCCAAATGTCCTCCTAGAGTATAAGAGCTCTAGTTTGGAGCATGCCACTACTCCCCCTAAAACCTTTTCCTTAGAACATCATTTACTCTATATTGGGTTTGCCTGGCCAGGTTTTGGCAGCAGGGGAGCTATCAGGGTGGCTTCTGTGAGAAGCTGCTAGAAGCTTTCCCCATGTCTGACAGAGCCAAGGCCAAGCCCATCAGCAATGGTGGTAGCACCTCTGGGGTAACATAGTTAAGGAGGGGATAAAGCCCTGCACATAGTTGCAGATGGAGAGAGTAGTGAGAATATGTGAGAACAATCACTCTGCAGACACCAAGATCAGTGAAGAAGGAGGGGGTGGAAACGGTCCAGGCTCCGGAGCAGAGATTCCCCTGCAGCCAGTGGTGAAGACCATGGTGAGGCAGGCTGTCCCCCTGCAGCCCGTGGAGATTAATGGTGGAGCAGCTATCCACCTGCAGCCCGTGGAGGTTAATGGTGGAGCAGCTATCCACCTGCAGCCCGTGGAGGTTAATGGTGGAGCAGATATCCACCTGCAGCTCATAGAGCAGGTGGATGCCCAAAAGGAGGCTGTGATCCAGTGGGAAGTCCATACTGGAGCAGGCTCCTGGCAGAACTTGTGACCCTGTGGGGGACCTATCCTTGAGCAGCCTGTTCCTGAAGGACTACACGCTATGGGAGAACCCACTCTGGAGCAGCTCACGAAGAACTGCAGCCTGTAGGAAGAACTCACGTTGGAGAAGTTCATGGAGGACTAGTTCCCCTAGGAGGGACCTCAAGCAGGAGCTGGAGGGGAAGAGTGTGAGGAGTCCTCCCCCTGAGGGGGAAGGAGCACCAGAGACAAGATTTGATGAACTGACTACAAACCCCATTCCCATCCCCCTGCACTGCTTGTGGGGAGGAGGTAGAGAATTTGGGAGTGAAGTTGAGCCCAGAAAGAAGAGAGAGGTGGGGGGAAGATGTTTTAAGATTTAGGTTTTATTTCTGATTACCCTTCTCTGATTGGATTGGCAATATATTATATTAATGTTCCCCAAGTTGAGTCTGTTTTGCCCGTGACAGTAATTGCAGAGGGATTTCCCTGTCCTTATCTTGACCCATGAGCCTTCGTTGTATTTTTCTCTCCCCTGTTCTGCTGAGGAGAGGGGTGATAGAGTGGCTTTGGTGGGCACCTGGTGTCTACCCAGTATCAACATGCCACAATCTCCTCCTTTAATGATTTATCTCTTGGTCATTTATTTTATTATTTGGGCAAATGGTTTGATTTCTCAAAACCCCAACCCTTAAGACTACTCTTTGTAGCTTAACAGCAAAAATAAATGGCAGATGTCTTTCATTTTCTGGGCCATAAGGTTTATTCAGAAGAATGAACCTGTATTTATTCTCTCATGAAGCTACTGTTTATATTCTAGTTTTACATTCAGCAGCTCATTTTTCCTGCGGAAACTGGAATTCAGTGTTCTGATCACCTATGGTGCTTCATTTGTGTGAGGACACATGAGGAAATGAAAAATACACCCAATCACCATATGTGTAACCATAGCAGATACTAGTGCCAAAATGCAGTCCTGGACTTCACTTGCTAATGTTCTGTGAAGGCCTTGACATCTTTCTAGCCCATCTGGATGTCTTCTGATGGAAAACCCAACCTGTGTGTTGCTCCAGGCTGGTGTGGCAGTTGTACTTCTGAAGCAGCAGGAGAAGCTGCTCACCTTCCCTCATGTAGTTGGCATCTGCCATGTACAGGTGGGATTTCATGTGTGACATTTGATAAGGAGAATTTCAGGCCCTGGTTCTGAATTAGACCCAACATGAATGTCTGGAAGAACCACAGAAGCCAATAAGTGAGATGGTTACTGTATGGCAAGAAGCTTTTCAGGGATGTGCATGTTCCCACTGTGGCACTGAGAGAAAAATGCTTTCTGCAAAGGGGCAAATCAGTTATCTCAGTCATGTTCAGTAGTGGAAACCTATTTTGAAGTAGCAGGAATAAACTTATTTTCTGCTTTGGGCAAGCCTTGACAGATGAAGCATCTCACTTTGAGCCACAGCAGTGCTTCTCTTCCCTTTCTTTATCATGAACTGCTGCTTCTTTGGTTTATTTCCATTTTTTACTCCTTATAGCAGAATCAATGTCCCTTGAAAAACAGATTTTATATGAGTAAGGCTTGCTGAGGAACTTCTCATGTTGTAGCTCTGTGCAGTTTCCATATTTTTAGACATCTGAAGGACTAGGAAAAAATCCTTGTGTACTTTAATAATATTCATGCCAAGCCTTTCTTTCTTTAGATTATATTGTACATGTTGTTGGATGTATCTGATAGAAACCAATATAAGATTAAATCCCAGGGAAGTGTCTAATGAAATTGATTGTTATCACAGGAAACAACCCAGTGAGGAAAATACTGTAGATGATTATTTTGGAATTCCAGTTGAGAAATTTATGAAGAAGATTGTGTTTTACTGTGGTGCCTAGAAGCTGGGGAATGAATTCAATGGCCCTTGCTAGTCCTGTGACCATGCTCCGTGTTCCATCTGGCACCTCAAATTTTTAAGATAAACAGGACATAAATGAAGTAAAAATGAAGAAAAAGCAAAATGCAGATTTTTAGGATTATTTTGCTCCCTGTGTGGTGCCTGAGTGATGCCAGCCAGGACAGGAAGTGGACCACACCTGGGGAGCTGCAGGACCGCTGTCCTTCTCTGTTGGCCATCTCACTGGATGGGCCATGTAGCCAACCTCCTGCCAATGGCACTTCCCTGAGCTGGGGGTACAGGCAGGTTTTTGTAGGATATGAGAATCCACAGAACTGGATGTAGCAATGTATCAGAGGCTCAGGCTGCCTTGTAAGCTGGAGGCAGTCTTGTCTCAGTAAAGGCTTGTGAACTCTCTCCTTTCTTCTAGAAAGCTGACATTTTGCCCTCCTTAAAAGCATATCTTAAGAGATGCAGAATACATGAATATTCCTTGTAAAAAAAAATAAGAAATAAATTCTTAGAGGTCTTAGCAGTTCTTAGAGATAGCATAGCTAGATAGAAGAAGAGGCATTATCTGAAGGTAAAAGGTGTTTTTCAAAAAGTGGAAGCTGTGTGCAACAGGAGCTTACATAGATCATAAACCCAGACAAAGTAAGCTTAAAACTATAAACAAAGATTTTCAAGAACAACTCGCTAAATGCAATTATAAAAGTTACTAATAAAACCTTAAAGCATAAGAACTAGGAACCTTTGAGGAGCTGAGAGATGACCGAAGTAGAACGATCACATAGAAAGGCCACAGAAGAGGTACGAACTCTACTCTTTGTTGCAGTGTTCACTACCAAAGAGCTCGGAGATACTTGTATCCATACACTTTCTTTACAAAAATCAGGTCTGAAGAGTTATCTCACATTGAATGGTTGAAAGAAAAAAGATAGCTCAAATAAGTAACATGGCTAATAGAATGAACTGGCCTAAGTCCTGTTCACCCAGAAGTTCCCAGGGAAGCCAGATATTGAATCAACTAACTGAAGTGTAAATGTACCATTCAAATAGTTTTTGAAATCAGCCAAACAGAAGGTACCAAATCTATAAAAGGGCTCCAGGGTGTGTTTGTATTTGAGGCAATACGTATCTTGAAGAAGAGTATCAGTTGGCACATGAAAAACTCTGAGCTAATGGGGAAGCAACAACCTACCTTTTGTGGAAGGAAGCCGTGCCTCCTCCCTATCATCTGCTGAAGGCTTCATCAAGCTCCATCATATGTAAATGATCCAGTCTATACAGTGGCTTTTAAATACCATTAGTGCTTCTATCAAGGTCTTTTAGGAAAGACCCATGAAGACCTTTATGAAGAAACTCAACTATCTTGAGATGAAAATGATTGATAACTACTTAAAGGTCCATCACGGGATATAAAAGAAAATGGTCCAAATGGAAATTCTGTCTCACAACACAAGAAAAGAGGCACTGAATGAACTCTTCAGACAGTGGGTTTGAAACAAATAAAAGGAAGTATTTGTCCCACACCACACATTATTAAATGGCACTTTGCCCATGTAATGAGAGAATGATGTAGAGACAAAAATCATAAATGGGTGAAAACCTGCAAATTATGGAAGAAATATCCATCAGGTGCAATTAAACACAAAAATTCAGATTTCCAGTTCTTTATATGTGTGAAACCTCTAATAAATGATCGAAAGCAACACGGCTTATAATAGGCTACAGAAACAGGAAAGCAAGTGCATCATCTGTGTCTCAGCTCCCTGCAGCTTTAATGCCTGCGGTCTTCGTGCTTACTTGGGCAACGCTCAGACTCCAGACATTCAGAAATCTTCTTGGGGAGAATGTTAGTCAGAAAAGATATTTCAGTAGGAATGTTAGAATTTTTATTTATTTATTTACCATTATTTTCTTTAAAATACCGACAGCGTGAGCAGTGCGTGGAGCCCTTCCTACTTTGCGTAGCACAATTACTCTAAGTGGTAACATCGTTTTCTCGTTACCATCGTACTCTCATATTGATCAAAGCCAGGAGAGGGCCTCCAACATATTGGCCTCCAGCAACTGGCCTCTAATGAGGATGAAGCAAGAGGTAACTCCACATAAAAGCAGGTGTGAAGGAAAAATCAAGCTTCTGATTCATGAGGTTACACGTATGCAGCCAAATACATGCAAACTTCCACGTGCAAGTGTTCTGTCATCTGTGGTACAGCATCAGGCTTCACATGTCCCTGCAACCTAGAGCGGAACTGACAGCTATACATGCGCTTTGAATTAAAGCACTCTAAGGAGAAGGGAGGAGACTACATTGCCTAGATTCAGAAATGTCTACCCAGAGGATCTGCAGCTGAAATGTGAATTCGTATCGGAATGACAAAGCCAGGGTTTGAACAGAGATGCTGCTTTTTCAGCCCGGAGTTGGCCCTGACAGGTTGCATGTGAGATGTGCCTTGCAGATACCCAGCTCTTGCCTCCTACCCTTCCTCATCTCCCGGCTCCCACACACATTCATAAAAGGATTAGAGCATTTAAATAGCCTGGTTACAAAATTGTATTGAAACATAGATACTGATGCAAATTGTACAGCCTGTTGGCACTGTATGAATCATGCTAGGCATAGAATGAGTCTACATTAATTCCAAGTGTGCTGTATTTCCATTTCCAAACTAGTTCTCTTTTGATATTCATAGTGCGAGTTGCCTTCATTTTGATTATTTTCTTTCTTTTTGCAATTTTCCTTTGCATCTATTAATGCTCTTGCCAAGTCTCTGTATACATAGCTAATTTCCAAAGCTTCCCTCATTCTGTGTTTGATCTCCAGTTCTTCCAAAGGAATGTAAACAATGGCAATCAGAAATCGAGATGAAGAAAGAGGCACCTCTTGAGCTATCTTTAACAAACAAATCCCTATTAGAAACAGAACCAAAAGAATCAGGAAAGGGTCCATTCCCACTGTAAAGTTGGTTTTTTGCCTCCCGGACATACGTACAGTTGACTTGCGTCCTACCATTTTGGTCACACTCCTTTCATATGAAAAGCAGGTGCTGCCCTTTGAAGCTTGTTCCTGCTTCTTAAGGGAAAGGGAGCTGTTCCCATGTCACCTCTGTGGAGAACACAGGTCACACACGCAGCCTCACCACCAGCACGTACACCGTGCCATCAACAGCAGCCTTCTCTCCAAAGGACACAGAAGAAAGGAGACACGTCAAGCTGGTGGTACTGCCACCGAGGAGGCTACTCGCCGTGATGGCTGGTGTGATGAATGGCTGTAGTCAGATGACACATTTCAGGGTGGCTACAAAACACCTGTCATTAGGAGTCTGCATTTATCGAGTCAGACGTAACTTCGGTGAATCTGGTACCTGCAGGGATCAAGAGGCAAAATATGTGCAACCCTGCAGCAGCTACCACAAAGTCACTGTAGTATTGTTTCATCCTTGCTACCAAAAATTACAAAACCGCTTGTAACAAATACAGTTGTTCTCATAAATCCCTGGCATAGCCTGCTGGGTGAAAAGTTCATTAAAAGTCACATTCAATTAACAAATGACTGTCATCGCCAGATGTGTATATCCTGAGGTACAGTTTAATACATGTCAGACACAGCCAAAATGACAGGCTAAATGGTGATTAATGCTTAGCTGACTGTTTCTCAAAGCATCAAACTAAGTAAAGAAATACCTCTGAAATAAACAGCCTAACCTGCATAACTTAAGCTAACTGGGCTGAAGATATGAAATAAAGGAAAAAAGATGGTGTCCAAAAAATACAGAGAATTGCAATGCATTTGCAGTCATTCCCCAGGCTATGTTTCCCTTTTTCACCCAGCTGGGGAGGAGATATCTCCTTTTCAGATCAATAAATAGACAAGCATTTTGTTCTGAAGTAATAAACCACAGCAACAGAGCTCTAAGTCCATTCCCAAAAAGAGATAATGAAGGCAAGGTAGAGTCTCAAACATGACTTGCTGAACTTCTGAAGAGAAGCAGCATTGCATATAGGCTCAGAAGACCCAAAGTGGTGGCGCTCATGAGCTTTGTGGAATGTCATCCAAGCCTAACACATATTACTGCAATGTTACAACTGAAATACAGGCAGCTGAGACTGTTTTCGTTATATGAGTGCACTGGCAGCACCATTGAGTTCTTCTGCCCCCACACCTGCTTCACAGATGGTCAGTTTTAGCTCCATGAAATGGTGCATCATCTCCTCAGTTGTTCTGTACAACTGGCTGCAGGGTCATGCTGTGAACTAGAGCGGCGAATGGAGCATAGGGCGGGCCATAGGCACTAACGAATATTGCCAGAGTGGTATCATGAAAGCACGGTCTCCACCCGAGCCCTCCTATACTGCAACCATCTACATCTGCTTACCTTAATTGTCAGGTGGGTCCTCCAGAGCTGGGTTGACTGTGCAGAGCCATGCATCACCAGAGCGTGCTCAGACATTGCCCTTTGCTGGGGTGAAATGTCCAGTTTATGTGTTAGCATTTAAGGAGAAGACACTGATTCCTTTCATCGTACAGCCCTAAGTTCCTAGTGCAACCGAAGCAGGGCAGGAAAGTTGCCAGACCATCACCTGTCTCCTAATAGTTGAGTTTTGCAGCAGGAGGCACAGGAAAGGTACAACGCAGGCACCAGGAAATTGCTACCTGCTTGCTTTAGAGCAGTGAGAAAAACAATGCAAATTGCTTTTGTATTGTGAAATAGTTTCTTAACACTCTGTGGTGTGCATGATTTCATCTTCTCTACTCAGTCACCCCAGGCCCTCTGTTGATAGAAATTATTTAGCAAGCTAACTCAGTTGGGAGATTTACACAGTTCCTGATTTCTGGGATATCAGATTTTGGTCCAAATACACCTTTAATGCACCAGTTCCTTTTAAATTTATCTTTTAATTAATTTTTCCTCGTTCTATGGGAAAGGTACAAGGAGGTTGGATGACATATACTTGTATGGCTGTCTGCAAGGTGTTTCTTTATGACTGAAGTCAGTTCAACCTTCCAGAGCTGCTAACACTGGCTGCTGCAGTAATGTCACATCCTGCAGGAATTTCTGGGCTGAACATTTTGACTTTTTCTGAGCTGGCTGTCCTCTGCACACCACAGCAGTTAGACAAAATGGTACGTGGGATGAGGATACCAACCAGCCCCAGCCAGGAATGTTGGGATATTGTCCTACCAGGAGCAATCTTGTCAGATATCCAGAGTAAGCTGCAATTAGTGAAGAAAGGTGCTAAAAAGGTAGGGAACTGAGAAGAGAGAAAGAAAAAGTTGAATACAAAGAATAACCTCCATTTTTCTCACTGCAAAAGGGACAGGTTCACAGCATCCCTCTTGTCCTGTTCCACGCTCCTCTCTTCCAAGGATGGCTGTCCCTCAAACCTGGCCACAAAGCACGTGCCTGTCACAAGCACAGGTTGCTCAAACACCAACAAGGTCGGTAGCAGCGGGACATCCCTCCTGCCCACACGGGAAGCACAGATGTGATGCAGCACACGATACTGCATGTGTCTAACAGCAGCCACAGCCAGCCAGAGCTCCTGGCATCAGATTAACCCCACCAGCAGTAAGGACCCCTTGTATAGCATCATACGGCAAGTCAGTAGCAAGAAATAAGGCTGGAAGAGTTACAGCACCTGATTCTCTCCTATAATCCCAAAATTACACATTTCATTTCCTCATCAAATGACTGGATGCTGGGTGGTGTTGTTTGTTTATGATACATGCACACAGGCGACAGTGACATCTCTGTCAGGTCTTACTTCTCATGCCATTTAGAATATATTTGATACCTCTGTAACTGCATTATAACATTATTCTCTCTGATAGCCCTTCTTTTCTTTTTTTTTTTTAGAAAAAAAACCAAACCAAAAAGCAAAGCAACTAATAACTTCTCTTTCAGCTATGAATTCCCCAGGCTTTGGAGCACTGCTCTTTTCAGAGTGCCAGTCCCAGCTAAATGAATGCCATGTTAAGGTAACCAGCTAACCTTTGTCATCTCCAGACAGACAGGTTCTTCCTCAAATTTCTGTTAACCAGAGAGCACTCCAAGGCAAGCACTGCATAAAAGAGCTGGAGCTTATAAAAGCATATAAACTGACTTCTTGGTGGCTGCAACAGCCAGAAGAGCAAACAAGCCCTGAGATGCATTAATGAGGAATGAAGCACAAATCAGTAAAGAGACAGAAGACAGGAGAGACAGCATTTTGGAGAATTATCTTCATGTCATCACAAGGGGATCAGAGAACTAAAATTATTACAGGCATTAGTTGTCATTTTAATTTGGAACCTGAGTAATCTGGACTAAAAAGTTCCAAATAAAGAAGACACAATGCAAGTAATTTGGAATTATAAAAAAATTCAGAGAATAGAATGGACTTGTATCTGAGTTCCCACTTCAGATGTAGAGATCATTAAGTCAGGGATGATGTAAGCAGTAATCAACTTGCACTGTCTTTCTGGGGGGTACTCTCATTTCATGGCTGGCTCAGAGAAGTCTCCAGGGAAAGAGCACATGGATACTGAAAAGCAGAAAAACCCAGTTCTGAAGAGGGGTGAAAGGACATTTTATCTTAAAAGAAAAAAAAAAAAACACAAATGAGAAAAGATGTTTGATTTAAGAACCTCGCTGAATGAATCAGCTTTTTGGAGTGTGTCAAGTTAGCTTTACAAAACAGACTGTCTCTATGTATTCACCATTCAGAAACCTTCAGTGAATCAGTGAATTAATTTCTTTCGGGAAGTTTCTCAAAAGTGCCTCACCAACATTACTGGAGAATTAATCTTTATAATTCAGCTGTCACGCAGTGTGACTGATCACCTGTAGTCTTATTCTTGCTCCCTCATTAAATAGTCTCTGCTTTAAAAAGACTTTTTCCCCGAAAAAAAAATCCTCACCTAGTCACAAAATTAATCTCAAATTTAAGCAGCCTTGAAGATCAAAGTTCTTGGCTTTGTGTTTATTAGTCTCAGTCAGAATTGTAATTATCTGAAAATAGTAGGAAAGCAAAAGTTTTGTTCCTTAGAAAGCTCAGGGGGAGAACATAACTAGGGCATAGACGATAGATTTGAAGATACAGGCTGACCCTCTTAACCTTGTATAAGGCTCTCTGGGCATCTGTAAAATGGGAATATTAATAATTCAGAAAATCATTAAGAGAATGATCATGGTGGATTTGGAGGTCCAAAATGTTATACCAGGTAATGAGACCATAGGGAAAGAGATAGGGGATGTATCTGAGATTTGATCAATTCTGAAGCAGGCATTTTGAGCAAGAATCTAGTCAACAGAAAGATGGTCAGTGAAGGGTTGGGGGAGAGATGAGCTTTCAGGAAGCAGGACTGAAATATTTCTCCCCTGACAGCAATTAAAATGTGGAATGTCCAAGCGAAGCTACCAAAACAGATGCAACAAAAATCACATTCAAATAAAAGTTGGATGTAGTCAGATGGTGCCAATTAGAAATCATATCCTCATACAGAACCAATGAATGGGTGTGTCTCCAATTTATCCCAATGTTAATAGGGTGCCACAGCAGCACCTCTGTTTGGAGGCTGTCGTGGTGGTGAGAACAGCTGTAACGATTCACACAAAAGTTCAGTGACTACAGAAATGGCGCATGTGGTCTTCCCACAATTCAAACTTACTATGAAGTTCCTGCGTATATTTCACTGAAACTATTCTAATTCTGTTGAAAAATTGTAAATGATGCAAAAGAATATAACTTGCTTGTTTCGTTGACTGGTTGGTTGGGTTTTTGCTTTTGTTTGTTTGTTTTTTAATAGAAGCCTAAAGGGAAAGGAAGTCTGGTAGAAAGAAAAATTATTTTCATTTAAGCACGTAACACTTTAACATAGCAAAAAAGTATTTTCAAAACATTTTAGTTTTAGTTGGCAGCTATTAGAGTACAGCTGCATATTCAAAGCAAAAGTATGACAATGTCTTATTCAGAAAAAAAAATGCTGATGGCAAGATATAACTTCCATAGGGTTTTCCTCCATTTTAAGGAACTTATAAAGATGTTTAAGTGTGTATGAACCTTTTAATTATTTTGTTCTTAAGCGTTAACTGGATAACAAGGTAATGCTACAAATATCAGAGCTGAAAATAAAATACATAGTACCAAACATAAAGAGTGAAAATCAGGTGAAGCTAGCTTAGGCTGGGTTGTTCCGACATGCATTCTTGTTGTAGGTGGTTCTCCTCCATATTCATTATATATTTTCATTTCATCTAGGTTTTCTTTCCCTCCTAGATAACACAGTGCAAATTAAGGAGGCAGTAGTGCCCTAAGACTCCCTTCCATAAAACCCCCGTGAGATGGTCATTGGTGTGCCAGCGTAGGAGTACAAAGGATCTATAGTTTGCTCCCTTCTTTTGATTCACCAGGGCATGAAAGTTTCTGGGACTGACCTTTTTCCTTTCCTGCAGTCAGCTTTAAAAATCCTTTTTCTGCTAATGGTGTATGAAGCCTTGACACGAGAATGCCAGAATGGTCTATAAAATGGTTCCGTCTCCTAAGCTTGACCACCTATGGCCCTTTCTTTAGAAAGACGTGCATAAACACATGTATAAACATGAGTTTCAGCAAGAATCAGCATTTATAGTGCTTGGATATGGAAACACCTGCTACTAAATGAAATGCTAGGGACGTTACCTGGGGTCCAAAATGGCATCTGTCACTAGCTAAGCCAATAAGGATAAAAACATAACACTGTAAATTCAATTTATAGGCATGGTATAAAAGTATTCATCATGGGCTTCACATATTTCTCTCGCGCTAGTTCTATGTTTTATATATAAAGATAGGCTGCATATGCCCAACCCACGCCACACATGCTGGTAGACCAGAATGCACCTGCTGGGATGTGCAAGTCTGGATTCACCCCACCTGAATGCACTCTGCAGGCTGCTTTCCACTTGCATTCTCCTTCATCTGTGTTAGGATATACATGCACACATCTCCAGTCCTGAGGCTTGGAGCCCTGTCACACAGATGCCAGAGTCCAAAGTCCTCTCCCTCAGGATTTCGTGCTTAAATCATTGAAAAATAGCAATGGGTTAAGTATCATCCACTTGCTTTAGAGTGGCCTTCGGTTTGGTGTGTTGCAAGAGACAGATGAGGGCATTTCTGGGCCTCTAGTCTACCCAGGATGATGGACACTGGATAGTGACCTTTCATCCACTCCCAATACCACTTGGACCTTCCTCTTTCATCATCCACATTGTTTTGAAACTGCCACCGGCCTCCTTCAGACCTGTTATCTCATCTGCCTCACTTGACACACTGATGTCACAGATTTTGCCACACTGAAAAGAAGACAAATAACATTTTATTGTTCTTGTTGGAGCATCAAAATTGAAATCTGCCTCTGTTGCTGAGTAGCCTGGAGGTGGCTCTTCTTACCTGGATAGCAGGTGAGTAGGCAAGACCACCACCTTTATCTCCAAGCTCTGACTCACTGCTCAGAGCTGGCAGAAAATCTCACTGCCTTTTTTACGAGACCTTGCATGCCCACCTGAAATAGGTTTGCTACATGGCAAATGCTATCTGCAACTTGGTCAGCTTTCGCTAAATTACTTTACCCAGAAACCAAGCTGGTCTGGGGACATTCCAGCAATGGCGGGAGGCTGCTGAAAACCATAGTGCCAATCCCCACCAGAAGACAGCACAACCCAGGCCTGACTGTACTAGCTTTACCCCTAGAGTCTAAAATAGGATATAATCTTGTTCTACATTGAAAGGTTCGTGTCAGGGTAGGTCTGAAACAGTCGGGTGCTTGGGACAAGATGTAAGACAAGAGTGCAATGAGGAGGTAGCAGAAGGTGTCCTGATCGTGCTGCTGATTACTGCAGGTTCTGGAGAGTCAGAGGAGCTGGGAGTTGCTGCAGGCTAGAGCCCTGACAGCCCAGAGAAGGAGGGAGGTCAGGTAGTATTTCCTTCAGGTGAACACTTTTTCTCTACGGTTGCCACACATTGCCAACGGCACATGTTGTCATTGAGACAGATGTTTTCTAGGATAAAAGTTAAACTGTCATGGAATTCAAGAGATGAGATAAGAAAAATACTTTTCAATCTGTATTGGAAAGGGTATCCGTATAAAATAAATAATCTATATAAAATACAGAGAACATGTCAAGCAAATATGCCATAATAATATGCTGGGAAAGCCTGGAAAACCTAAGAAAGCAAACCTAGACCAGACAGTATTTATGTCATAGACCATCAATGACTTTTAAAATAAATGCTTGTAATTCACTTATGTGAGACACATGAAAAAGCAAAAATCCAGTTGCACTAGTATGAAAAAAGTACAAACTCTTGTGCTGGTAGAGAAACAAAAATTACAAAGGTGCCTCTTCCTGCCTCAGGTTACAATAAACTAATCTGCAACTGGGATCAGGAAGAGATCAAGAAGCTACCAGCAATGAATAAGATGTATTGCCACATAGACTACTCCTAAACACTTGCATGGTTAAATAACTCCCTCTCTTGTTTTCAGACATCAGAATTTTTATATACAGGAAATTAATCCTATAGGGTACATATCAAATTCACAGCAAATTATGTAAACATTTCCTGACACCATTATTATTGTATGATATTTGACCAGTGTCCCTCCTTGTTATAAAGGCTTCAAGAAGAAAAGGAATCGTTTGCCATAGAGGAAGAAATATAGGTAAAATGACAGTCTAAAGACAAAACTTAAAAGAGATTAAAAAATGGGAAAGAGAAGTATTAGTGCCCCCAAACAAAAGCCTCCTTATTGCTAAGTTGTATCTATGACGTCATGTAGATTGGCTAGAATATTATCCAGTAGACCTCAGTCAAGAAATATAGTTTATTTGTATTGAAGTAAATACCTCAAATACATTTATCTTTAATACCTGCTAGTGCTTACATCTGTCTTGGTAACGTCTCGCGGATCAATGCTTGACCATCAGAGGTGGTTATAGGACATGATTTAGTACCTGAGACACCATCATCCTTGTGAGCTTGCTGGTAGGATGAGGGGGAGGAAGGTACACCATCCAGATCCAGGCTTCACCCAGCGGTCATCCTATCCACCAGTTCCACCCTCCCATCAACGGGGCTTTTGTTGTCTGCAGACCAAAAAGGGTTCTGTTCTGGTTCCTCAACAGTACTTAAACACTTTGAAATAAGTTGTGACTCTGCTGGTAGAAAGTCCCAAATAAAGAAAGAAAATTACTGAGATTCCTGTGTTTTTCAGGATAACAAACTTCCATGTGCAGTGTACTGAACTGGATGTATGCAACAAAACCTTGCTGTTCTTGGGTAACTTCATATGCACAAAGAGGAAATCAGTGTTGAACATATTCCAAAGCAGTCACAGAAATACCAGTGTAACCAACACTTCCTCTAGCCCATGGCTCTTCCATCATTATTACAAAGCCACTGCTCCAATGCCGTTACTCCAATACAGAATACCATGAATCATGCAACTTATATTTAACAGTGAAAAAATCACTGTTCTTCAAACCAACCTATCAAGCCAAAGAAGAAAAATGGCAGAAGAATGTTTTAATTGTTCAGGGTGTTTTTTTCTGTTAAATCAGTTTCACTTTAGTTTCTGCAAAATAAGTTGCCCATCGTCACAAATAAGCAATTGTTAAAAATGAAGTCTGTCTTTAAGGGGGTTTTTTTGTAAATAGGGACCTAAAATTAGGCATGATTTCTAGGTGGCCTGAATGCTCGGCTAGCTGGAGGTCCAGAGAATCAGCAAGTTCAGCTGAAGTTAATTGGACTGCAGAAGACTTATTTACATATTAATTTAGGCATTCATCTCTGGAAACAGTGATTCTTTTTCTCTCTTTTAAAAAAAAAAAGGTTCCATATGAAGTCAAAGGATTCTGAAAATAAACACTGATTTACTTCCTTGAATGCACTGATCAGTGTATCCGTGGTGTCTTTTACTATGAGGCTATACTTGCACACAGGCAATTTGTTCCACTCCAAAAAATAGCGGCGAACCGCTCCAGCTTGCCAAGAGATCATACCCACAGATTAACAGACTGAGAGAGCAATTTGTCCGTTTAGCACCCAGACATAAATCTTTCCTCCTGGCAGCTTTGTTTAAGGGCCAGGACTGCTTGCCTCTACACCCGAACCTGCCACTGCCATCTACGTGGTCGCACCAGGAATGAAGCTGTAGTGAGGGAGAATGCCTACATTTACAAACGTTGAAGGGGGTTGCTGTCTCCAACATGAGTTTATAGAGACGCAGGGTTCACGCTGTCATCTGAAGTCTCCTCGTGTTCAGTACTTCAGCGCTTGTGGCCGTGCGAGTCACTGAAGTGCAGCCATGTCAAGGACACCTGTTACAAATTCCACCTCTGCTTTCCCTGCAACAGGGCAGCTCTTGGGTACAAGGATTATGGCCAACACGTGTCCCTGCTGGTCTCCCAGGGCTCTGCTGAGGAGGTCCCTCGTCACAACTCATCAAACAGCAGGAACCGTGTTCCTTTCTCCAAAATCTTCTGAAAACGTTAGAGATGATTGAATTCTGCACTGCCCAATGGCTCAAATTTTCTAAGTTTGATGTCTTCCATAAAAAAAGCTATTGATGTGGAAATTGTTGCTCTATTTTTAAATAGAATCATTAAGTTATGTAAGGAAGAGACCTTTAATCATTAAAAAGAGGAAAATATAGATACTTTTATTACTCAGTGTATAACTTTACATGTAGCTAAGAATATCGGAGAGGCTGCACTACGTCAGGGCAAAAGTCTTCTTGCCCAGCATGGTGTCCCTGACAGAGGCCAATAGCAAGTCCTTCAGGAAAGAGGTAAGTCAAGGACAAGCAGGTGGTGACAGCTTTGCCATCCCAGTTCCAGCAATTACCATTTTAAGGGTTTCCTGAATAGAGGTTGCAACTGGACAATTATGTTTAATAGCCCTTGATGGATCTTGCTAGTAGCTATTAATCGAAAAGGGAGCCTCTTTTGTCATTTCATGACTGATTAGTTGCTTTGAAAGCTCTTAGTGAGGACCTTGTGCAAGGCTTTTTAGAAATCCAGGTACACTGTAGAAGCCAAATCACCCTTATTCATACACTCACTAACCTTCTGAAAGAATGCTATTAGGTTTGCGAAAGACACATGTGTTCCTGGGAGGCTAAATTTGTGCAGGTGCCCTCGGACCCTTTGGCAAAATTGGCATCGTATTTGCTGTCCCCTGTCTTCTGGGACAACTGCCAGAGCCAGATAAATAACAGCTTGGGGTTCGGCAATTTCATGTTTTAATTTGTTTAAAATAGCTGGTGAACAGCATCTGATCCCACCAACGTTATTAATTTGTTATTAATTTGAAATTAGCCTGAAAAATCAGTCCGAAAGGCAAAATAATCCCTAGCTGTTGCTTTCTTGTTGCTGCAACAGGTAAGTGTTTTGTGGGAGCAAATACTAAAAGCTTACAGCTTTACCTCCTCATGATTACTTTTTAAGAAGATCAGAACCCCTGTACTGCCACTCTGGACTAGCAAACTTATGCTTAGCCAAAACTCTTAACTGAGAGAAATATGTCCTCATTGCCTTCGAAAATGAAAGGAAGGTCATAAATAATAAAGATCAGTAACAGATGATGTATTCCAGTGTAGCTCCAATAACATCCCTGCAAATACCAAAAAAATAATTAAAAAAAATAAATTAGCCTCTCTAAAAATATATCAACTTTCTGTAACAATTTTACTTTTTATATATGTATGTATTTTAAGGGCTATTATTGATTATTCCAATAATCAACTGGCTCCTGACACTGCTATCCAGAAAAGAGATTAAGCAGACATTATCTAGACCTCTATCTTTTTCTAATCTGGCCCCTAACTGTGAGGTACAAAACTCTGAGGCCATTTAGAATTAAACTGTCTCATTTAAAACTTGCCTATTAATCCTGAGCAAAAATATCTATATTTCTTGGCCTATTTTTAGATGAGACAGTAGTTACATGTGTTCGTCAAAAGAGATGCAATTAACAAAAATGTTACAGCTCATATAGTTGTATGTGCTGCCTACTGTATGTATATCTAAATATTATAATCTTTTTAGTTAATGTTGGGGCGCTTACAGCTCCACCAAATTCAGGGGAGAGAGGTGACACAGTGCCAGTTAGGGTTCTGGCCCAGACGAAGATTTGACACAGAAGTTGAGGCATTTATAAAAATTCAGGAAAATTATTTGGCTCCAAATTAGCCATTGTTAATAAAAAGAGATAAGTGAAAACCAAAGAGGTGTTTACCTACAGTGTTGAAATAAAGTACCAGCAAACTCACTGGAAGTGCTGGTGCAGCACAAAGATCCATGGCAGTTGATTTCAAGTAACATATTAATGCATACAGGTCCATATGTTTGTGTATACGTGTATGTGTATCAGTCTGCAACATGCTAGATATGTAATGACACACATACATCTTTATCTCTACACACGCATCTACGTGAAAAAAATGAGAAACAACAAGTACTCTGTGTGCCCGTACTATGAGAATAACTCGCACATATACAGCGAGGTGGTGATAGCATGGCTTTTGGTTCTGAACTAGTTTTTGATAAATCTGCTCAGAGTAAAAGCCAAGGAAATGCTGCCTGCCTGCAAAAGAACAGAAAATAATCCAGTGAAGAGGCAGGTTACCATTTAACACTGAACGTGCATGAATAATGGGGGGGGGGGGTAGGGGGGGAAGCTTTCAAAGCACTTTCTCTCTCTGTTCTTAGAATCACAGAATTGTCTGGGTTGGAAGGGATCTTTCAAACCATCATGTCCAACAATCAACCTAACTCTGACAAAGAGCATCACTAAACCATGTTGCTAAGCACCACGTCTACCTGTCTTTTAAATACCTCCAGGGATGACAATTCCACCGGTTCCCTGGGCAGCCTGATCAGTGTTTGTCCATGGGCAGGGGAACAGGGCAGCGTGCACCTCGGGAACCCTGAGCCCAAGCTCCCCTCCAAACATGTGCTGAAAGCTGCCTTTGACAAAGCCACCACGACCACGGCTCTGGTCACTGAGCCTTGAGACCGGAGGCAGCCTAATGCTGTGCCAGTTATGTGTCCTCAGGTTCTCTCCATCACACAGGAGCTCTCCGAGACACAAGACAGGATGATTTTGAAGAACATAAATGGACGCAGGTCTTCTGAAATCTCACCGCCTGATGAAAAATAACAGGAAAAAATCATGCCTTGATGAATTCCATAGGCTTCTTTAGATTTATCCCCAGGATGAATAATACAAACACAAAGTTTCTCATCGTTGGACCACTAGGCAAGATGGGAATAGACTGAAAGTTGTCAGTATTGGGTTTTAAAAGCATCCATCACACACTGGTACAATGCTAGCAGCAGTCTACAAAATGCCAATTATTTAGACACACTGAACCATGCTATGCTACACAAATTGAAGGAGTTTGATTTTATTACAAATATTTTTGTCTTTTTCTGTTAAGAACACAGAGCATTATGTAGTGATGTGGAACTGTCTTGTTAATTGGAGAGCATTTTTTTCCAAGCAAACAATAACAGTAACAGAGGTAGAAATTAGTTTTCATCTCTCGCTTGCAATGACTGTGATGGGGCTTAATAGGAACGTTAATAACAATCTTGACCCAATCTGCACTTAATCTTCTGTTGCCATGAATAGAGTGACAGCAATTTGCACAATCTGATGATTTTGTGTTCTTTGCTTCATGACAGTAGCTATATAAAATAGTTTCAGATTATTCCTCTTTTCAAAGGAAGGATTAAACCCATACTTGTTTACAAAAAATATGTATGTTGTTAATCAATTTCTACTCAGTAATGTATTTTTGAGAAGTCAAAACATTATTTTCTAAACATACATAGTAATGCTTTACCACTTAAATACATTGCATCATTTGATTTTGATCTCCATAAATGGGTACTGTTAGAAGAACAAAACAACAACAAACTTGTAAGAGGAAGATAGGAGATAAAGAGACACATTTACTCTATAGTCCTATTTATTTGAATCACTACCAGATTTATCTATAGGTCAGCCCTTAAAAAATTTGGTGTCTGAATTCCATTTAATTTCAGGTATCGCTATTATGAGTCTTTGTATAGTCCATCAGAAAAAATAATTTTATTCTTTTGTGCTCCACTGCTCTCTCTCAATAGAGACATAACCCTAGATATCATAATCTGTCATTTCGATATTACTTTTCATTTAGAGGATCGGGGTGGGGGGAGGGAGATATTTTTGTAGATTTCACTTAAATATGGCTTAAAATGACTGAAATGTACGGTTTTCATGTGTACACAGATTTGTTCCAGAAAATACATCCCTGTAGACTATTTTTTCTGTTAACATTGTTGAGATAGAAAACACATCTTCAAATTGCCGAGTTCCGTTGAAACGCCACCAGGGAGACATTTCCATTCTTTAAGTTGCACTGCCCTCTGGGGGAGATGATCTTCAGATGTCTCTCCATATCCAACTCGAGAGAACAAAAGCCTTCCTCACTTTTCTCCTTCAGTTTTGAAGGCTGAACATTTTGCCTCCACCAAATTCTACGCAGGTGCTTGGCATGATTTTTGGCATTGTCGCACAAAGATGGGAGAGGCCCCATTGCAGTGACCTTTTATTTGCTTTTTATTCCCTTACACATGCTCTCTTTTTCGTGTGTGCGCTTAGAAATCCTGTCTGGGAAGGCCTGGAAGTACTTTTTCTGAGATTTGTGGATGTAGGGTAGTCTATCCACGGTGAAAAGACTGATGTTGCTGTACCGTACTGCTGGATGCTTCAGGAAGCAATGCCCTAGGTCCTGGAGAAACATGCTCATGGCTTCTGTGCAACTGAAAGAGGACAGAAAACACATCAGATTCAACATTTTTCACAAAATGCTTTAACTCCTGCTTACACAGTGCACATCCCTAACACATAGATGGACACTGCCTAACTGTACGGAGAGCTGCTGGGCTCACGGTGCGCGTGTGGCACACACGGTCACAGTCTGTACCCCTGGCGCTTCCTGAAAGCCTTACAGTTTATTCCGTGTATGCCTGGCAGTATGTCCTGTGCGTTGTGTTTCTCGCCTTCTACTTGTTGGTTCCTTCTGTCCTTCAAACAACAAATGCAATGAATGGTAACTCAACTGTTGAGGGCAGGAATTCATGGCAAGAAGTGCGTCAAGCAGGCAGGCAACTTGTCCACCTCTTGTCCAGAGCCATTTTCAGGATTCTCTCCCTCTTTCACTGAATTTCACTGAATTTTTAGAGTTGGAAGGGACCATAGAGATCATCTAGTCCAACTCCCCTGCTGAAGCAGGATTGCCTAGGGCTTCTTGCTGTTTACCAGTGGGTTGAACCACTAACAGAAAACTCTGGATGTGGAAAAGCCTTGCCTAAAACATATGCCTGTTTAGTGTATCTTGTTCTATCTAGCTCTCCCTTCCTCTCAGTGGCCTGAGGATGCGAACTCAAGAGACAAAATGGTCACCAGGGCATTTCTGCTGCAGGTGAAGGTGTGTGAAGCCGTGTTTGGTATTCCCGACAATCCACCTCTGGGCTCTCTGCAGACCTGGTGTCCACTGAAGGAGCTGATGGAAGTTGCTTGTGCAGCCCACAGAACTGACAGGTGGTCTCTAGTCTGAAGAAAGCCTCATTTTCCACTATGCATCTGACAAAAAGGCAGTTTTTAGCAAGAAGCTCACAAAGAAGAAAAAACCAAAAAGTTACTTCAGCTACTTGCATACTGTTATTTTCTAAAACAAATTCAGAGAGCTACTCAAATAATGGACAAGTACGATTTTCATATCCCTACAAACTCAAGAAGCCATCAGAGACAGATAGCTATCTGGGCATGAAGGATTCCACCTCCCTTCAAACTGAATAAAACTGAAGCACTGCCATGAAAATAAAGGACTCAAGACTAGCAGTGCTGCAAGAGGCTCTTCCAGCGGCAAGTGGACTGACAGCAAATAGTTAAAAGAAACTCCAGTACAAAGGAAAGTATTTACTGTCATGGCTGAAGGCAAGCAAAGTCCTAAACATTTCCATAGTGGCGTATGAACAGCCAAAATAGACCTCCAAATGCCCAAAGAACAATTTTGAGAAACTGCAGGCTTCTGTGCAACCAAGATTTCACAATACGATTTAAAGCTGCCAGGCAAACTGTATGACTTGAAAACGGAACAAAACCCCAGAAGAGAAATTCCTGTAGCAGATAGTTTCTTTCTTATGATTTCTTAGAAAAGACGTGTGATGAAGGAGGAGGAGGACTTGGTTCAGTGAAGTGTATGTAATGCTTCAGTATTTTTCCACAGTGGATGCTGCAAGTAAGACAGTGGAGACAATGAAAGAATCAGAGAACAATGATGTGATTTAATACTTTGAAGGAACAGAGATCAGGCTGGTCTGGACAGAAATAGTCTGACTTGGCTATCAGAGGTTTTTGTATGGAAAAAGCGTGCACTGTGAAGATTGCAGGAAAGCTGAAGCAGAAAAAATCAGTACTTAATGAAAACTCATCTTTGGAAAAGGGTAAGAGCTTCCAAAGGAGAGGGATGGGAATCCTGTTTTGAGAGATTGTGAATTCATCACACGAAGCCAGCCATGGTGTTGGCCATGAGCTGACATTGAGCCTGCAGGACCTATAGTCACGTAGAAGATGAACACAGCACACTCCACTGGCTCAAATTAATGCACAAACAAAAGTGTTTGTTAAGAATTACTGTTGTGGATCTGCTGGCCGAACTAAAGGAACTCCAGCATTTTTCCCCACCTCTTGCCCTCCCGTTGCCCTTCTGAAGAGGCACAGGTACCAAATCCTCCTTCACCACCACCAGCCTCAGTGATAGGGAGCAGGAGGGAAAGCAGCGCTCGCTGTCTCCTTCTCCTCGTGCCTTTTCTCCTCCTTGCCACAGCTGCAACTCCACTTCCACTACCCTGCCTAAAATGGGGGAAGGTCTCATTGCACCAGAGTGACTCTTGGTGGGGAAGATGGTGCAGGCTCAAGATGAGAGCTCACCCACACCTCAACCGCTGCCTCAGTGCAGGACCAAGAGGTGCTTACTGGAGATAGACCAACAACAGCCTGGTGGCCACTGGCAAAGAGATTATTTAGCTATGTACCCTAGCTAACTCTCGATCCCATCGCCCACTCTCAAGCACCACCACTTTACCAACGCTTCTACTCGTACAGTCTTTCAAAAGCTTTCTTAAGTATTTCGTAAGCAATAATTCATGCTGCATTTTATTTTAGTTCATCATTCAATGTCCACTAATTTGTACCTTTCAAACTAATAGCTATAACCATTTTGGTCACTATTCCCATTCCCTTTTTTGTCACTGAACAACTGCAGCCTTAAACCTTCAGCCTGTAAAAGTTCCTTCTCAGATTTTTCTTTTCATATTTGATTTTGAAAAGAGGACTGCCTTTAAAATAAATTATGATATTTAGCAACATTCGTAGAAAAGCCTAACCTGAGCAGTAGCTTGGTATGTAGTACCATCATCACTGCGTATATTAGGACGAAGATAAACTCGTGAGTCAAAAATGCTTAATATGTAAAATGAAATTACACATTGTTTACTCCATATGAAATGTTCTGCCTCGTACTGTAAGTAGTTTATTTAAAAACTCAATGTAGTTAGTTATCCTTCTGAAGTACCTACTTTTGGCTATTAAAACACACTTGACAAATGAAATGATTGTATTTTTCAGCTGAGACAATATCCTCGGTATGTCTGTATTATTAAAACACACATTTTCTGTTCCTTCATTATCCAATTACTTTTTCAAGATTTTTGAAGAATACTTTTTCTCTTTGGACAGGAAATGTCTGTATTATTAAAATGCACATTTTCTGTTCTCTTTTTTGGACAACGTTCATCCTCTTCATAGCACCACCAAGGCAGCCAGAAGGCTGCAGTCTCGCTGCTCCTACTAGTTCTTTTAAGAAACGTGGTCAATGCAGTGAAATATTTTTATGGTTTTATGGGGTTTTTGTTTTGGTTTTTTTGTTTTTTTGTTTTTTTTTAATGGGGTGAAGCCTCCCTGTTAGTATTGCTCAGCCAAGGGAGACTGCAGCCACCCAGCCCCAGCCTGCTGGCCCGTCTGGGGAGGCGTTGGGACACAGGGACGGGAGAAGGAGGCCGCCCTGCCGCTCCCGGCGACTCCTTCCCGCTCGGCGGCACACCCTGCTCCGGGCAGGCGCCGGGAGGCACGGGAGAAGCACGGGCCAACTCTTAACTACCTTTCATCCTTTCAACACCTCAGGGGAGCTGACCAAAGCGCCACGGCGCCATTACGGGGGAAGCCGGAAGCGCTGCGGGGGGCTATGGCCAGGGAGGCCAGCGCCGGCCTACGCCCCCTGCAACCTTAGGTAGGGGCTGCCGGGCTGCTCCGGCTACACCAGCGCCTCCTCCGCTCACAAGCCCAAGGGCAAGGAGCCCCAGCGAGGGCCTGCATGAGGAGAGGGCGGTGGCTGCTCCCTCAACGCCGCCCCGCCTCCCTCTAGCCTCCCTCCGGAAGTGACGTAGGCCGCTGCCGTTCCCAGCAGCCGGAAGTGCCGTCGGGAGCAGTAAACAACCTCGTCCAGAGGCCGCGGCGCTTCCATCTTTGCGGAGCCGGAGCGGGAGCCGGAGCTCGAGCCCCGCTGCCGACATGGGCGGCGTTCTGGGTCTCTGCTCCATGGCGAGCTGGGTAAGGCGGGGGGTGGGCGTACGCGGTGGTTCCTTGCCTCTTCTTAGCTGTCGCAGGTCCAGAGGCGGCGGCCGGTGCTGGCCTTCCCCCCCCCCACCCCCCCACCTCCCCGCCGTCATCCTCCCCCTTCCTCCCTCCCTTCCTGGGCCTCGCCCGTCGCCTCCCAGGGCCTTTGTCTCACTGGGGCCGGGGGCGTCTGCGGCGCTGTCTTCCCTCCTCTTCAAGCCTAGAGAGGCTGCCGGCCCCCTCCCCGCTCCCACACAGGCTTTCTCCGCCCCCAGCGGCCGCTGCCCCGGCGCCGTCGGGGCCGGGCTGGAGGAGGTGAGCCCTGGGGCGCTGGGTTCGTCCCTTCCCCATGGGCTTCTCCAGGTGTCCCCAGGGATCCGCCGGAGCCGCCTCGCTGGCGCGATGGGGAGCTTCGTACTTATTCAGACAGGCCGGCCTGTCGCGCTGCTGGTCGCCGCTTCATCCGCGTTGCTGTGTGTGTGGGGGTCGTTGCTGTGGAATTCCCCATCCCCAAATCTGCAAAGGAGTTAAAATCTAATTGAAGGCTCATGAAGTGCGGCGTTTCTTTCGGGAAAAGTAAAACTCGCGTGTTTCCCTGATCCTGATGGTTGTATTTAATTCCTTGTCCCTACGCCTTTGTCTTGAGCAGCTCCACCCTTTCTATGATCTTTGTCTTATCGAGGCACCGTTTTCTCACTGAAGAGTAGCCTGTGGTGATGTGTCACCATCGGCAGGTGACTTTTCTGAGTGAGAAACAATACTCTGAGATAGTTTTAAAACTGTTAGAGCTATGCATAAAAACATAGAAGTTCTCAGTTGAGGCATTGCTGTCTTAACCTTACGGTGATATGTTTCTTCAAATCTAGGCCTTATGCAAGTAGACACAATCAGGTAGATTATGACTCTTTAGACAGTTAACTTAAAAATGTTAGTGAAATTGTGAAAATCTGAATTTTCCATACCAAAAATATTGTACTATGCTTGGATTAAATGAAATTACCTATATTTAAACAGTTCATACACACAGCTTAGTGGTCTAACAAAACCTCATATTAGTTCACGCTCCTGTTCTCTGTAATATGTGAACTTTGGTTCCCCTAATACAGATTGATATTTAATTAGAGAGATGATACTTAACTCCTTATTCTCCTGTATAAACTCCATGAAATGGTCCTAGAATTGGTAGATTTGTATAAGCTAAGCTTCCAGGCTGTTACTCGTATAAGTAAGCAACTAGAACACTGATAATATTCTGTTAACGAAGTACTGTCAGTGTTCATTTTGGTTTAATTAACATTTTAAACACTACTTAATGGATTAGCCAGTTAGGCTTTAATTACTAGCTGAATATTGTTAACATTTTTAATTATTGTCAAATGCTAAGCAACAGTATAAATTTAAACTCACATACTTCAGTTAATATGTACTGGATTTTCAAGTTCATAAACACCCTTTCTGATAAGTGTCTGGTGTTTGTAGTGCATGAAGAATCCCTGTATACTTGGTTTTGAGTGTTTGTTTCTGTACAGAGAAATTCAGCTAATGATCTTTTAAAGAAAATTATTTACATGAGCACCTAGTCTTGATTAAGTCAGATTTTCTGTGGGTAACTAACTCCCATACCCCATCCCTTCCTTTAAAACCCCCAAACAAATCAGGGGCATTTTCTCTGTGGTGGTTTGTTATTGTGGTTTTTTCCCTCCTCCTTCCGCTGGTGGCTTTAAAGTGTTGATAACTAAACAGCACTTAAAGCCTCTACCATAGTTCCTGTAGGAAAAATCTGGTCTCTAAGGAGGAGATGTCAGGACACCATTTGTGTCTCTGAAAGAGAAGCAAGCTGTGAGGGTGAGGTAGCAGCGGAACCAGGTACAGCAAGATTTGGCTAGTGCAGACTGTGCCACGGCCAGGAAATCTACTCCTCTTTTGTCTGGGAAGATGCTGCTGCAGGCGTTGTTTCAGCTGTGTAGCTTCTCTGCAAGGCTGTGTGTTGCGCCGCGCAAAGCTGCCCCAGGTACCTCACCTCGTCTCATACCTTTATTTCTTCTGGATTTTTTGTATGGTGTTACTGCTGGTTGTAGCTCTGCCCTACCGTGTGCTGATTCAGCAGTGTTTCAACTTAACATTTTTTAAGAGCAAAGATGAGCCTGTTGGAGATGGGGGCGGGGGGGAAGGCCTTAAGAGCACTGTCATCTCACCAAAAGTCTTCTGATCCTGACAACCTAGATTGGTCAGGCAGAGCCGTTGTCATTCTGCTGGATCTTGCCTCTACGGCACTGTTCTCTGAAATAGCAGAGCTGCTGCTTCCCTCACTTTAATATTCTCTGTCAAGGCAAAGATCTTGATGGAATCGGTTCCTTTAAACATATGAGTAGGGATGATGTAGCTAAAACCTGACTAGGCCCAGTGAGGGGGGGAGGGCTTAGTGTTTTTGTGAATACTTAATCCAGTATATAATAATTTAGTCATTACCCCAGTAAGAAGATTATGTTTGATATTAAAAATTTATTCTGTGTGCATCAGGGGCAGTTGACTTTCAGTAGTTCCTTCTCTGTTCTGCAATATTCATCTTATTATGTGTTCCTCCAGCAATTTCCGCTGTCATAGAGATTGACTGGTTTAGCAGGCATGAATTAACTTGTCTGCCCAGATGGCTGCTCCCAAAATAGGTGTGTGGGTCATCTTTTTGTATTTGGCCTCAGTGAACACCACTGAGCTGCTTATTTTTCTCAGAAACGTGCAGGGATGTGGGTCGGTTGGTAGGTCCAAATGCTACACGATGGCAATAGGTTTATGCAGTCATGACTTAGTAACTTTTGTCCAAGCTTCCTTAAGAAAGCAAGCTCAAAACTTGTAACTTTTTGTCTGCATTTCTGACTGAGCTGGGGTTCACCTGGGGAGTTAATACTAAGTTTTGATCTGTGTAGTAG
>JAOXNO010000024.1:67821862-67849405 GCA_028565335.1 Limnodromus scolopaceus
CCTTTTCTCAAGGCTGAACAAACCCAATTCTTTCAGCCTTTTCTCATATGGCAGCTTCCAGAGCCTTTGATCATCTTTGTGGCCCTTCTGTGGACCCTCAGCAGCCTCTCCGCATCCTTTTTGTCTAGCGGGGACTAAGACTCAACACAGTATTCCAGGTGTGGCCTGACAAGTGCTCAGTAGAGTGGGAAAATGTCTGGGTAGTTGAAGCCACCCACAAGAACCAGGTTCTGTTGACCCAAAGCTTGCTTAAGTGACCCAAATACTGCTTTGTTGACTTCATTTTGGTTTGGAGGTTGGTAGCTGATGCTTACTGTAAGATCTGCCCAGTAATTATGGGGAAATAAGACGGTCTGCTACTTCCAGCTGTTTCATCTGTGTTACCTGTGGATTAGGAGCTGTTGGTAATACGAAGCTGACTTTGTAGCATTCTTTTCCACCTCTGAGATGACTCTGGTACCCCATCTATGCCGTATATGTTTGTCAAACTTTTTTTCTAGCAGTAGAATTTCTAAAGCTTGGTATGCAGAATATTTTTATTCTGTTGCATCTAATTATGAGGTGGAACAAGAAAGCAGTTGATGCATATCTTTAAGTTTAAAATCCTTTTATCTCTGCAAAGAGACAGATTTTTATGCCACATACTGTCATTTGCCTGCTTTACAGAGACTATAGGCTAAAATTAGATTCAAAGCTTTTTTTACTTGAAGACTGTCATGGTCACGAAGTTCCTTTCTATTACCGCGCATTCAGTGCGGGAATGTACCATTAAATATTTGTTCCATTCTTGTTTTATGTAAATTCTAATGTAATTTCCCCCCCAGACAGGCGCTGTAACCCAAGCTTGCTGAGCATCATTGGTTACAACAGCACCACCATTCCAACCCAAGGTCAGGTAGTTCAGTGGTGGGATGCACAAGGAATTGTAGGACTGGTTTTGTTTCTGCTGTGTGTTCTCTATTCAAGGTAAGATTCCTTAAAAAAAATTGCCAATTAGCTTGTACTACTTCTCATTTTCAGATACTAAATTGCATTTATTTGGGTAACTGTACCGTGTCCTTCCCTGTCCAATACAGCATCCGCACGTCCAACAACAGCCAGGTTAACAAGCTGATGCTGACCAGCGATGAATCCACGCTGATAGAGGACGGGATGCCCAGGAGTGACGGCTCCCTTGATGATGGGGATGATGTTCACCGAGCCATAGATAACGAGAGGGATGGAGTTACTTACAGCTACTCCTTCTTTCATTTCATGCTTTTCCTGGCTTCACTGTATATCATGATGACACTTACCAACTGGTACAGGTATTTATGTTTGATAATACGTTGTGCTAATAATAAGCGTACAAGATGCTGTCTTCTGCTGGACAAGGAGGCGTAAGTTGTGTGCTGTGAGGAACGTAGGTCTGACAGAACTTCTCAAGGGTGGTACATACTGTTTGGTTTGATCTATATTAAATTAATTGTATTTGAAAATTGGAGTAGCCAACCTTGTTCACAAGTGCCTGTCGTATTTTCTAGGCTAATTCTTGTGATTCACTGGACTGTTGAAATAGGTCCTGCTGAAGTGAACGGGATAGAGTCTAAAATTCTATAACAGCTAAAAATAAGTACACACCAGGCCCATGTCTGGTACAGAGCGCTGGAAAAAGAGAGGTAGGACACGTTATATCAGTAGGTTGAGAGGGAGAGGTGATTCTTCCAGTCTGCTCAGCTCTGGTAACGTCACACCTGGAGTGTTGGGTCCAGTCCTGGGCTCCCCAGTGCAGTAGAGACTTGGACATACTGGAGAGAGTCCAGTGAAGGGACTGGAGCATCTGTTACATGAGGAAAGGCTGAAGGAGCTGAGGCTGGTCAGTCTGGAGAAGAGAAGGCTCATGGGGGATTTTATCAATGTATATAAATACCTGAAGGGAGGGCGCAAAGAGGATGGAGCCAGGGATTTTTCCGTGGTGCCCAGTAGCAGGACCAGATGGAGTGGGCACAAACTGAAACATGGGGGGGTTCCCTCTGATCATCAGGAAAACACCTTTTTATTGGAAGGGTGACCAAGCACTGACACAGGTTGCCCAGGGAGGTTGTGGAGTGTCCATTCGTGGAGGTATTCAAAAGCCATCTGGCATAGTCCTGGTTAGTTGGCTTTAGGTGTCCCTGCTTGAGCAGGGGGGTTGGACCAGGTGACCTTCAGAGGTCCCTTCCAACCTCAGCCATTCTGTGATGGGGTCTGAAGGAGGGAAAATTGGGTTGTCTGTTCCCTGAAAAAAATTCTCACAATAAAATAGACCTCCTATATGTGAATTGTTACTATGTTAACAGCTTGAGCAGATGTTCTTCAGAATTTGAAAATATAAATTACAGTCTGATAATTTGTTAAAATTTGTATTGAAATAGCAACACTAGAAATGCGTCCCCTTCAAAAGTAACTCTTAGTAGATAGATAGTGGTGCTGTGGTTTTGATTTGCGGTCCTGCTTGGGTCAGTATGACATCAAGATGACTAATTCTTGATGTCTTTTGGCAAGGTGAAATGCATTGTTTGTATCTCTAAATGCTGTCCAATTCCTGCCTTTCCACAGATTTGCTTGGAGATTCCTTATAATTATTTCTGCTTCTTGGCAGCTTCTCTTACTAAATATTTTTTGGGGCTGCTGTTGCTTTCCACCTTGCTGTGACACCAACTTAACGTATGGTGTTCTTGTATAGATTGGTGTGAACTGCCTGGAAGAAGAAGGGTAGAGGTGTCCTTTGAGGAGTGGAGCTGAAGTGAAAATGATCTACTGTGGAAACAGTGCAGAAGAGTGGCTTCCTACCCGAGTATGTCGTACTGAAACAAAAATGGCAAATTATCGTTTTTTCTTTTCCTTCTTTCACAGTCCGGATTCTTCTTACGAGACAATGACCAGCAAGTGGCCGTCTGTCTGGGTGAAGATATCCTCCAGCTGGATTGGCATCGTGCTGTACGTGTGGACTCTGGTTGCTCCCCTGGTTCTTACAAACCGCGACTTTGACTGAGCCGTGCTGCTCTCCAGGATGTTGTGCTCGTTCACCCCCTCTTTGAAACAAACAGTGTTCCCCATAATAGTGCAGTTGTAAATACGTGTGTGTGCGCGCGTGTGTGCGTGTGCTATCCATGTAGTACCCCCCGCTTTATTCTGCATGATTACCTTGAATCATGTCTTTTTGTCAATTCACTTAACGACTTTTTCTAGCTGAGCTCAGTGACAATTGCTATAATGATGGTTTTCATAGGATTACTCCTAGATTGAGCGCTTCAGGAGCATTAGATGTAAGATCAAGACCTTTTGGAAGTAGGTTTTATTTCCCCCTCAATTGCATTGAATAGTTGTAGGAAAAAAAGTGCAAGTGTTAATTAGGGTAACAAACCAGTGTTAAATCAGGCTTTGCAAGCAAAGGAGGGGCTGCCTTCGATGATCCTGTTGCCTTGATTCCAAAGTAAGTCTTGAGTAAGTGTTGTTAGACTCGGAATTGTGCATGTTGGAGTTCACTGGACACCCTGCACCAACAGTTCCCAGGGCAGCGCTGCCCTTAGCACCCGTGTTCAGTGGGGGGACTTGCCCCTGAGGCTGGAGGAACCGACGTCCTCCTTGGTGCTGCTGGGTCCGGTGTGTCCCATTGCAGGCAGGAGGACAGACACCCTGGGGAAAAACAGCCTGGTATCAGATGCTCAGAAGCATGTTTTTAAGGCACCTGTTTACAATGTGCATCTTTATTGTGTATTATTATGATTTTTTTTTAAAGTAGTTTAAACGGGATAGCTGTGCTGTAATTTATTGCTGTTTTGTGTGCCACTTACTTTCTTGGCTAAGCTACAATCACGGAGTTTGCAAGGAGCCAAGTGGTGAAAACTGTGTAAGCTCATCAGAGGAATTTTTTGAGTATTGTGGTTAAAAAAAGAATAATAATTGAGGAAAAGGAGCACTGAAATTGCAGTGGCTAAAGGAGGCTTGCATTAACTAAAGCTTCAGTAAAAGTGTTTCTTAATATATTTGGGGCTCTAAATTTTTGAAATCTTTTAATATATTAGGTATTTTGCTTGTTGTCCATTGCCAGAGGTGGACTTGAGCCTAGAAAGCCTGTATCTAGGCATGAGGTTAAGACATTAATCTGTTTGGTTAAAATGCTGTATAGTTCCTGTGCAGTTACGAAATCTTAAATGCTTTTGTGCTCACTGCTTTGTAACCCAAGTACCTGAGCTGCATTAGTTATCTCTGTTACTTGCTGCAGCCTGAGACCAGAGCAGCCTGACTGGGAGTGCCCCTGGAGCCCTCAGCAGATGTCACCCTGATTTGTTACTGTGGTGTTTAGACCGTGACTTCCTGTTGCTAATTATTCTCTAAGCTCTTATTTTAATTCTGCACCTAAACACTGACATTTACTGCAGAAGTCTTGACAGGTCAGTGAAACTCGAGGTGGTAATGGAAGGAGGATTAGTAAAGGCTTGTAATAATTTTGAATATGTTGTTACCTTATTAATAAATCAATTTGGATGAAGATCTCCAGTGACTTTTCATGTCTCATACTCCTGACAAACACAGACAGAGCTTAATATTGTCCTTTCGTCTTCTGGAATGTTCTATAGCACTCATCATCTGAGAGGCAGCAGCTGACAGTGACTCTAAGGCAGTTTGTTCCTGGTGCTTCGGGAGATCACACGTAACCCCTGCCTGGAGTTTTCTGACAGTTCTTGTCTCGGTGCCCTTTGCAGCCTCTCTCTGACAACACGAACGTGTCTCACGCTTCTGAGGGTGTTCCTGCTGCGTCGGCTGCTGCTGCACCAAATTGTACCTGCGTGTGTTATGTTGGGTAAAATCCCTGGGCAGCGGCTCCTGAGTTCTGTGTCTGTGGACTCAGCTCCTCGGGCAGGTGGCCAGGCTCCTCCTGTAACAAGAAAAAGGCAATTTTGAATGCAGTGCCAGTCATGGGAGCTGTTTTCCCTCACTAAAATCTAGTTTCTCCCTTCACGGGAATGTTCTACCCCGTGGAGCCTCTTAAACCTCCCCAGGGACACCTTTGAGGGCAGAGAGGGAAGAAAACTTTTATCTTCAATTACAGTTTAACTTACTGTTTATACTGAATGAGCAGCTCAGGGTGAGACGATTTAGTTACGAGTGTATCAACTGCACCTTCACCTAGTGTTGCAGTAACCCCTCTGGCATTCAGTTGTTTCATACAACTACAGTCACTTCACTAGAATAAACAGGGAAGACGGCAGTAGAAGTCTTGAAAAAACACGCTGGAAACCTACCTTTTGAGTAGGGATAGAGCTCTTCCAGAGGAAAAAAAACGCTACAGGGCTCTGCCACAGCTTGCAGTAAGAAAACAAAGGAGAAAACATTCTTTTGCATAGTACTGAAGGAAAACACAGTTTGCTGCATTAACCACTTGTTTTGGAGGCCTGTAAATAAACCTTGAAGTTTGGAGGTAACGAAACTCTTTTCCAATAAACATGCATAGCAGCAGCGCTCATTGCAGCTACTGGGGCGTGAGAAACACCGGCTGTTAGATCCACATCCACTAGGCACATGGAATAAGAGACAAGTCTTAACAAGCATCACACTTAAGTAACATTTATTATATGAGAGTAGATGGTCCAAGTAAAAGTACTCATGCAGTCGAGGGGCCTGGTGGCTGTAAAGAACTTTTCCCCAGTTTGTGCTATGTGTGAGCACTTCCACTGAAGTGAAAGTAAGGCAGAACCAAGATTTAGCAAGGTACAGGCACTTTGTTCCCAGTTCAAGCAGGGAAAAAAAAAGCCTACATCAGGTCCTGGTCCCCCCCCCACCCCAAAAAAGCCTCATGTTTGTTAAACAAAATGTTGTAAAAAATAGAAAAAACCCAAGATACAGAAAGTCAGTGCTCCCTAACCATACACTACTAGTTTACGTCATCATATGTAGACCAGAAATATATGAAATCATAAATCAAAGCTTACTATTAACAAGTGTTCAGTCACCTGGGCTACGTAGCGATGTGTGTCATACCAAGTATTTGACAGCAGCACAGTAACAGTCTGACTCGGTATTGCCAACCGCGTGGGAGAGCCTGTCCGACCCCCTGGTTAAACAACTGCTTGGAGGAAGTAACATAGGAAAGTTTTCTTAGGTTCCACGTTACCCAGTTACATAAAACAGTGATTTACAAAAAACTCATATACCAAACAATATTCTAAATAAATAGTTCATCTTCATGACTATGTACAGAGTCCCCGTTCCGTTAGTTATCCAAGAAGGGCATGTCTGTGTCCATGGGTGCTGGGGCCAGTTCACATAGATAGAAGAGCGTGGCTTCGCTCGCCTCTGCCTCTGTCAGCGGCTCCAGCCGCACCAGTTTGCTCTGGGTGGGCTCGGGGTCCAGGCTGCTCTCCAGGAGCTCGTCCACTTCCAGGGGTTTGTCCGCAGAGGAGGGAGTTTCGGCTGCGGAGCTCCCGCTCTCAATGGCGGAGCCCGGGTTCCCATCGAGGAATGCCAGGAGTGGAAACGCAGTGTATTGGATCAGCTGCTTATCTAAGGGGAAATGATCCCAAAACGTTATCAGTTCACGTGCCTTTCTACATGCACAAAGGAAAACCAAAATCCAACCCACAGAATTAATTTAAAGAATAATTAAAAAAAAACACACTATAGGTGTTAGTTTAAAATTGGTGATTAAAGAATTGTTACATTCATGCATAACATTACTTTCAGATTCTCCTGCAAAAACATCAGTTTCTCTGCACCTGGTGCAGTGCCAAAAACCTAAAAAGCAAGTATACTAAGTATTTTGTTTTGATTATTTGCTTATCAGCATGACACAAAACCTGACAAAGAGCAAGTAACTGGGATGTGTTTTGGAAGAGTGCTTGTTCAACTGTTCAACTGTTTCAAGCAAAACACAACTAACCTGATTTGGGCTTAGAAACTTGTGTTTCCTGTGAAGCCTCTGGACCAGCATTGCTCTTGGTAGTTTCTATTCCCTTTGTCTCCATCTGGAAACAAAAGCAAAATCTTAAAACACACACTTAAAGCCTTTTCCAATGCCACGAGAATACAGCTGACCAACTATTAAAGAAAATTAAATTTTCATTTGTGAAAGGATACAGTGGTATCAGTTACCCATAATAACAGACCTTGGCTGAGAACATGTGAAATGGAAACGCAGGCTTGCTCAAGCAAGAACCAAATCTAATGCTCATAAACAAACAGGACAAATTCAAAGAGCTACATCTTTGCTCTACTGCTTAGCCTTGATTTCTTTTCCCACCAGACACCACCGATGAAACCATTCTGACAAAGCGTGTACCATGTCTGCAAGTACTAAAGTCTTAGAGGATACAAAAGCCAAGAGACTGATACAATGTGCAGGTATTGGCCTCAAGGCAAAACAAGTTTTAAAGGACATTATTAATTCCTGTGCTTTTCCCTTTTCTGTTTAAAACCTAACAAACAGGATGAATTCAGCTGCAGCCTTCCTATTCTTATGGAAGGCTTCAAAGCCAGAGTATGAAAAAAGAGCTATTATACCAGAAAGGAAAACAGTAAAGGATGAATAAAGTTTGCATCTCTCACTATTGTGCATGTCGAGCAATGGATTTCAGACTTACTTTGGGGTTAGTGATATGATCTGTGGGATTCATCTGCACGGAGCTTGTAAAAAGCTGAATAAGACAAAACACATCAAGTTTTAGTTACCTCGATGCTGCTATTACAAACACAAGAACATCACGTCTGCATGGGTGAGAATAGTCCCTCTACTCAGTGTTTGCACCCTCTATTTGGATTAGAGTTTATTTACAGGTAGTTCCCACTTTTGCAAGGAGAACAGTTTTGGAGCATAATGGTTTGGAATTCCATCAACCAGCCCCAAAGGAAACAACTGTATTATGTCTAACTTAAACTAACGTGGTTTGCTGCAGTCTTAAAATACCGATTCCTTCTTGGGCTGCTGCATGGAGAATCCTGTGTACAACAAGGAGTAACACACCCTGACTGTGAAGTCTGCAGTGACACCAAGCTGGAAGGAGTCACCAGTACGTGGGAGAGCGGAGCTGCTGTAAGAGGGACCTCAGCAAAGCGGGAGAGGGGCCAGCAGTCACTCCGTTGGGTTCAACAGCCAAATGCATGTAGGACACAACCACCTCGTGCAGTGGTCCAGGTTGGGGAGCAAACGGACAGGGAGCAGCTCCTCGGAGAGAGGACATGGGAGCCGTGGGAGACAACTCCCTACCATGAGCCAGCAGCAGGGCCTTGCTACAGGGAGACATGCTCTGCTACAGGCAAAGAGCCAGGAGGTCACTGGAAGCAACTGTTTCTCTCTGTGCAGCACCCAAGCCCACTTGTGGAAGAGTGTCCAGTTTTAGGCCTCCCAGTACAAGAGTTTTCAAACTAGAGGGTGTCCAGAAGGCCACAGGTGTTTGGGGGCTCATGACACACAAGAGGGATCTTGGCTGGAGGGGGCAGACAGGGGAGGGTAACTGCACTCTACCACTGCTTCTAAAGAGGTGTTATGGAGATGACAAACTCCACAGAGGTGGACAAAGGACAAGAGGCAAGACCTACAAGTTGTGGCAGGGAAAATTGTGACTGACGTTGAGGAAATTCTCCACAAAGAAGAGTCAAGCACTGGAACATGCACCTGAGAGGCTGTGGAATCTCCCATTTTGGAGATTTCTGAATCTGAGTCAACAAGGTCCTGAGCAACACGATACAACTTTCAAGCTGGCCATGCTTTGAGCAAGAGGGCAGGACTAGCTGACACGCACAGGTCCCTTACAACCAAGCCATTCTACTCGACATAAATCTGAAGAGAAATTGAGAACATACACAAACTCCTAAGAAATAACTTGAAACAGCAGAAAAACCTGTAAAATAAATGCCAAGAGCCTTTCTAACCCCAGTTCATTGAGAAGACCATGGATGATGTGCTGGCCTGTTTCAAAGCAAGTGTATTAATCTAATTGCTGTCTGAGTTCATGTAGCAACAAATATAAGCATTATTTCATTAAGAAAGCCATTATTCAATCAAAAACTTAACCATTCACTTGAGCAGTGGTGTAGCACTGAGAATTATACCAGTGCCCTGGAAACACACATTCACAAATATTTATAACTTTCGTTTTTAAAGGGTAGAAAGGAAAAAAAAATAAATCTGTTGTGTTTTAAATCAATTTTAAACAGTAGCAACCCACACAAATACTTTCTGTAGTATATTACAAAAATACTTAAAATAAACAGTGAAAATTACGTCAACTAGAAGATCTGGATCTATGCTGAACTGCCGTCCTGATAACATAGCCTGGAAGTCCTCTAAACTGCAGTCGATACTGTCAAGATAATCCAGAAGTTCAACTCTAGAAGACAAACAATATTTTATTGCTGTATCCCTTAACAGGAAGAAGAGAAATTCACAGTTAAGCTTTACACAAATGTACTATATGCATCTAAAAATCTCCACCACAACTAGAACGAACCAAGTTTTTCGTTAGAAACAACCTCTAGAAAACAATGGAAATTTTTAGCCTCTTTAGAGGAGAACCCAAGTAAAGCAGACAGGTATTGCATCAACATAACACTACGACATGACACTAGCAGAGATGCTGTTCTTGCATCCAGGTAGCCCTAATGAGTCCCATCTGCCTGCAAGAGCTACACAGATAAATCCTGACAGTTTGAACAATGATATCCACATCATCTCACTGTCAGATTATGCACCCCGACTCACTCGCTTCACAATGAAAACCAGAGGTCCCATCTTAAAATACTTAAATAGAGGGATCTTTAGAAACTGGCTGGAATAAAGGTGACCTATAAATTTGAAGTTCTCAATAGAAACTACCATTCAGGTTTTTTTACTTCTGTCAAACAATCAGTTTTAATACTTGAAAAAAACAAAAGACCAGGCTACTCACTTTCCAAGAAGATTTATATTTTGTGAAATTACTCCATTCTCATTGAGTATGGAATCCATCATTGAGACCGGATCTTCTGCAGTTAAGGCGGACTGGTTATTCAGCTGTACAGCACTTGACATGAGTGGGCTTGTACTGTCACTCACAGGGCTGAGGGGATCATTAGCTGGGACAGCAACTGATTCTGTGCTTTTATCCCCTTGAATTACAGGGGCATATTCTTCCTCGTTATCATCTTCCACAATTACAATATCAGGAGAATGACTACAGCTGTAATACGAGACAAGCAAATTAAAGCATTTCATACTCATTTTAACTGGTACCATTCCATGGGTTTAGTTACTTCTCATTTTAGTCAAGTTACTGTAAGGAAATAAACTTTCCTACTGCTTTTTAATATAAAACACAGCAAGTTACTCCAGTTATCTATTTTCCATTGATATAGTGCTATAATGCTTAATACAGTTAATACAGCTCAGCTAGCAGACACTGTGCTAGACCACAATTACAACTAGTAAAAAGATATAGGAACACTAATACTTTTTCCATTAGAAAAAATATAAACTCACATATAAATGTAATGTATATACAAGGTGGACCAAAGCATATGAGGTCACCAAACTAGACAGACAATATTTTGCATCTTTCTGTTGAACAGAATCAACTCTGGAGCATCCATTATATAAAGGATCTCAGTCAACAATGCTGTAGTTAATTAACCTCATTATGTATACTGGAAAGGCAACCTAAAACTCAAGAAAGTCTCAAATAATTTGCTTTCATCCATATTCTCGTTTTCTTAACCCTTAAGTAGCTGTTAGTTGTGCTGCCTATCCATCACAGCCTTATTTTCACAAAGCTTTTCTACCAGAGAATGTACTCCCAAACATCAGCTGAACAACAGCAATGGTACTAGTTCAAGTATAAACTAGAAATAGCTAAGTTTTATTCCTTAAGGCGTAATACAGGCCCCATCAACACAGTGCAACTCAGGGAGAGAGTTGCATCTCAATCTCTGGACCAAGTTTCAACTGCTGATAGCTGAAAGATGAACGACTCCTATAGCACTAAGCACAGACAGGAAAGAACAAAGTCACAAAACACTTGGGACTCAAAAAACTCTTCTTTGGACAAGTAGTATATTTAACAAGAGCACAATAATACAGACAGTTTCTCACTAGTTTTTATCCTCCACGTATTAAAACTCCAACAGCCAATTAACTATTTGGAACAAACCCAGAGGTCAATAAATCAGAACCTACTGTGAACTCAGAGATGAAGCTTCTATATGTGCAACAGTACTGAATAATTCTGACCACTTCATTAAAAAAAAAGTTATCTAAGACATCTGAATTATTGCACAATATACAACACTGAAAGCCAATTATCTATATAGACTTCTAGAGACTTCTTACTTGGAAGAATCTGAAGTGGTATCTTCACTTGCTTCTGGTGTAACAGGAAGATTTTCTTCATCACCCATGGGATTTTCTTCATCACCCACATCTTCAGTGACATCATAAATAATGATGTCATCTGAAATCTGTTCCCTTTGTTTTAAGCCCTCATTTCTGTTGAGAGGTACCTGAGAATAATTTTTTAAAAGAGTCAGGGAACAGAAGGACAATGAGCTTCAGCATCCTGACAGTTATTGTATCTTAAAATGCTTAAATTTTAAAGAGATGCAAGAGTTTTCCTGCACCTCGGAGATTACAAGCTGTACGTTTGTAATAGAAAAAGCATACAAATAAATGAATGAACTGGAGAATAACATCTACAGAAAAAAAATAATGTTTGGCAAATACTACAGGCATAGAAGTAAAAATATACTAGCACTGTCAGCAGAAGCAACAAAAAGGCTGCAACAGCAAGACTTACACAAGAAGTAAAAATATTAAAACAGTGACTGCCATTTAAATAGTACTTTGTTATAAAGCTATTAATTCTAGTACCATGCTACAGCACTCATTCTAATGATTTCCCCACCAACCATTATTTGGATGGCAGAGAATAACTTTCAGTGGTGTGACACATTCAAATGGCACAGGAACTTGTGATTTTGCTGGGCTGGATGCTGCCTCACAGAGCAACACGCTGGATCCTTGTTCCTGTATGGGGCCATGGGCACCTGACTCCCAGAGACAGCAATGCAACATACCTACGCTAACTTATTTCTAACAGCACTATTATTAGTCCTGCTTTCAAGTAGGATCACATCAAGCTGTATTAAATACACAGGTTTATACATGCTTATACTGAAAAGTGAATGGTGATTATTAACACACTTGGCTTCTGAAGGAAACACAACATGGTACATCACTTCTAAAAGTTGATAGCTCTCAGTACAATAGCTATGATTTGTTCCATACAAGACAAGCTAATGGATCTGTCTAGCCCCCTCCACTCCTTCCTTCATCGTAACAAAGAGTTACCAGCATAAAAGAAAACTTACATGGTGGTTACTGTCAGCTGGTTCTTTCACAATTTGTTGAAATACATTCGACTTCGTAGGTCCATTAGTGTTCAGAAGTAGAGGCCTAAATCAGAAAGCGTAAAGGAAGAAAGCCATCAGAAAGTTATTCTTTGGTTTTAGTCAACAAAACATGTCAGCATATTGACTGGGCATCAGGTTTTCAAGACCATATTTACCTCTTGCGTTTTAGGCTCACTAGCTGGTTATTCTGCACCAAGGTAACAATAAATTGTACAATCTATAAGGAAAAGAACACTATTGTTAGTCATTCTACTTTGTAATTGTTTCTCTCAGAGTACTAAGATACCTTACAGCAGACGGTTTCAACAACAAAATCTATATATAAACAACAGAACACTTATTTTGCGTAGTAATTCTCATTTAGAACTGTTCTGAAAAGTTAAAAATCGTAGAATAGAAAACACTGCTGGTAATATCTAAAAAGAATAGTTATTCAGATGTCTGAGAAAGGCTTTCACATAGCTGGCAATGAAGAGTAGACTTTTACAGTAAATCATACAGTACACAGAAAAACATCCAGTAACTCAAACTATTAGAAGAACTCTTAATAAGCAATGACAGAAGGCACTAGGGATGTTGACTCTACACATAACATGCATCTGTAAACAGTGGTTCTGGTGAAAGGCATTTTTGTCAGATTCAGAAAAAAATGACACGTATGCTTAAAAGTATTCATCAGCTGCCTTTCCTTTTGAAATGTTAGATTTTCTTCCCTTATGTTTTAAATTTAAAGATTAAACGTATGTAACCTAGCTTGAACAAATGGGGAAAAAAAAATCAGTAAGAGTCTCTGCTACAAGGCTGCTTTGTGTTGCTATTTCTGATATGTTAAGAAAAATAAAACCTGTAAACTCTTTGCATTTGCATCAGTTTTGGTAGGTCATAAATTTAACTGTTAAACTAAGCTAAGCTAACATATAATCAGTTTGTTCCACTCAGTAATCTATTATTCTTCTGATAACCCCAGAAATATACATTTAGTGGGTCAGTTAAGTGAGACAGTAGTGAATTTCCAATACAGAACTCTGTAATTCTTGCAGTGAGAAAGAGCTCTTCCTTAGATCACCCAATACAAAATATTAGTCATCCAATTCCTGAAGTAATAAAAGAACGAATGGACCATTTTAAGGGTACCTTAATGAATGATGTATGATGTTCTTAAACCTCTTTCTTTGAAAATGTTTACAAGAATTTGCCCTTATCTTCTGCTTTTGTGGTGAAATACACTGAATGTTTCACAAAGATTTGTTCACCATGCACCAACCTTTTCCCCCCCCCCCATTAAAAAGGCATTTCACACGCTACAAAAAGAAAAAGAGTAAGGGCAAAGTAAGGTAACGTGTGGCACAGTATTCCTAGTTCAGAAGCACTCTCTCACTCATTCACATGTGACACCCAAATGAAGCCTTACCTTCCGAATAACTTGCTGTTGTTGCAAGTGTTTTGCTCTCAGTTCTGCCACCTCCCTCCAAAGCGATTCATTCTCCCTTTTTGAAAAAGATGATCAAAGTCAAGCTAAAGCTAAGTTTTATGATATTTACATTAATAATTTTTTGTAAAAGATTAGTTGGCTTCATTAAAGCTCTTTGAAATGTGCTTTTAGATGGGGAAGGAGGGAGAAGTCACACAGCTTTGGCAAATAATTACAAAATGGAGACCCAAACACAACAAACAGCCTTGCAGAGAATTTCCAGCCCCATTAAAAATAAAAATATATAAAAAATGCCCAAACTTGGCAATAGTTATTACACATACATTCAGCGTTTAAAAATTAACTACTCTGTTTCCTTTCCTGTAACAAAGCTACCTTCTCCTCTTCCTTCCAATAATTAAATCCTAAGGAATTAAAGAAAAAAAATAATCAAGTATACAGCTGGTTTCTGGCAGCAGGAAAGGACCAAACAGTGTAAGAATGTAGTTTCCTCTCACCACTAAAAAAGGGAGTTCATCTGTCTCAAGCTTGTGTGTCGTCCCTCACACACCTCTTGCAAGATGAAAGCCACCTGTCAGCAATGGTGCATCCACCTTGAAAGCATCTTTTAGAGAACATGTTCTCTAATCACACATGCAGCTGTAGGTCATCCTAACAGTTGCCTCTATTATCTCCAGTAAAGGGGCATGTTTGGTGCTAAAAAATAAGAGGACCACAGCACAGATGGCAGTTTTAATGAAACTGCCATTTTACAAACCGTGGTTGTTCCATGCTCACTGGAGTCCAGTTACTGAGGCAGTATAAAACCTGCTGTAAAGTGGCCCTTGCTATCATATCCATGAGCCCTGCTGTTTCCAACAGCAAAAAGCATATTAAGAGGTAGATAACGAATACCAAAAGCTTCAATGAATAAGGAAAGAGAACATACCACCCTCCTCTCTTTTGCAGTTTAGCTTTCAGCAGAGATGTATGCCAAAAAAGGAGGAAAATCTCTCCACTAGTGTTTGGGTTTTTAGGAAACCTTAAGCTAAGTTTTCAGAAACAGGTGTTTATATGCAGTGTGATGAAGCTTATTACTCACTCCTCAAACTGCTCCTATGTCCAACATATGATTTAAGAGTACAGTTCCATCACAAATTTAACAACTGAGGTCAGAAATTCTGGATTTTCTCCATTTCTCACTGGCTTTATTAACATGTTTTGTAGGACTAGGTCTTCTGATTTAGCTTCAGTTTCTACCTCAATCATTTTAAACTCACAGCACAACAATATGGATGTCAAAGATCAGCCATTCTACCTTCTCATCTCTACAAACCATCAGGTCGTTAGCAAACAGATGTCACTTCAGCCAAAGTCAGCCCTGCTCCGGGCTGGGGTTTGGATCTGACAGGACTTCTGAGGTTCCTTCCAACCCAAATTCACCTCTGATTTGAAAAGGGTGCATATGAACATTTTTACTCTAGACTGCCCAGATTCTAATAAAGATTCTTCCCAGACAAAATAAGTTTACCTTTGAATATTCTACCACTGAAGTAATTAAAAGTGAAGACTACAAATGACAGCATTTACATCTTAAAACTTGAACTAATCAGTGACCTCTGCCACAGAGGTACACAATCATTTATGTTCTCAAGTTAACATAAGCTAAGGAGTCTCAAGACAGAATTACTGTTAAGGTGCTGTGACTTACAGTGCATGAGCTTATCTGTATATATCCTGTCTGTATCTACACACCCTAAAGTGGAAAGTAATTTGTGACACACATTTCTTATTGTTGAGAATAAACTGTAATTGCTAAATAGGTAATAATGGATTTCTATAAATACTCTATTTACATTTGGATTTTAGATTCTATACCTCTGTCACTGAGATAACTAATGAACTTCCCAATTAGATTTCTAAACAGATTTTCATAGGCATTAACTCTTCTGCAATTTTTAGGTGTGAGGGAATGAAGACAACAACGGGAAAATAAAAAGCAATAACCAAAGACATGAACTGTAGTAAGAAAGTATTACAAGCAATTTGCAAAAACCAAACTCTGCCTCAAATTAAACACAGTAACTACTTCAAACTTGAAGATGTAAACCAGCACAATTTATGCTAAGAGCTGAGTTGAATATTCATCCTCACCAGCATTATGGAACTATTACTAAAGGTGTTATTTAATTGCTCACTACTACACAGTTCTTCAAACGCCAACATTACCTATTACTTGCAGCCATATCAGAATATTTAATATTTAATGCAATTATTTTATTGAAATTTATTTTCCTATTTTAAATTAGGCAATAGGAAATCAAGAGACACCTAAAATTAGGTCTTTTTCCAACATCTATTACCAGAATTACTCAATTTTAGGGATCAGTTGCTGATGGAGCAACTTACCTCTTCAAAGCGGACAATCGAGATTCAATAGTCTCTTGTTTAATTTGCACTTTTTGAGCACTACTTATTATTTTTGAGAGATCTTCCTGACGTATCTTGTTTTCTTCAGGTCTTGAAGAAGAAACCTTTAAAAGATTGGAATCCAGAAACAACACTTTACTCATTGTTAATTACTATTTTGTTTGGTGACCAAATATATTTTTCTTTTAGCACTGATAAACCACATAGTTAAGTTAATAATAAACCAATCATCAAATAAAGAAATACAGAAACACACAGAAATTTCCTCTTACAGCTGTCACATTACCTTCAGTTGTTAAAAACATGTGTGTATATTCGGATTCTTCAGGCGTTCTCCTAAGCACTTCTACTTCATGACTGCTTCACAGTAACCCAGTGTTAATAAGTACACCCCTCTCACCATAGCTCAACTTGCCAAATTTCAATATCTATATTCATCTGACTCGCAATAACAGCAGACCACATTTCAGAATCACATTTAGCACTGTAACATGTTTATAGGTTTTCCCCCTGTTAACTTTGATGGCAAGTTTAATGCTTGCAGTAATTTTGTTCTAAAACAAGCTACATAAACAAGCAGATTGTTATTCAACTAATGGTAAAGTCAAAACATGCTCTGCCCTTCTTCTCATACCCATTTGCAAAATGTCATATTTGCATAACTCGCTCATTTTTGTGAGTTAAACTTACTATGACAGCAAACCAGGTTATATAAAGTAGCCTAGTCAAATCCCTTTAAGTATCTTTAAACAAGTCAAGATATATACGAAAGCAGCACGGTTTGTTTCCCCAAACTCCAAACTTACTTGCACTCTCAATCCTGCAATTAAATTTGACACGAACTTTACTATTCATTCATACTTACTCGTACAGGTTTTCCACATACTGAGTTTTCACTAACCTTCCTTTTGATGTGTTCCAACAAGTCCTCTCGGCCCTGCTTAAAATATGGGTGCTGAAACTCTACTGGACCATCTCGCTCCAGTTTGACAATCCCAGAATCAACATGGACAACTTTACGGAAGCCATCTTTAAAAAAAGAAACAGAAAAAGAAAAAAACCCACAACTCTCAAAACCCGTATTAAAAAATTCAAACTATGCTGTTCCACTACTCTGATATCAGTTTTGAGGATAAGACTGTATCCTAGTTGCAGAGAACATAGGGCCACTGCCCAAGGAAATTGCCTATAACTAAATACGTACAGGATCCAGAATTATGCTAGAAAGGAGCTAGAATTATGCTAGAAAGTGAAAACTTACACATGTTCAACTGTCTGACAAAGCTTGCCATGTTGTTGTGCTTGAAGTACTTGGGAAGAATCTCTTTTGCGAATCTCTGTTCATCCAACACCAAGAAACTCTGACCATTCTAGAACGAGAGAGACACATTAAGCTACTTAAAGACCACTGTAGAAAACATGCTGCGCTTTTAGCATTAATCACCAGATAGGAATGTTTCCTTTGTGCATGCAGTATGTAACTGATCCGCTTGCCTACAATTTTCCACAACAAAAAGTGTACAACCCCTGCAGTTGCAAAGCAACAGAGTATTATCAATTTACATGGCTACACAAATCTGAAGGAGAACATCTCTATTGTTGCTCATTGCTTCCTCAGGAAATGAATTAATTTTTTACCAACAATTACCAGTTTCACTACAGGACAATACTATCAATTTTGTATATAGCTTCAAAGTATTGGGAAGGAATCCAATGAAGAGACTGTGTATGGGGGAAAAAAAAAAGCCTAACAACCAACTGAGAGTCCTTTCCACTTTCCAGTATACAAACATGATTAGTTTGTATACTTGTAGAGCAAATGGAGCTGTGAAAGAGCTGAGGGCGTCCGCTGCATTTTGGGGTTACCAAAAAGGTAATTACCCAAGGCAATATCCCCCCTCCTCCTGGGATGCCAATTGTGAGGGAGGATCTTTTATTTCATCCCCAGGCTTTGATTAAAACAGAAGGCTCAGCTCTTTGTTCTTCAGTGACTGTGCTCCATTAACTAAAGGACAAATAATTAACTGGCAAAATCCAAATTAGCTACTTCAAAATGGCGTATGTTTTGTCTGTACATCCACAGTACTCTCTCCCTGTATTTAATGAGAAGCCTATCATCTTCGACAAATGTCAACAGTGACACTGCATTTTCTTAGAAGCCCTTTAGTTCAAGAAGTCACATTTGTTTCTTACCCTTAAACACCAGCAGCTCTATGATCCCAACAAGCCTGAAGAACCAACCCTAAGACCATGTGAAAATCCTTGTCCAAGAGCTTGCTTCTGACAAACCAGCAAGGATTGTCAGAAACAGGATTTATGAAGGGCTCCCCACTGGATAAGTGAGGAGCTTAAGACTGAGAGGAGGGTGGGAAGATGAAAACTACCCAGTAATGCCTACCTACCTCCTGCTGAGAATAAGTCAGTGGAAGGGAAAGGGGAAGCAAAAGAAAGGGCAGGAACTGGTAATCTTAGCCATTAATGAAACTCACCAGCTGAAGGTACTCAAACAGTACTACAGTGACCTGTGACACCAACAGACAGCTTTCATGTGGCCCTCACTTCATTGTCACTTTGACATTGTTCAGGCCCAGCGCAGAAAAATCTGGGAATCACATCTAGTACTTGCTGCCCTGACAGTCATTTGCAGCACAGCTGCACAGAAGTGAAGACTTGACTTGAACTCACTGAAGCCTTACTATATAGCTAAATACCATTTTCATGTGCTAGTGTTACTGACTGCAGCATACAGCAATCTTCTGAGTACTTCATTTGGTACTTCTTGTATGTGTTGCCATGGACAACATGTACCGACAGCTTCACCGAGATATGTATGGCTGTTCAGTTTCAGATGGTATTTACCCTTGCAGTATAAGGATACGGATTTGTATAGGAGCAAAGTGAAAAATTATAGTAACTGTACTCTTCCTCCCCTGTTACACTTGGTACACTTTCTGTACCCCATAAAATGGGCATGGCGTATTTTTAAAAGATGTCATCACTTGTGTACTAAGTGATCCCAATACCTTCCCCCGCATAAGAACTGCTGAATGCTGGTAACATCAACTGCAATTAGTGGCTCTTTCTTCTACAAACAGCCTTGTAAAATCTCAAAGAATTAGTCTTTATTTTTAATTAAGAAAATAATACAAGGATACCTAATAATAACCTTGGTGTGCTTACTCGAGATAAACATAAGCAATGAATTTGGAAAGTCTCCACTAAGAATGTAAGGTGGCAAAAATGACACTTCTTAAGCTAGACAACATCTGAATCTTCATATAGCCCTTAGCACCTGTCTTCCAGAAAAGGGAAGGAAAAAAAAAATCAGAAGGAAAAGCTGCTGTAACCTACTGAGCCAATCAGTTTCCTTCTTCAAAAGTTTTGCCTGAAGTTACTGCTAACTCATTATCAGTAAAATTTTTAAGATGACATATTATCATTTCTTGAGCATTTAAAATAAACTCAGCTGAGAGCTGCCATCTCCACACCACTTGAGGATGTTGATACAGCTGGAGAATGGGATTTTTAAAAATAAAAATTACTTTAAAAACATCTAGGATCTAGACAAAACTGAAATTATTAAAAAAATGCTTAGCATTTGTGACAAGAGTTAAGGATGCTTACTGCAGCAAACGCCATTCATTACGTTGTAAGGCGGTGGTTACTTCCTGCCTTCCAATATTTTAAGATACTTATAAACTCTGTGCTCAGATAACGCTTCTTTATTATTCACTACAACACCCTGCATTTGAATAGAAAGGAGTTGAAACTGAACGACATCCAACTCGGGATTTTTTGTCAAAACAATCAAAGCAGATGTATGTCAACACAGCCACTGTAGATGTTTAACCCGCAGTTCCCGGGAAAGGGACTTCAGTTACTGAAATAAAGAGACAGATCGACAATTGGGGGGGGGGTGGTGGTGGTGTGTGTGTGTCCCCATCATCACTACTCATGGGTACCCAAGGTGACTTCCTCCGGAGATGCCCGTGCTCCATCCCCTCCACGCCGCTCCCCAGCGGACACGGCCGGCGGGATGGCGGTGGTCTTGGGGGGGTGGGTGCGCCCCAAACCCGGCCAGACGCCACCCGAGCGCAACAGTTGCCGTCCCCACGTGGCCGCCCGCCCGCACGTGGCGCCCCGCCCGCCAATGAGCGCGGGCCGCTCCCGGCCGCCCCGGGCCCCGCCGCACCCGGCAGAAACGCCGCTCCACCGGCGTCGGGGTCAGGCGGGGAACGGCGGCCCTGTCTCGCGTACGGAACACGCCAACAGGCCCCGCTCCCCCAGAGCGGGACGCCGTCCCGCAGCCGCCGGCTCTGCGAGGCGAGCCCTGGTATTTACCTCCTCGCCAGCCCGCCGTGGGAAACCCCGCCGCGGCCCCGCGCTTCCCCCGCTACGGCTTCACAAAAACCCGCGTGTCAGTGCTCCGCAAAACCCGGCCGCCCGCGGATCCCCGCCCGGCACCCCCCCCTCCCCTTCCCCGGGGAAGCCCCAGCCTGCTCGGCCCGGCAGCGGCAGGGGACGCGCCCCCCCCGGCCGCGGCGGGCACCGGCGCTCCCGCTCCCCAGGTACCCGCCGCAGGGGCTGAGGACCGGCGAGGCGAACCGTCCTCCCCCCCAGCAGCCAGCCACGCCTGGGCCGGCAGAGCGGCCGGGCAGGGGGAGGCGCTCCCCCAGGGAACCCGACCGAGCCGAGCGGGCGTGCCTGCTCTTTCCGACCGCCGCGGGCCCCACGGGAGCCCCGGCCCTCCCCGAGCAGGCCCCGGGTCCCCGCTAGAGGCACGAGGGAACAGACAGACGGACAGACAGACGGACAGACAGGACCTCCCGCCGCCCCGCGCACGCGGGCGGGGGAAAGGAGGGGGCCAACTGCCGCGGCCGCACCTGGCTCCAGGTGATGAGCTGGTTGCTGGGGGCCTCGCCCACCAGCGCCCACAGCTTGCTGAGGAAGGCCGGGACCCCCGCACCGCCGCCAGCGGAGGAGGAAGAGGAGGGCGGCGGCTGGCGCTGGGGGGGCTGCGGCGACGGCTGCTGTTGCTGCTTCATTGTCGCTCGGGAGCCTCCACCGTCTGGCCCGGGGAGAAGGAGGGGGGGCGAGAGAGGCCGGGCCTGCCCCCGCCCCGCCCGCGCCTGCGCACCGGGCGGCCCCCGCATGCGCGCCGGCCCGCCGCACGTGCGCCTGCGTGCCGCCCCGCCGCCTTCCCCCCCGCGCGCCTTACATAACGGCCCCCACGTGCGCCGCCCTCACGTGTCACAACAGCGCGCGGCGCGCAGGGAGCGGGACGGAGGCGGGGCAGGCGCGGCTCATGCAAATACAGAGGGGCCGCGGGCCAATGGCGGCTGCGCGTCTCTCCAACGGTGGGCGGGGACACGAGGTGGGCGGGGCGCGCGTTCCCGCCGGCAGCGGCGGGGTCCCCGGGCCGCAGGGGAGGGCTTCCCGGCGCCTGCCCGGAGGCGGCGCGGCGCAGAGCGGGAAGCCACAACGGCAGGTATCGGGCTCCTCGGTGTCGGTCCCGTTGGTCGGGGCGTGCAGAGTGTCCATCAACCCCTCTGTTTGGCCCAGCACCACACCCGAGAGGATGAAACGAACACCCGCTATACCCGTATCAGCTGTGTGAAAGGTTACAGGCGACAGCGCACCCTTAGGGGGAAGTTGGCGAAGGTTTTTGGGATCCCTTCCCTTCAGAAGGTATCAAATGTCTAGAGGAGATGGAGACTGCACCAGGCAAAAGGCCTCAGCACCACCCCCTTGGGCCTGGTGAGCGACTTCCACCTTGGTGACTTCCTCACCAATGCAGGCGTAGCTGGAGACGCCTTGTCTCATCCTTGAGCTGCTCAGGGCTGTAATAATAAATTAAAAATCTGACATCCAAGTTTTCAAGTTCCTCAATTTGATGGCATTTCCAATGAAAGTAAGTATAAAGTTGTTGATTGTTGCCGCTTCTGGTGCCCTCTGCTCTCCCCCCTGACCGGGGCCAGGGCTGGCAGCCGAACAGGTCGGCAACTTACAGGTGCAGGGAATGTGCCTTTTTAAAGGCTACCAAAGTCCTAAGTCTGGTAGAAAGGTTAAGAAATAGGTTGTCAGCTGAAAAACGCGTACACGTACATGGTAAATCATTATACACATGATGGAAGAAAAAGAACATACAATAATAAAAGCACATGCACAGCAGAAACACCCGAGCTAACTCTAGAAAGTAAGTCTGGCAGCCCCTAACGAGACCCCTCTCCGAGGCAAGGTGTGTTTAGATTTCAGTCCCATTGGTTACAGAGACTCCGAAAAGAAACTGCTTTAAATCAAAGGGACACCGCTAGGAAAATAGCCTAATGAACGGTAAAATGCAATAAAATGAACTTCCTTCCATACTCTGCCAGGTATTTTGCAAAACTTCATCACAAACTTAACTGCAAATTATTGTTTAAGAAATTGTTCTATGGAACTAAAACTAGTATTTTCACAACAAATCCTCATCAATCGACGGCGTTACAGATGTTTTATCTGTTGACAGTTCTCAAAAAAAAGTGTCAAAGAATCAAGCTCAGCTTGCTCCGCTCCACTTTACAGTGAGAATAAAGCACAGTGGCACAGGAAACAAAATTGAGAGCCTGACAGTCTGCAGGAAAATGAATTCTACTATTTCCATTTAAAGCCGTGTATCACACACGGCCGCTCTTTCCTCAGCGTTAGCAGCCTGCAGCAAACTCATTGACTGACGTTGGCTAGACCATTCCTGAGAGGAGAAGTCACAGTTACTAAGTTTATGGCTTAGCTTCTCAGGGTCAGCATTTGGAATGGTAAGACTTAGAAGAATGCCTTTTAAATTTAAGTGCAAGTTTACAGTAATTGTCCGAGTAATTTTTCATCCCGACGTCCATGCAGCAAGCTCCTGCCGGGTTCCATTTATCTGGCTACAGACGCTAGATAAGCGGAGCGAATATGGTTATGATGGAATCTGGACACAGCATTGCTCCCCGTCTTACATTTATTGTTTGCAACATGCACTTGAAAATAGGTGCCGATCTGCAGAATTGTTGGGCACTATTTCAAATTGTGCTTTTAAGTGCTGAATTATTTCAAAAGGTAGAAGTGCTACATCAATATCTTTTGCTCCGACAGAAGGGGAAACATGCACTTAATTTTTTGCATTTCACTAGTAGCTTGGTCATCATCTTGGTGAGAAAAAACATTGTATAACTTGATTTCCAACATCTTAACAGCTGAGCGAAGTCTTTTAAGCTTTCTTGCTAAAACTCAGTTTAGGAAAAAAAATTTTCTTCTGAAGCCTTAAGGCTTCAGTTATTAATTTAACACTTAGTATAAAACGTTAGCTATGTGCAACATAAGTAACCCATTCAATTAGTTTTTTATTATCTTACAAGGTCTGAGCACAAGGTAATTGCTTGCCCGTGTTCATAAAGCTTCCTGTTATGAGTCAGCAATTGCAGAACTCACCAGTCTTTAACCCGGAGCTGTCTGACTTCCCAGTGTCTTCATGAGCAGTGCTATCCATCATCTTTTTCCACTCTGCAGTAAAATTTTCCTCCATTCAGCTTGCAGAAATCTGGTAATTATCAGTTTGAGACAGGTTGAGCTATTTAAATCACAACACAGTTCTTGCCCTCCCCTCACTGTAAAAGCTTAACAGTGTAAAACTGTTTGGGTATTGTGAAACACTGGGAATTTGGAACACACAGATCTCTTCCCATATCCCTCAACTAACCCCTCGAGCCCCAGCAGATGCCGTTCCTCCCCTGCCTCGTTCCCCCTCCCTGGTGCCCACAGTCCTCCCACTTGCAGGGGTTTCACTAAGGCCTACTGCTCGGGGACTAAGAGAGCGCTGCCAACAGGGAACATCTCATTTTCAGCACTTTCTTACAGCTTTCATAGAGAGGCTACATCGGTAGCAGCACCTTAAATCTGTGCCGGAAGCCAAGGGAATATAGCTAGGTATCTGTTCATATCACTACCTGTTTTATTTTGACATCACGCGCTTAGAATCACAACCACCACTGGTCTCTTCCTCTCATGGTAGAGCATCAGGCAAACTCCACAGCAGCCACATGCTCTCTAAAAGGAGCTTTGGCCACCCCACCGTTTTAATGGCGTTTAAGAAAAATAATTTGGGATGCGGATTCTTTGTCCTACAGCATACTTACAAACAGAGGGCACAAAACAGCCCTCATGTAACAATACTTTTCTGATACGAACTTCACCTATCTTCTCTCACTTCCTATTTTCTTCCACCAACCTGGGATATACAGCAAGGGTCAACAGCCACACTGTCCTGTTGCTATGGCTTTTGTAAGTCTGAAGTGCAATCTGTGTGAATTCCTGTTACATCAGACTCTGAATAAAGCCTATCAACTCCCCAGGGAATACCACTCTATAGGTTTTTCCTTAAGACAAGCAGCATGATGCAAAACAAGCAACTGAAAATGACAAGGGAGCCAAAGGTAGGGTTACAGATTTCAAGGTGATGCTCTCCTCTTTTTGTGACCACTGTTTGTCCTGACTGACAAGCATGACACTTGAAGGTTCTGGCAACAATAAGACAGTAAAGAATGACACAATCATCCTGTAATTCTGAGAGTTACGTGCTATAATTTGTGTTTCAGATACAGTTGTCTTTATTGATCCCTGTGAAAGCAGAAGACAAACCAGGTACTGAGCTTGCATGTATGTTGCCCCGGGAACAAGCACAGAAGGCCACGCATAAACCATCCTGGAATGTCAGTAGTATCAAACACCGTCCACGGCACTTCACAGCCAAATTTGATGCAAGCCTTCCACCTCTAAAAAAGGTATTATGCCATTTAAATAACAGAAAGTGCTTCTAGGAGTCCCAAATCTGCACATATTAGGTTGTTCTTGAATTAGAAGTGGTGCTAAGAGGCCTGGCTTTAAATTAATCCTCCTTGAACCTCAGACAGCCCTTGAGATGTCTGTGTTCATGATGAAACTGGGTAGAATAGGCAAGGTAGATGACATTTCAGAGAGCTTCTGAAGAGATTGTTCTCCAAAGCCAATATCCTTTCAGTTCGCTTTATGCTGTCCTTGTGCATCTGACTGAAGTACTGTTCAGTTTTTTTGATGGCTAAGTGATTAATTTTTCTTCTCCACATGCCCTGCAGGAAAAGCAGATGGCACAGTCAGCACACCGGATATCTAACAGACAATGATATAATAAAGACTGGCAGTAAGTTTTAAAATTAAATTATGATAACTGTTCCCCACAGTAGATCTAAAATTAAGCTATGATTAGTGAAACCCACTTTCATTCATGACCAATGGCTTTTTTTTTTTTAAAGGAAAATTCAGACCTACATTCATATTTACTACAAATCCTTCAAGACAGCTTGCTATGGAAATGACACAGAAGTGGTATTCATTTCTTAGTTTCTTATGTATGAGAAATACTTGATTTAGGCTTTTCCCAATTAGACAGAATCTTTTATACTCCATGAAAATCCGCAGTGTATCCTAAAAGACTATTTTCTTATACTGTGAGGAAGTTGGAAAACTTCCTTGAACTTGGAAAGAACTTGGAAAAGGTGTATTTTAAAAAGGCTAAGATAGCATTCAATTAAATGCAGTCAGTTTCTTTAAAAAATGTAAGTCTTAAAATGCTTGAAGCCATACTCTTAAAAAGCAGACAAAAAAAAAAAATATCCAAGTCTAAACATGCTAAGAACGAGTTCCAAATTCAGGCCAAACTATCTGATTTTAGGAGCTTTCTGCAAAGTTAAAGTCTTTGGAAGGATGGTAGATTTGGGGAAAAAGGGAAGGAGGCTTCATGGGCAGCACTGCCTGCCAGAAAACTTTACAGAAGTTTTAGAGCAGTTTGTTGTGGCCATGTGTTGGTAATTGCGGAAAAACAGTTCCTATGGTAAAAAACCCTAAGCATATGTGCTCAGTTGGTTATCCAAACTTAACACTGTTTTATTCCAAAATGAAAAGCAGATACAACAAACTGTTACCACAGTTTTCTCAAGCTTTCATTTCTTCAAGTAGGATTTTATAACATAGAAGTTCTGAACATTATGGCAATGAAGGGCTCATAAATCAAACCGTGTGAGGCATGAGAAGAAGCTTTTATCTAACCTGAAGCTAGTTTAACAAACACATACTATATCCATGATTCAGTCATTCAAAGGCCTCCATTTCATGTCCTTTTACTTTTGGACTTCCTTAACATTACTGTTGTGCCAGCTCAATTCCAGAGCTTGAAAGAAGAACAACCCTTGCGTCGGTTTACTCTTATCAAAAGCACAGTAGGAATTCTTCACAAAGTACTGATGAGCAACTTTCACCATATATTTGACATGTAAAATTAACAGTGTTCTTATTAAATTTTAAAATTAAGTTTATTTTCAAGAAAAAATTGTATTAGGTTAGCCTGCTTCTTAAGGCCATTCAGAGATATGATTTGAATGGACAAAAACCACCTGCTCTGTGGTTGTGGAGTCTGTCATGTTGCACCTCTCCCCGTGCTAATGGCCATTTAACAACTCTCTTCAGCCTGTTTAAAACTGGAAAACCCTCAGACTGAAAATAGAACAAAGCAAACTGGTGAACCTAAATCTAATTTACCTGAAATGTCGCCTTCCATGTCTGTGTCTAATCCACTGTTGTTCATTGTTTGTTCAGGTTCCTGTAAGTTTTTAAAGGAAAAAAATAAATTATTTGATTAAAAAAAAATATGACCCAAATTACTAGTTTTCTTGTATGGTGAGAAATACTACAGAAAGTAATGACTTGCTGTAGTTTTCACAGGATTCTGCTATTTCCTTCACAGTTTTGTTAAAACTACTGCTGTAGCAGCCTCCCACCACGGTTCATTGGACAGCTGGTGACTGAAATGCTATCTATGCTGCAACTGCAATAGCAGCTGTCATCACCTTTGTTTAGTTTGTAAAATGTAATAAAGCTATTTTTGAATTTGCACCAATGTTTTTTTTTCCTTGCTAGGTTGCTTTTTCTTCCCCACACAAACTGGCTATTATGCTGAGAGCGTATGTTAGAAAAAATAAACAACAAAAACAAAGAAAAGGACAAGGCTGCAAGTGGTAATCTTCTGTATTTTGCAGATGTAAGAAACAAATATAGACAGAGCATCTGGACTTCACTGTTCTGGCACATTCTGTCTGTTGTTTGCACGTTTGGTCTTACCCTGAAACTTTACAGTAGTCTCAGCAATGCATCACTTCCTCCTCTTCCCTCCTCTAGGTTAAGAGCAACAATCATATCCCAAAGTCACCTCCTTTAGGGACATTACAAATAACAAATTAATATTTCTTTCATTT
>JAOXNO010000024.1:67858380-67882541 GCA_028565335.1 Limnodromus scolopaceus
GCCGGACTAGATGGCCTTTGGAGGTCCCTTCCGGCCTGGATCATTCTATGAGTCTATGAATTTTTTCCATAACTTTAAAGTGAAGATAGCAGCCAGGACTGGATAATTTCTTAGAACGTGTCAGTTAATGATCTTGCAACTGGGGAGAAGCCTAAGGAGACTTAGGAGAGGTAAATCTTTCAAGCAATACAAATGCTTCAAACTGCCACACAACAGACAAGACTCACTTTTTAACTCATAACCTGCCAAGTGAAAAGGAATAATATCTTGAGAATCAACAGGCCTGGAAGGAAGAAGTCTCCACAGAGACAGAAAAAGGCTCCTTTTTCTCACCCTGGTTTCCATCAACGTACGGGACTGCACCCAGCCCCTTCATACCTGAATGGATCTTTTAGAAGTTCCATTTCTTTTTCTTAATTCCTGAGTAGGGTAGGCCAGACAGGGAAAAGCAGCAGCACACTTTTTCAAGCAATCTCATTCCTCTATTCCCACATTCAAACATAAGAAATGCCTACTAACCCTTCCCAACATACACTCCTGCCACACATAGTACTCTTCCTTTCTCCTACTACTGTACCCATTTTTTAGTTGAAAAACAACTAACGCAAACCAACTACGACCACAACCTAGAACATGCTGAGCCAACTGCCATGAACCTGAACCACTTCAGACACAGCTGAAGGTGAACAGGAAACAAGGAGGAAGGATATTAGTTCAACTTGATTACAGCAAAGCTGTCCCCTCATTGTTACAAGCAGATCAACTGTGCTCAACTCCAAGATCAGTCTTTTTCCTTGGCTAGATAGGTCTGAGAATTCTGGTACTGTTTTCCCCTTAAAATTAAATGCACTGCTCTTACTCTTCAGCTGTCCTTTTCTGTGTCCAGGATGTGTCTGCTTCAACTCTTCGTTGATCGAGGCCACCAGTTCCAGCTTCAAATCCCCATCCCCCAGGACAGGGATGCCTCCTGTCCCATCACACCGTTTTTCCAAATTCTGAAAGAAAAAAAGGTGACTCAGTGATTGCTTGTAGGCAAAAAAAAACAAGACGACCTGAAATTTGCCCTATGTCAAGCTGCCGCTTTCTTTGAAATTATTAAATCTTTATTCAGTGTAAAATTAAACAAAAAAAAAAAAAATCAAAACTATATGGTCCTATTTAATTTATTACCCAAGTTAAGTTTAGGTTATTCAAAGAATGTGAGGAGCAGACTGCTATGAGCACAAACAGGGACATGAGGATACCTAATGACAGTACTGAATAACATATAAGGTACCCTTGCTTCAGCATTGCTAAAAAGCAGAGCGGATGGATCTCCAATAGTTTCCTCGCTTTAAGTGTGGATATTACACAGTATATGAGAGCTTTGAACTTCAGTCATTGATAACACTGAATTGTTCATCAACAAGGATCAAGAACAGCCTGTTTTTTCCAATCCAGAAATTTGATAAAAATGAATTTTGATAAATTCATTTTTAGGAGAAAAGTAATTTTTCCATGACATTTTGATCATAATCACTACATTTAAGTCAACCATTTTTGTCCCTCTTAGTCGTTTAATGTTTTTATGGGAACCTTTGTAGGCAAACTATCAACCTCATTATCCAAACACTTTCAGCAGGAAGAGCTTAATATTTGTCAAGGAAAGGAACGTGGTCCTCTGATGACTAGAGCTGTGAGGCCACCAAGTTATTTTTCTACCCTTTCAGCAAGGCACTCTATTTTTATACAGTCCCTCAAACCCCTCTCATCTCAGAAGGCTCCAAACCCCGCTTAAATCAATACTTTAACTGTACCATGAGTTTTCAATAAATAAAGCTTTTCAAACTAATCCAGAAAACAGATCTGGTGCTTTAAAATTCAGTAGGGAACTAAGTGATCCCAGGTAACAATCTCAAGAATAGATATTAAAAAAAAAAAAATTTCATTTAAATCCATTCTGTCCTTGCTTGCTAAATTACAGTCCCATACAACTAGTATGTAAATGATTAAACTCAAGTTACACAGCATTCTTTCTCAATATTTCAGACAAAGCATTAAGTAGCATAGCAATACTTAATGTAGTATATCTTTCAGGAAATGAATATTTTCCAAATGAGTTTAATAAAAAAGCTAACTCCTCCATTTCCATGTATTGAGATTACTGTGCTAACAGTATAGTCTGACTACTTAAATATTTTTCTGCCACATCGAGGTTCTTTGTCTCAAGACTGAACAAATGCCATTTCAATGTTGCATATTAATCTAATGCTTAAAAAGAAACACGTTCTCAAGAACAATGATTTAGAATGACCATATGTAAGTAGTAAGAATTACTGTTACATAAGGCATAATTTTAGAATGCCAAGAATATGCTTTTTTCAATCAGATATTTGACCCTGAAAAATACACATCAGAACACATTAAAACTGATGCAGGTTTTTTTTGTTTAAATTCAGAAAACCACAAAACATCAAGACTACCCCAAAACTGCAATAGTGCTACGCAGAACAGGACCAAGAGCACTCTTACAGCAAGGTCCCAGAAGTGAGTGCATATTTTTCAGCTGTATACATGCCTTACTGCTTTTATATAAAATTATTTACATCTGACATTGGTATTAAGAAAAAAAAAAAACATACTGTAAGAACTCCATTATCTGCATAAGTGCTGATTTAAGACCACAAAAATTGATGATGACTATTACCAAGCTAAAAAACTAGCCAGAGTTAGAGCTCAAGGAAAAATGAGAAATCTCTAAGGGAATTCTTTCTCTACACCCTTAGGAAGTGCTGAGTAGCACTGACTCTGTACTAATTAACTACTAAGCTCACTGTATCATCTATCCATAAGATATGAATTCAGGTGTAGACTGAGTGTAGCTCCAGCCATGACAGAGCAAGTTATGTGCTCAACACCACCAGTTACCCTAGAGAAGTGCTGTAAGTTTTTAGGGTTTGTGGTAAAACAGTTACTGGCTAATAACACAGAAAAAGAAACAAACAAAAAAAAAGAAACATGAGAAATTTTACGGGAGTTTGAGATCAGTTGTTTTCAACCAGTGTCACAAGTGTGTGGATCATGAATTTCTTTTAAGAGACCTGCAAAAATAGGTAAAATCAAACCTAAATCTGCTAATATTGCAAGCGCTGTACGTGTATGTTCTTATCCATCATCATTTTCCCAGTAGCTCTATTCAGAAACCAGCTTGAAACAGATTTAGACATAGACTTCAAACACTATGATGTTTACTATGTTAAAAAAAAAAAGTTCTGAAAAAGGTTTTCCTCATTTACAAGCACTTGTATAGAAGTATAAATTTTAAATCAAATACCTATGGAGCAAATCCATGATTTGTAATTAAAAGGTCATATCTTTAAGTAATTGTGTATCATCTTATGTGTGTATTTTGCAAAGGGAATAAAAAATCACTACTCTCGCATTTATATTACTTCAATAACAAGAGAGGAAGTGTTTCTTGGAACGAATCTGACAAAAAGAGACTAAAATTCTAAGAGAACCCTATAGGAGATACCATTTTAATGACAGATCAATGCAGAAAAACAGCTGGGTCAGTTGTTTTCAGAAAGTTAAGTTTTATCATGTTTCACTTACTGCTTTTATGGCAAGCTTAGAGTTTGACTGTTAAGACTGTAATGCAACACTCAGGGATGGGGGAAGAGCGTAAACTGGAGAACGGATCACTTTGCAAGTCAATAGTTAGTAAAAAATAATCCTTCCTACGTCAGCCTAATTCTAGATGTTTATTCATAATCAAGACAAGCAACACGTCAAGTGTCCTTGTTTGCAATCATAAGACAAAAAAGCTCAGAACCATGATGTGGCATTAATTATATTAAATTTCTCTTTCCTAAGAGTAAGGACGCTAAAACTTCCAAAACAAAAAATACCTTGAAGAGGTTGTGAAGTGAAGGATGGGTCAGAGTACCGATACTCAGTGAGGATAAGGATAATCTACTGGTAACTGACTCAAATGCAAGTGATTTATCTTCTTCAAAAGCCATAATAAAAGCCTATCGTATTTGGAGAAGGGTGCAGCTAGTGGGCTATCAAATACTTCTCCATTCTTCTATAAATTACTAAATGATCAAAATTTCAAAAACATTGAAAGAGCACTGAAATCTGGCTTCTTCAGCTAATCATTAGACAACTCAGGGAGTTTGTACATTTGTTTGTACATTTTGCTAGAAGAGTAAATGCACACAGTTTATGAAAATTTATACATGATGGGGCACTATGGCTAAGTTTTCTGCTCTTGAAGAGGCAGCACTTTTCTCAGTAGCTAATTAGATCACAGTAAAAAAAACTAAAAATCAACTTATACACTGGAAAGCCATTAGCCACTACACTGCCAGCACAAACCTTTTTATTGCTAGTTGAACAATATAAAAACCATCACAGCAAACACCCATGACAAAGCAGCCTTGCTGGCTTCATCTTCTTGATCATTGTAAGCTGCTTAGACAGGTATGTCGTATTGATACTATTTATATAGACACACACACTCATTATGAGAAGAAGAAAGACATTGAATATTCTACCTGAAATACTTCAGAGTAACCAGGTATAAGTAAGGAATTCTGTAGAGTAGCAATTTAAACCACCGCTAGATATTCTTACTTATGTAAACCAAAATTTGTCTTAGAAGTCCATACAGCTGGCAGTTACAGGTTGACACCAGTATATTCCTCAGTGTCAGAGGCAGACGAGTTGGACGTAATCACACAATTTTAAACTATCTGAAGTTTTACATTTTAGCATCACTCAGTAGCTATGGTTACACACTACTTCAACAGAGCTGTTGATGCCTCATTTGTTTCTGTTTAAGATCAATAACTTCCTTCCAAAGAGTTCCCCCCCCCTCAAAAATTCAAAGGAAATATTTCAGTAGATCTTAAAAAAGCCCAACATTGACAGAAAAAGGGTGAGGGGAAAATCAGGATTTTGTAAGTAACACTAAACTCTTCCTCAAAACAATCATTGAATGCTTCCTTCATCATGAAATAAAACCTATTTACATGAAAACAGAGAAGATCTATGGAGGTAAAACAGGGCCAGTGAAGAGACCATTACTGACACATCCTAACACCTTATTAGTTAATCTGCTTTTGACTGTAGTTACTATCTCAAGGAGGAAATACATCCTGCGTAAAGTAGGCATCAGAAACAAGTTTCCAGCATCCTTCACTGAGTAACTGAAAGGCAACAGTAAATGTCATCCCATGAAGCATTGTGTTGCTCATGAACACAAATAAGTTTTAAAAGCAAATACACGTGACATAGTGATAAATTACACATGCTTATACCTGAAGCATGGATGACCTTTAGGTTCCCAGAGTTGTAAATCTGGATCTCATTTATTAAAAGCCATGCACTGAAGTGATATTTAAAGACGCCAGAGGCACTGCGAAGTGAAATTTTCATTTTAATTTAGACAAATTTTCTTTCTCAATTTACTTAAAGAAGAGACCACACTGATTAAAGAGGACTTCCATCACTTCTTGAATATAAAAACTCTAGACCTGAAAAGCACATATGGCAACCAAGAGGGGGAGGAACTGGAGACAGTACACAGAAGAGCATGTTGGTCAGCCTCAGTAATGGTTGCCATGCTGCTGCATGCTTACATCACGAAGGCTGCAAGTCAGGCAATGTTTCTACGAAGAGGTAATACCTTTTATTAGATGAACTAATATAGCTGGAAAAAAGACCTGATGTGCATCTGGGCACATAAGCCCTTTGAGGTAACGTGTGACCAAAAGCTTGCCTGGCACCCTGTCTCATTATAAGCCAGTCTAATAAAAGATAATTACCTCCCTCCACAAACCTCATCTGATATATATTATTATACCACACAAAGTCTCTGCAAAGAGATGAGAGTGAAAAATCAGGATACTGCTTTAGCAAGAGTCATGTACCACCATAATACATAATCTCTCAAGACTTTTACAGCACTTCATCAAAATGTCATGAGTAGCAAAAAGCTATGACAAACAAGCAAAAAGCCTCATATAAAGGAAGACAGTACAGTCAGGGAACTCCCTAGATTGAGAGAGCAGCATCCTACTTGCTTATTTTCAGCCCATAATGCAATATTACAGAAAAAGTCAGCAGGAGGAAATTCAGTTCCTGGGAAGAGGGAAGAACTTAATTATCACGGTGGTATTTATTAAAAGGAGTTCCCGTATTACAGGAGCTGTTTCTTTCAGAAAAAAGAAGCAACATGGGAAAGAAAGTTAGATGACAATCCATCCTGAACAGATGAAAAGAGACGATACTTCACCTGGAGAAGCAGAGATTATGGATGTCCAAGCTACTCACGTTGACAGCCTTCTGAATCAGCTTTAAAGGTCAACTCTTCAAGAAAGTACTTGGAAGCCCTGAAAAGGTCTCAGTGAAGTACCAGTCTTCAGTTGTCTCCTTGGCTTTCACCACCAGGATTTCTCAGAAAAGCCTCAAGTTGCACAAGGACATGCTAGGCAATTTAAGTTTCCCAACTTTCTTTTACAATACAGGATTTAAACCTCTGCTTAAGAAACGTGTTCTCATAATACAATTGCACATCAGACATAACTGAGTAACTGCAAAAAGCATAAGGCACTCCAGGCATACTACACTTCAGCCACCTTCAGGCATCTAAAAAGATGATGTCTAAGCTAATGACTCAGATTCAGGAAGCCACACACATCCAAAAGATAGTCTACGCCATACTAGAAGAAACTGACTTAAGAGATTTAATTTTCAAACTAGAATTCCTCAGTTTAACAGATAACTTATTTCTTCAATTGTCTACCCTGCTAGATACATGAACACAAAGAAAATTAATAATAATTTGATGAGTACCAAGATCCTAAAGACAATATTTGGGAATGTGGTTCAACATTGTTAAAAAATGACAATGCCAGGAACCTCAAGGTTGCTGGGCGCCAGGACAATGACTCCGTTCCTTGCTGGCCTTGAGGGTCGCAGGCACACGGCCAGGCTGGTGAGCCCGAGAAAACCGTAACAGCACACAGAGCACTGGCTGTAAAATCCAGCAGCTGCAAGTCCCAAGTGGGAACCTGGAGCCCAACTGCTGCTGGACAGTGAGACCTGTGACCCCTTGGTGACCAGGGACACCTCCACTGTCTTCTGCATCCTCCCAGGACTGAAGGGGTGACTCGTATTCTTGTGTATGATTTTTCAAGTCTAGATTATGATTGTTATACTGATACAGCAAACCATGTATTAAGATTTGACCCGACCTGCAGAGGATCCAGGTGATTAGAAATTGTAAGTTAAGTTGTATTATAAATTCTGTATGACACTATTTATAAATTGTGCTACACTGATACTGCTTGTAGAAATCCTGTCCCATTCGAGTAATAAATTCTGTGCTATACTAATCATAATATCCTGTTAAGAAAATAAAGCTTTAATTGTAACTACAGCTTAGTGCCATCATCATTCTGCCCAGGATCTCTAAAAGAACCTGTCTGTTCCCTTAGTGTCAGGTGACAGAATAGGAAAAGGAAAATGAGATTGAAGAACCAGAACAAGCAAGCTTGCACACTTCTAACATTCACATTAACTGAAACAGGATATTTAAATTCCAAAATGAGAGTGCTGTTTATACAGCTCTTTAGACACAGATGCTAGATTTGCAAGAATTGCCAGCATTTTAGGATCATACACAAGTATGCCTTCTGAGACAGTACAGTTTGTGTGTTTGAGTCTTTTGACATTTTCAACTGAAGATAATTTATTAGGTTGCTCAACATGAAAAGTTTTCTTGTAGCACAGTACAAATACTGAGGACTACAGAAGCTGTAGTCATACTGTCTGCAACCAGAATAACTTAATAGTAGCAACACTAACTGAGGGTATCCAGCAACATTTGATAAAGGTGTCTCACACCTTAACAAGATAAGTAACCAAGAGTCCAACATTAGGATATCTCACAGATGTCTTCTAAGACTAAGTATAATATCTAAAACCAATGAACAAACTAAGGGTATTATTACCTAGAAATCTAAATTGAAGTGACTTACTTTCCTTTTTATCTTTCACAGCAACTTTTTTCAAAAAAGTACAGAAAAGGGTAGTTGGTGCTTGCCAGAACCACATTCTTCTCAAACACAAAGTTCGAGTTGCAATAGCATCTCTGTGTCCAAATAAAAACGCAAACCAAAACATTTAAGACTTGCATTAGCAAGGACAAGAGTATGTTCAGCTGCCAAAACTGGACATGGATGTGGCCAAAGTTCTTACGACCTTCTGTGAAAAAACAAACCAACTGAAGTTCTTCCCCAAAATGGGACTGGGAGGTTTGGAGAGAGGGCAAAGGAGAGAAAGAAATCTTCTCCTTTTGGACTTTGAAGGTCCTTTACAAAATAGTCTAAGGTTTAACCGATTATTAAGGTTTCCAAGTTTGCACAAATCCCCAAAGTGCCCATGGCAGTGGGGGTGGAACTTGATGATCCTTAACGTCCCTTCCAACCTAAACCATTCTATGAATTGATAAAGGAACATATGACAATTGCACTCTGCCAAAATTGGAAGAGCTTATATTAGGTAATGTAAACATACACATACATTTTTTTTCCTCCTCCAAAATCTTATTTTTCTGTAAGTACAAGATATATTTTCAGTTTAACTTTTTATAACTGTTTCTGATGACTGCCTCTGAATTACCAAGTATATAACATCTTTTCCTGTTAAGAATTAAGGACAGAAGCCGTTGAGTGCAGAAAAACACACCTAAAGACTAAAACTTTGTTGCTGTCTTAGGATAACTAAAAATATTTATGAAACTTGTCACAATATTTGCAGCAGGTTTGTTTTTCCCCGCCCCCCCTAGGTTGTGACAGACTGATTACTCAGACAAATTGTGCAAAATTAAAATAGAAAGAATGACAACAGGTTCTTGGAATCTATCTATAAAAAAGTTAGTGAAACAGTTTTGCTGGTTTCACTTGCAGCTTACATATTTATAAGATACTTTTAAATTTCACTCTAACAAAGAGAAACAAGGAAAACTAAACTGGAAGGAAACTCTGATGAACGATCATAAAATGATGAAGTTACAATCTTTAAAAGGGGAACACCAGGATAAAAAACAAGATAAAAATAAATTCAGACAATTGATAAGACAGATCTCATTAGATGCAAAGTGACCTATAATGCATTAATAAATTAGACCATAGACACAGTACACTGTAAATGAAGAAACACTACATTTTTCTGCAGAAAAATAAGAGGAACAATCCTCTGATTGACAGGTTCACAACTCAAGCCTTAAGACCAAAGCAAGTACTTTTCAAACCAGGGGTATGTATGCTAAAGTACTGGGCTTTGAAGCTAAAAAGATTAATCATCCCCTATAGCTGTGCTCCGAGATACTACATTGGACAGGACAATCACACAGATATAACGATAGCAAATCTCATAGAAATGCAACTAAGATGACCCAATGTATTTTCAGGGACAGACTTCACAGATTCCAAAAATCCCAGATTTCATCATGCACGAACTTAATCTTTACACAGGAAAAAACCCCCACACAACTCAGATTAACAGAGAAACAGAGAAAGTAGCTAGGTGAAGGCTAATATATATGGAAGACAGGGTAGAGAGGACAGATTTTTTTTTTAACTCTTCATTAATAGAAATTACTTGAAATACCAAAGTAATATAAAATTTTAAATAATGCTAAGCAATTTACAAAATTGAGCTATTTTCATTCTTGCTTTACACTTCTCGGGAAGTTTAGCACAGCTTTCCAAACAGCATGTTGCTCTTCCTGCCAGTGGAATTCCTGAGCTCTTGCTGAGAATTTGCTCAACAAATGCCCAGGACGGCACACTGCTAATGCAACAGCTTGGGCCTTTATTTGAGATCTGTTTTAATAAACATAAGTCTGCTTTCAATCTTGAGTCACAAGAAACAACACAGTATTGATCACCATTCAATCCAATAGTCTTTCCATGCAATTGCATTCAATTTTTCATTCCTGTCCCTTGGCTTACAGTTACATAGATACGACAGGCATCCCTTTCCCAAGAAAAATTTCTCTTGGGGCAGGTCATAATTTCTTAAATGACAAGAGCAAACTAATTCTCGCCTTTTCAACACTGAGGTTAAATTACTAGGCTGTGCTTTCAGTCTTCTTGACATTATACTCCAATTCTAGATGATTACTTCCACTTTGATTTAGTGCTCCAATTGAGAATGACGGGTGTAGAAGCACTGAGTGCTTTGGCTACGTTCCTTCCCATGCAAAGTTCCCTGTTCCAGGAATTGTTATGTACAGAAAGCAGAGGGAGTGCATAAAATCGAAGATCTGTTTTTTAAACGTAATCAGTAATGCAACCAAGAGTCATGATGAATGTACTTCAAGAACAAATCAAGTCAGTAAGCACATCAGTTAAGGCTTTTGTAGGAACTTCAGTACAAATAATCTTGATTTTGTAATTCAGTTTCATCATTTTAAACCTCTACAGAAATGCTAACATCACTAACCTTTGTTATTGCTTTGTCTTTTTAAGTACTCCGCTGTGGTAATATGCTTAACTCAAGAAAGATATCACAGCCAAAGGCCGATAATTGACCTTGATCAGCTCCCTGACCCAATTCCCTGTGCAGCTGGCAAACCCTGGAAGGACGATGCAGGGTCAACAAAATGTACATCAAGTCACTTCACTTTCAACTCACCTGCCCACTTCTCAGCTTGTTAACAGCAACTGGCTGCAGGTGAGAGCGCTCTCAGGGGCTGGTTCTGTCACTAAGAAGAGCCAAGCAGGTTCTTGAGAAGTTAAGAGATGAAGCTTTAACTGATCCTGTCATCACAAATAGAGAAATAATAGGGAAGTTAATTCTGGTCTTCGAAGCTCATTTGGGAGATACTGTGCTAAAAAAAACCCAAAAACACCACAGACACACACCACAACCCTGAAAGTACAAATAAAGAAATAGATACACACGTTGATGGAATAAAGATTCAGAGAGACGTCTATACAAAAAGAACATTCTAAGCAACTTCTCCATCTCCCTTTAAAGAGAGGATTCACATTTATGCAGTGGATCTGTTATGGATCATAATGTTCTATACTTGTCGTATGAGCTGCATATTTACACAATGCACTGAAACTACCACAATACCACATCAGACAAGAGCTTGTAAACACCACTAACTTGTAACAGACATCTTATTTAAAAGATGCACTGAGGGGGCAAAATACAGTTCATTTACTGAATAAGCCATAAAATTAACATTTTAAAAGCTGAAAAGCTTTTACTGACTCAGGGTTTCACAACTCTAGCATTTTAGTAATGAATGACAAATTATTTTTCACAACTCTTTCAGAATTGAAATTCCTTATTTCACTTATTTTAATGGAAAACTGTTAATACTATTTAAGCCTACATAATAGTTCTGTCATCATATGGTATGGTTTCTGGAATCAGAGTAACTCAATGGCAGCATTCCATGAAATACCTGTACATCAGAGAAGCCTCCATCTACAGTTCACAACTGGATAGCCTCGTAAAAATAAATGGGGGGAAAAAAACCCTAAACACTTTTGATTCTTCCCCTCTAGCACGCAAAAGCCTGTAAAGACAAAGATTGGCCCCTGTTTTTTAACTATCATCCAGAAACAGCCAGCCTGACTTCTGAGTTCAAGGTGACAATTCTGAAAGCTACAGAATCAAATAAACCCCACACAATCTAGCCATATATATACACTCCTCACTCACTGTCTCAAAAGACAATTCCAAATAGGAATCTTTCATACTTGACAGGTATTATTTTCTTTTAAATATACAGAGAAGAATCAGAAGTCTCAAACCCTGACATCTAAAGCACCATAAAAAGCTCTTATGAGCAGTTATCAAGTTTCTTGGAGTGTGAGCAGCAAGTCCTCTGTGAAAAGCCTTGCTCAGTGAGCCATAAATTCAATACTACCCTAAAATAATAAATGCACAAACCCAATGTAATGCATTTAATTAACAAAACAGTGATAAACCACAGTGAGATTATTTACTGATATAGTTGTCACATTCTTGCCAGGTATGGATTAAAAAGTTTTCAGCCACAACTGTCAGTTTTTCACTCAGCAACCTAAATGTAACACAAACCTGTAAGTCACAGGCTTCATGTAAATAAAACTCCCACATCCTCTCATGATGGCTTTAGTCCTTCCCAAGAGGACCTTCAGCTGAGGCTGCCCATTCTGTTAACACTGTCCAAATCATACATGCTGCAAAAAGAATTGTGCCTCACAAGCACACAAAGCCTCTTCATTGTATCCCAAGTGACCCAGCTCAGACATTTAACAGATAAAACAGACTCCATGCTTTTCCTGGTGAGACTTCTTACAAGGAGCTCCTCTGCAGGTTCCTGCTCTTCCTCTAGCCTCTTTACTTTGCCACAATTCCTCCCCTAGTCCCTGGTTTCACTTATCTATCCACCTGGGTTACAGGCAAGATGTGCCGCACCTGACCTGAAAGCACTAAGACACTGGAAGTCTGCTCCAGCATGCTCCAGATGACCACCCAACTGACTACTGCTTCTTACAACAGTCAAGCTGCTCAATTCCTGCCTTGGGTGGTACAAATAACCTGTGACTTTCTCTTCCATGAGGGTACTAAATTTTCTAAGATTTGGAGGACCCTATCCCTTTTCAGGTGTCACAGGAGTGAAGACACATACATTGTGTATACTTCATAAAGGCACAGAACCTTTACAGATCAGCTGTTATCCATGACAGCCAGCAGAACTGATCAGCTACAGAAGCCTTTAATGCTGTTAGAATCACAGAATGGTTCGAGTTGGAAGGGACCTTGAAGATCATCTAGTTCCAACGCCCCTGCCACAGGCAGGGACACCTCCCACTAGGTTGCTCAAAGCCCCATCCAGCCTGGCCATGAACACCTTCAGGGATGGGACATCCACAACTTCCCTGGTCAACCAGTTCCAGTGTCTCACCACCCACACAGTAAAGAATTTCTTCCTAATATTTAATCTAAATCTACCCTCTTTCAGTTTAAAACCGTTGCTGCTCGTCCTGTTGCTACATTTCTTGATAAAGAGTCCCTCCTCATCTCTCCTGTAGGCCCCCTTTAGGTACTGGAAGGCTGTTATAAGGTCTCCCTGGAGCCTTCTCCAGGCTCAGACTGTGTTCACAGGAGAGGTGCTCCAGCCCTCTGATCATCTTTATGGCCCTCCTCTGGACTTGCTCCAACAGGTCCATGTCTTTCTTACACTGGCGGCCCCAGAACTGGACCTAGCACTCCAATTGGGGTCTCACCAGACTGGCGTAGAGGGGCAGAATCACCTCCCTCGACCTGCTGGCCACGCTTCTTTTGATGCAGCCCACGATGTGGTTGGCTTTCTGGGCTGTGAACTCACATTGCTGGTTCACTTTGAGCTTCTCAACGATCAACATCCTCAAGTCTTTCTCCTCGGGGCCTTCTCCACTCAGCCTGTGTTTGTGCTTGGGATTACCCCAACACTGTTGACCCTAAGGAAGTCTGGAAAAAAAACCCTAACAATCAGATTGAGAAAGACACCAAGATCTGTATTAGAAAGAGTATCAACTGCTGCATTTCATCCCTAGTACTTAAAGGCAGATGTCTGGATTATAGTTGATTTGTCAAGACACAGTTGAAACCAACCAATTCCCTACCACCACTCACCAAATTGTCTCACTTCCATCTTTTCACCTAAAGAAATGACACAAGAACATACAGAGCGCTTTGCTATGTAAGGCATTAGAAAACAGTATTTTATTTTTTTAAAAAAGAACCATCAATGTGGCATTATTACTTAAACTGGCATTTCACCTAAACAGCAGCCTCCAAAAAAGGCTCCTTTTTTCCGTATTAATGAAAATAATTTCTTTCTTGTAATGCTTTTTCAAGAACAGAATAAAATCAACAAAAGACAGCATACATCTTTCTCAAGCTATTTTTGCCAACCTTGGTCAGAATCAATAGGTCCTTGCTAGGACACTTTAATTACTTTCCGTGTTGCCTTCAAGTGTTCATTTACTCTGAGACAGAGGAACATACAGAATCCACAGCATTACCTGAAAGCAGGCATTATTAAATACTCTAGTAGTCTTCCACAGCCTTCCCTTCTAAAATGGCTCTTGATTTGGGAAGACCCATCTTGGTTTTAAACCGCATCCAATCCTCACAGCAGGCTGCCAAGGATTAACACCAGGCCCTCCTACATACGTACCCAGACCACCATGAAACTTCACCAACGCAGCCAGTCATCACCTGGGACCACTCTTGTGGCAGCCATAAGCCATCTGGGCACAAGACAGAGGAAGACTTTGTTACCAATGCCGAGGCACCCGAGAACCAGCTCTGAGGCCCCAGCACGCTGCCCCACAGCTAAAGCCTATGTACCAGGGCTTCCAGCTCTCACCTGGCTGAGGGCCGCCCACGTAACTGTGAGTTATTAAACCCCCACAGGCTGCACACCACAGGCATCGCAGTTTAATCCTGGGGCGGGGCGGGGCAGAGAGGCCGAAGCCTCGGCTCTTCCTCACCGCCTGGGCTGAGCCACCCTCACCTCACGGGACCGGGGGGGAAGAGGCGCCGCTAACGGTGAGCCGGGCCAGGAGCGGGGCACCCCGCCGGCAGGGTCCTGCGCCCCGGCCCGCGCCGCGCTCCCTGCTCACCCCACCGGCTCGGGGACGCATGGGACCCGCCGAGGAGGAGCTCGCCTCTGTGCCGCGTCCGCTCCGCCTCGGCGGCCTACCCGCCCCACGGACGCCAGGCGGAGCAGGAGGGTAGAATGCCGACAGCCGGCCGACGCTCCTTCAGACATGTTGGTCTGGGGCGGAAGTCCCGTGACTCCTCGCTCGTTCCCCGGCGAGGGAAGGTGTTTGCCCTTAACCAAGATGGCGGAAAGTGCCAGAGGGGGATGGCCGGCGCAGCTCTTCCCGCTGCGTTTGCCGCCTGAGGGAGGCTGCGGGCCCAGCCCCGCGCTGGGCTCCCTCGGCAAGAGGGCGTGCGGCCCTGAGGTGGCCTGCTGCCCGCGGAGCGGTGAGGAGGAGCCCTCAGCCAGGCCCGGCTGCCGCACGGCCTCCACCCCGAGCCCCAGCCCCCGGCGCAGGGTCTGGCGGCCGCCCCGCTGAGGAGAGCTTGGGAGGCGGGGAAAGCCCCAGGCCGTCTTTCAGCTTGTGTCGCACAGAGGAGCGGGCGGAGACACCTGGCGGTGTCACCCGTCTGCGTCCTGCCATGTAGCGGGGCTCATACTCACCTGTCTAAGCTGTGGTGAAAATAAAACATTTGTGAATGGCGGTGTCACAACCTGTGTACGCTAAGAAAAGAGATGCACAATCCAGCCAGCGGGAAAACGGTCCGTGCCAGCGTTTTCCTGAATTTAAACACTTTCATATGGCAGCACAAGTCACCTGCACCTAGCAATTAGGAGTTTCGGTCCTTAAGCTTTCTCTGGAAACAAAGCTGCACCTTGTGGTGGTTTCACAGAGCAGGGCTGGTGGATGTGTCCGCACTGACGGCGAGGAGAGCCATTGGACTGGATAACCTTCCCTGCTTCTATGAATTCTTCAGGATCACGAATCCTGCTATCACATTCACATCTTTATTTAAATAAATATTTCCTAGGGCCTGAAAGAAATATTTAACTAGCTAATGTATGTTTTCCTGGTTAAATCAATTCAGGAAGATGCTAGCACATGAAGGCAGATACCTCGGAATCAGGGAATTGTAAGAGTTGAAAGGGACTTCTAGAGATCATCTAGTCCAACTCCCCTGCTAAAGCAGGAATGCCTAGAGCACATTACTCAGGACTGAATCTAGGTGGGTCTTAAAATCTCCAGAGAAGGGGACTCCAGAACCTCCCTGGGCAGCCTGTTCCAGTGCTCTGTCACCCTCACCGTAAAGAAGTTCTTCCTCACATTTGAGTGGAACTTCCTATGCTCCAGCTTATGCCCCTTGCCCTCATCCTGTCACTGGGAACCACTGAAAAGAGCCTGGCTCCATTGTCCTTCAACCCACCCTTTAGAGACTTGTGAGCATTCATAAGGTCTCCCCTCAGCCTTCTCTTCTCTAGGCTAATGGGAGATGGAGGCTCCCAACAAATACCTGTGTCCTGTGACGGTGTAGAGCATTCGAGTGTCAAAAAGGCACACAGTAGACCCAAGCTGCTTGCATCTGTTAGAGAGAGTAAGGTAGCAAGGAGAAAGAAAATGACACGGACAGCAGTCAGACAATACATGTGATGAAAGAATATATACCTAGTGCAGTGTTGGGGTGTTGGATGAGATTAAAAGAAAACCAAAACTGATGTATTTTCCTATTCTTGGAAAGGACTAGCAATAATCGCAGTAAGATACTAATCTGGATCTCAAAGAAATAAAATAGAATCACATCAAGACAGAAAAATATTTTGCTGTTCAAGGAAGAAAGACAGACACTGCGTAATGGTGAGATACTACTGTATACTGAAGTGGCAGCAGACTTTAAAGGAAGAGGGAAAGAACTGGGTGGGTTCAAATTCTCCTTCTTAAAAAAAATTAAAAGAGGCTCTATTGTATCATGTTGGGTATCTGCTAAAAACTTTGGCTCTCATTTGGTTAGGGGTGTGTTGAGCAGCTAATATAACTAGAAAAATAAGTTCGATAAAGTGGTTAGTCGTGATGGCTGGATTTCATTTCCCAGTATAGACTGTCCCACAACAGTGGGACACAGTTGTTCCTAGTGAAAGTTAAGAGACTTCTTCATCAAAGAAGTCTGAGATCTGAGAAAAATAGTTTATTTTATTAAACAAGCTTTTAGAAAGACGTTACAATACCATAGAAAAGCTGATTTTTTTCAGTTGAAATAAAATACAATAAGAAACAGACAAGTATCCAGGGCCTGGTCTTCAAAAGGGTACATTTTGAGAAATGTAGGAAACTATTGAGAGATGAGAATGAAACCCTGTTAGCCATCCGTTAATGGTGTTTCTGACAAAGTAAGTTTGGAAACCTTTTCAAGAGGATGAAGAATGGGAATATTGTACTAGAAAATGAGAAAAAAAAAAAGGAACTAAATAAAAAGAAAGGTAGTTTTGAAAAATGGATTGATAGTCTTTGCATGACTGAAAACCATGAGCTGGTTTTCAGGGAGAGCTGAGGGGAACTCTGGGAATGTGTCTTGGGGCAAAATGAGAGATTTCTGCGCGAGTCCCAGGATGGGGTGGGTGCAGAGGAGGCACGCAGGCACGCGTACGGTCAGCAGCAGCGGCCGCTCCTGCGGTAATGTTTGTCCCAGCTCCTCCAACAACAGACTCCTGTCATTTCATGGCACAAAGGAAAAAAAATATGATGAAATGCAAAGTCATGTATTGAGGGATGAGCTGCAAAACTCGCCCGTAAACTTAGAGCTCATTTGTAGGAGATGAATGTCCTAGATATGTCGGACAAACACAGGATGAGTGGGACTTGCTGACATGGTGTGGGCCAAGAAGAAGACAGAGTCAAGCAGATGCTGAAGCTAGTTATATATGGGAATATTCTCAAGGGAATGAGCTCACTTAAAAGACAGGTCTGATCAGCTGTGTTCAAAATCAGGTGTACTAAGGTTGCAGCTTAATAGAATTTGTTAATTTGTTTAAAGACAATAAACCAGAACCCTTTGCACTTTTTTTCTTATTCTTTCATTGCTGAAGAGGTTTTTTTCCATTTTAGTTATGTGAAAATAAATTTAATTTTATTTCTAGGTTTCTTTCCTTTCACGCGGATGATAAGCAAAGAAAAGGTACTTTTTTCAATTAAAAATCTCATGTTGGATGAAGACACTGTAGTACAGTTTTGTATCAGAAATAGCCCTCAAAACCATAGGCCAAAGTGAGCCTCCTTAAACTAAAGAGGTAGAACATACAGACATTTTCAAATTAAAGTCTTTCTCGGTAAAATGTAAGGGTGGTTTTAGTGCGTGCCTCTAGGTGGTGCTGACGTTATTCCAGTGTCAAAATCGCCGTTTTCAGAAACATTTCAAATACCAGTGAACACATTTTGCACACAGCTTTTGAGTAGAGGGAGGTACATCTATTGAGCAGGCTACATATCAATGATTTGCAACTAAGAAGAATTCACACACTTAATTTCTGGTAAATGAATCACCCATAAATCTATGTTCAAAAAACATTTAAAGGTCTTGTTCGAAGCCACAGAAGTTAATAATTTCAAAATGGAGTTAAAAAACCATCTTTAAGCAAATGTTGAATCAAAGATTTGTGCCATTTTGGGTATTTGTTTGCTCACTATCGGGAGTACCATTTACACAAGCACTAATCTAATGACTGAGCTTTTAACATATTACAGCTTGCAATTTTTATTTTACCTATGTGTAGCATATAGTAATTCTCACATTGTAGAACCTGTAGCACTAGACTCACAGCTCTGTCTCCCAACAGTTCTCAAGGCCTTTGGGAAAGCAGGCACTTTTAAGCCTTTAACTGAGTATTTTGGTGGGAAAGCAAAGCAAAACCTTCTACGGGAAGAGATTTGTGCACGGTTTGCCGAAAATGGAAGGAGCTGGCATTATTTTATGCCTACTATAAAACAGTATCTGTTCTTTGATATTAAATAAAATATGATTATTCATCCAGCCTTGTTTCCTTTGGACCGTAGTGTAAAATTTCTACATAGTTCAGGATACTTTTTCTTCCTCCTTTCTCATTCACACATACTTCACTTGGCAGCCTAGGTTGCTTGGCATTCTGATGCTAACTAATAGCTTTTGGATACCGAAAAGAGGGAACTCACTTCTGAGGCATTGTTGCTGACTGATAATTTTCTTTTTCAGCATTGCAATTCCCAGTTGAGGCAAAGTCCAAAGACAGGTTGTCCTGTAGCTCACCTCAATGCTTTATTAAATTAAAAGGAAATCGGTTTGAAGCAGTGGCTCATTTGTGAGGTGGTAGGTGGTCTGCACAGCCTGGTGGAAGAGGGGGCAGCTGGGCTTTAACCTCGCCACCTTCTAGCACCCCAGGATGCACTTTGTCCTCTGTCCTCTGCTGGTTGAGTGCAGTGGAGACAGGCTGTGGCCTGCTCCCTTCCTGGCATGCCTCTCGGTGCAGTGCTGTGCTACCTCTGGTTTGGGTCAGGGTGAACACTGAATGACCTCATGGTTTATCCTGGGACTTGGGAATACAGTGATGACGCGAGAAATCTTGGCTTCTCTGTGGTTGATATAGTAAAACTCCACAAATTTCTGCAAATTTAATCAGAAAAGCCTATTTAATACGGAGCAGCCAACTCTGCTGACCTACAAATTGCATGTGGAAGTCTTTGCATGACTGAAAACCACAGACGTGCACTAAAGAGAGCTGAGGGGAACTCTGGGAACACGCCTCTGGGCAAAATGAAAAATTTCTGCGCGAGTCCCAGGATGGGGTGGGTGCAGAGGAGGCACGCAGGCACGCGTACGGTCAGCAGCAGTGGCCACTCCTGCAGTGATGTTTGTCCCAGCTCCTCCAACAACAGATGATTCCTGTCATTTTATGAATACTGAACAGACAATAAAGGAAAATTATTATAACCAGAACAACAAATATTTCATGTTGCTCTGGTGGGGCTCAGTTACTTAAATTTGTCTCTTTCTTTGCTTTTCTTGACTGTTTTATTTTCTCAAGTACATTGTCCTAGGGCGTCCAATCTGAAATCCACCCAACATTTGTCATCCCTTAGGAATCCCTTTTGGATTAGGTGTTGTGCACTGATGGAACAACAATAGGACTTGAGGACAGACAGTGCCTTGCAGGACTGATCCTTTAATTTGTAAGGCAACACAGACATGTGCAATCAGCATGGGTCTTAGTGTGGTGAGCTAACCACGTAGGTAATACAAATTACTCACTGCTTATGGGTAATTAACCTGCTAATTATTCACAAAACATTTTGCTCTGTGGCAGTTTCGTAAGCTGACAGGAATCACCCAAGCTGAAAGAAACCTTTAAAAATTCTTTTTACCGTTGCCTCACTTCATGTCAAATCACATCATATCTCAGAACAACGTTTTTGTATATACAATGAGGTAATAGTGAAAAAAGAAACTCCTTCCTTCCACGTGAATGCCAGCTGTCATTTCAAGTAACCAGAGATACCCATCTATGTGAGGAATAAAGGAGTACAAAGAGTGTGCCTTTGAAAAGCATGTACCTGTTCCTGATTCGAGTTTTAGTATTCAGATAAGTTTTAGATAAGATCTAAGTTTTAGATAATGTCTAAAACTTAGATTCTGATTCTACAGTTTTATGCCTCAAAATTTCCTTTTAAAAAATAAGAGAGTTTCTTAATGCTTGTGTTTTCTCTAGACATTTTTTGCTCATAATATTCTACAAAGGGTAACCTGTGTGACTTGTATCAGTGCACTCTTGGTACATATGGGTGCAAAAAATGATGAACCATACCTGAATCTTCATGAAATTATTTCCTTTAAGTTTTTTGATTTTGTTTTTTTTTTTAAACGGGATGTGCTCAGTGATAAAGCCAAGCCCCATAAAAATAATCTCTGATATGCTTATCCCCTTTCAAGAAATAAATTATCACTTTTCAAGAAATAAAGTGATATATAAAGAAAGAAAAATGTCTTGGGAGACTGTAGGCTGGGATTCTCCAGAGAGTCTAAGGGAACTCAAACCTACTGAAACTCAATATGAGCTGTTTTGAAACTCCCACCTTTATGCTTATGAAATAGATGGCATAATTATCTCAAGTATGCCACTGCTTGAAAAACAGCTGTACTTTGAAAAACACCATTCTTTCTCTTAAATGACAGATTGTGAATATCTTTGAAGATTTCTAGACACTGAAATGGTACATGCACTGTAACTAAGCTGTAGGGACAACACAGAAGCTCCTTTCCAAAACGGTGAATGGAGGACAGGGCAAAACCTTTTAAGATTTGTTAGCTCATACTAGATCATTTGTCCGTTGTTTGTCTGTTGCCTTTGAAAATGGCAGTTGTTCTGAAGTGCAGGAGCAGGGACACTCATACCATAATGCACTTGGGCAGTTGTGAGATGCAGTGAATTAGCAGCCACAGGGGAGAAAAAACATCTTTCAAGACTCTGTGCTCATTACATTTTCTGTGGCAGTGTCAAAAGTACTAAAATTAGCCAAATTATCCTGAAATTGCTGGAATGTGTGTGCTTGCCTTATGCTGTTGTGTTATATCAGGCAAGTGATGGGGATCATATTAAATGTGATTTTGGTATGGTCATGCTGATTGAGTGGCAATGCCTTTTATAAAAACATGCTGATCAATGTCATTGATATTTTGTTCTTTAAATTGCTTTCCTTTACCCTGGATTTTGAATTGGGGTTCAGTTAGTGATTGGGATGTAAATTTCGGAATTATCACCACTATGCTTTCTACTTAATGTCAAAAGAATTTCCTTATATGAAATTGAACTGAATTTTAATTCTCATTTTGATCCTGTCATTCTTTTTTTATTATTTTTTATTTTTTTGTTTTTATGCTATAGTGTGCTCTCTATTTTGACCTGTTGTTTCATGGATAAACAGGGAAAGGGCTAATAAGATTACTCATCTTTACCTTTTCCTACTGTTTTTCAGCATCAAGAATGTAGAGATTCTTAATAAAAAAGTTAAGACTGATATGAATAAGAATGTCTAGATTTGAAAGTACCAGAAAAAGGAATTAAAAGCCAAACAAAAATAATGGATAAAATAATGTTATGTGTTGATGGCACCCAGATTAGCTGCTGATAAAGAACAGAGCACATTTACGTCCACCTTCTCAAGACATCCTGACCAGGAAAAAGAAGGACAAGCTAAGATAAAGGACAAGCTACGTGCAGAAACAGAGTCCAAAGAATAATAAGGAAATCAGCAGCGTTCCCTAACAACTATTAGGGGTCTTACTGAATGGAAAAGGCAAAATACCACCAGTCTTGTCAATCCCTAACAAAAGGCACATCAGAAAAGTAGCACATGGTTGCCAGTCAAAGACGATAGGTATGTGATGAATAGCCAGTGTCCCTTGTCCTCCTTGTCACTGAATTGACCCTGGCCAGACTACTTGGACATGAGCATGTGGGTGTGAGGGAATCCATGTGAGTGCAATCAAGTTTTTTTCCTTTGCTATTGCTTATTATACTGTTTCACACTGAGCTTTGTGCAACCAGAATATTGCAAAAAAGCCCACCTACTTTGTGGCTGTGCTCAGATCCAGGAGATATAAATGGACAGAAACTAGCACTCACACTTACTTGTATGTGAATTTTTCCACCATATGATGTGACTTTTATAAACACTGGTTTGAACATTTCAGCTGCTTTCTGAGCTAGACACAAGTTGTCTCAGAATATCACACAGCCTATAGGATCACGTAGAGTGGAAGTGCAAGATTCAGGTAAGGCTCAGAAGGTCTGGAAGATCCTGAGTCCTTTTACTTCACATTTGGTAGGGGTGTGCCTGCATAATCCATTCAGTTTTACTTCATTTCTTTGTTTGTATCCTCTGCTTGTATTTATGTTACAAGGGTCATAAAAAATATTGTAAATTGTACCATTTAATACATCAGAAACTGAAAATGGAAGCTCAACAGCAATTTATTTCCTTAATAAGTAAGCCTATCAAAGACTCCTCAAGGAATCAAAGAGCCAAGCCAGTTGACAGCTTACAGAGACAGGACAAGTCTGAGTGCAGTGCGTTCTAGAGATGCTTTGCATTGTGCTCCTAAAGGACAGTGAAAATTTCTGGAAAATTAAGGCAATTATTTTATTATCAAAGTCCTGCTTAAGAAAATCAGGATCACAGAAAAATTGGTTTTTATACAGACTACTTTAGAGAACTTCTTTCAAGAAGTTATTGCCAATAGCAGTTGGCATTTGCCAGGTGTACCGGGTTTTATTTTCTTGAATTGCCAGAAGATGAAAAAAAGGTCACAGCAACATCCTCACCATTCTTTCATTTGTATGCTGTCTGACATAAAATATACAGACAAGATGGGAAAGCTGAAAACAGATATGCAAAGAAATAATGGTTTGTTTTCTTTTCTATATTCTTTTCTATATTCTTTTCCCACCTTCAAGACAAAGGTGAAACTAAAAGATACCAGTTGGGAATACTTTGAGTTGTTTCTTGCTAGGTGGATGGCCAGTTACTGTGGATGAATTTGTCCGTTTTCAGAGATGGAATACATTTTGCTTTTACTGAGGCCGAAATACAGTCTTCATTTGCTCTTCTTGAAAGTGTTTGACAATGAAGCTTAACATACAATATAGAGATAAAATACCAAGCATAACCATATTATAGTGCAGTTGTTTACTTCTCTGTTGAATGAATAACAGCTAAAATTTCACTTTCTTTTGTTTTGAGAACTTATATTACCTTCAGAGCAGGCATGCTATTTTCATGATTTATGAAATGTATTGTGTATTGGTGATTCTTACCAGAGTTCAGGAAGTTTAGTGAAACACACTACAGAAGGGTAGGGGTTGCTCATACAGAGTAGGTTATAAGAATAAATAGGGGATTTACGATCTGACCTTCTTTCTAGCATAAGCTGTAGAACTTCAGTCTGTATTTCTTGCATCAAGACCATTACTTGTGATTGAGTGAAAATATTGGATGACCTGGGAGTTCATATTTGTACAATGGGGGGAAATTAATCTCATATGACTGTAGCTATTTACCAATACTCACATCTACACCTGCCTTAGTCACTCTCCCCTTGTCGAGAATGGAGGCTAATAAACACTTCCAGAGTGCAAGTCATCTGATTTATTTCAGACATAAGACTTTTGGATGAAATGAGTCATTCCCAAAGTGAATGGAGTGTGAGGAGAAGGCACACTTCCTGGTATTAACTTAGCCTTGAGGTCTGTTGCTCACAGCATAATCTATATGCCAGTCATCTCCTCTCACATAGGAGAGATTGTGGTCAAAGGTGCCCAGTGACATTTTAGATGCCCTATCGCATCTCTAGAAGCTTGGCCTGTTTGCAACAAGTCCTGCTGGACATTGTCCTGGACAGGCAGCTGAGGCCAAGCAGGATACATCAGGGCATCTAAAATGACATTAGAGAATAAACTAATCCTTTTCTGTTTATTTCAGTTTATTCTGCTTTTGAAAGATTTACTATGTCTGCCATCAGTTTCTCTTCTAATTTTGTCCATCTTCCCTAGC
>JAOXNO010000024.1:67882613-67945340 GCA_028565335.1 Limnodromus scolopaceus
TGAATTATGTTTGAGAGCTGTACTTTATACCAAAGCTGTCATTGCTATTGGACAGAACAGAAGGATCCCTTTATAAATCTTGCAATCTGTAATCCTAATTACAAATCTAGTCTGTTGGTCTGTTGTTTACCTTTTTTGTTTACCTTTTTTTTTTTTTAACCTTTATTATGGCAGCAGTATAATGTTGCTAACTCTTGTTTAGCTTGTAATTCTTTATAACCTTCCAGTCAGTTTCAGTAGAACTGCAACTTAGCCAGTGGCTTCCTATTCTGTTTCCAGTAAATTAATTTTTTGCATTTTTCCTACCAGAATAACATTTTACTTTTCCTGAAAAAAGATAATTTTTTAATTGTTATTTTGTCCTCTAACAGGGTTGCAATCCCTTCCAGCTTTGTGTTGCCGGTATTTGTGTTAAGTGTACTCTGTATTGTATCATTGTGGTAGTTAATTTAAATACTGAGCATATTGCATCCAGGAAAGACCCTACAGAACTTTAGTTGCTACATCTTTCCAGTCTCTCAGTGCCACACTAGAAATACTCTGTAGGTATGGTTATCTGCCAATGCTCTTCCATCCTATGGACATTTCAGCTGGAGTATGTTTGGTAGGAGCAAGTAGGAAGCAAGAGGCTTTGCTGAAGTCAGTTATTACTATTGCCCTAGAAGGAAACTAGAGTGGTTTGAAACAATGTGTTCTTGACAAACTCCCACTCTACTCCTTTACTTCTAGCTATTTAATTGTTATCAAATGTTGTTTGATTTCTGAAACAGAACTGAAGTTATGTCGACTCAAACCTTTATCTCTTTTTTAAAGGTAGGCACTATTTTTTATTTTTTATTTTCTAGACCTCTGATGCCTCCCCCTTCCTCCAGGAGTTCTCAGGAATACCTGCTGACATGCTGCAGCAGCCTGCTCTGTTGGCATCTTAGAAGCAACTCTATAAATAAAAGGCCAAGCAGCTCTGAAAACATCTAACTTATATGAACATCATTTCAAAGCTATTCTCTCCACTCCCCCCCCCCCCCTCTTTTTCTTCCTCTTTCTTATTCTGGGGATTGCAAGCTTTGCCTTTTCTTGTCTTATCTACCAGATCTTTTTGATCTGTGGCGTCTTTGATCTGATGGACACTTCATTGGGAGTCATTCTTGAGCAGTATTGCTAACCTTGACATTTTTTGCTTACGATTTTGAATAAGTAATATTACCTTTAGGTTCTTCTGTTTTCTGACCTTTCCTTTCTTTCTATTACTTACTTACAAGCTTTTGGGTAAGGGGACTCCCTTGCTAGGTGTGTAACTTTCAGTGCCCAAAATGGAGACTTTGATGAATCCTGGTTGCTGGGCATCCTCTCCGCTTACTTTTGTATAAGGCAGAAACTCTTCTCCTTCACAAAGATGATGTGTTCAGTTCTTCAAGTGGACTTTCTGAAAGATGATCAGAGAAATTTGTTTTACTTTAGAAGTGATCTTGTTTGTATGTGCAGGGTTGGCCCCAGCACACGACCGAGTACCCACACAGCCCCTCAGTCACTGCCCTGACAGCAGGATGCGGGGAGCAAATAGGAAGAACAAGGCAGTGAGAAGACTGTGGATTGAAATAAAAGCAGGGAAATAATTTGCCATATAATCTCAATATTTGAGTACTGATTTGGGTATTGAGAAACACACATAAAAAATCTCCAGACCTTTAATAACACCCGTCTTCCCTCATTCCCAGGCTCAGCTTCACTCCGTCAGTCCAGACTCCTGTTATCCTGTCCATCCCTTCAGCGAGGCAGCGGGCAGCTCAGGAGGCAGCTGTGGTCAGGACGTGGCGGTTTCTCTCTGCTGCTCCTTCCTCCTCACTCTTCTGCTACACTCAGGTGTGGGCTCTCCTGCGAGCTGCTGTCCCTTTGGGAGGATCTGCTGTGCCATGGAGTGCCTCCATCTCCCTGACCCTGGCGCTTTGTCTGCTGTTTATCCTGATCCCCTCCACATCTGCTGGTTCCCTTGTGTTCCCTCCTCCTGCTCCAGCATTGTTTGCCCTTCCTTACACAGGCTTTCCCTGAGGCGCCATCATCTTGTCTGTGGGGCTGGGCCATGCCCTGCGGTGGGTGGGTTGGAGCCGGCTGGAAATGGCTGTGTCCAGCTCGGGGCAGCCTCGGCCGCTCCTCACAGGGGTCTCCCTGCAGCCCCCCACTACCAAAACCTTGCCACGTACTCTGTGTGTACAGCATGTGCACACCATGTATGCATTTTATTAGGTAGTAAGGGGCCTGATGCAAGTGTGTACAGCTCACTGAGGTAAATGCTGTCCCAAATGGGGCAGCATCTTATCATGGAAGCTGTTTTCTGGTTGACAGACTCCTTGGAGATCACAGCACCCATTTCACACCACTCTACCTCTTCTGGTTGTTCTAAAAATCTCTACGTGGAGTTTTTGGAAGACCAGAGACTTGGGTTTCCTCTCAGTTTTGGAGTGTTGTGGTTCTCTTCTCTTCAGGGATGACGCCTGTGACCTGCACTGGTGTAACTGGGAGGAGATCACTTTGCTCAGGGAGAAAAATAGTGAGAGGGGATGTGGTTTGTGTTGCCTATAAAGACAACAAGCCAGTAAATATCAAGAAGGAGAAAAAACGTGTAAGATGAGTGCCAAAGTCTGTGGAAGAGCACAGACAGATTCATCCTGGAATGGAGAAGGCGGCCTCCCACCAACAGAGCCTGATGTTCTGGAATAACCTGCTGGGGTAAGTAACACAGACCAAACCCCACACTGCTTCAGATTATGTTTCTGAAAAGAATAATATGGCAGGGTGTGATAGCAGATGTTTGGACCCCAGGCTTCCTTTCCCAGCTTTGTCTTTTATTGGCTTAAAAAGACTAGGAGTTAAGGGAGCATCCCATGGCTCATTTTGCACAAAATGCAGTTTTCACATTCATTAAATATAGACGACTGTCTAGATAACTCCTTTCCAATGCAAGTTTCTTTTGTTTTGGATTTTCAGTCCTGTCATCACGATCTTTCAGGTTTTCATAATGAGCAGCTGTTGCGTTTTTGCATAGAACTTGTTTCTGTGCAGAAAGTTCCTGATCATGCAAGCTGCTGACCTCTGTTTGGTTTCGGTAGTGAATCCCTGAATGGGATTTCATGTAGTGCTTACTAGGAGGAGCTTTTAGTTGCTTGGAAAACTGGCCATCACATTTCACCAGCGATTGATGTATCTTTAGCCAGTCCCTTAAGTAGACTGGGATAAACCTGGACACTGTAAATAATAGGACTGCTTTTCTACTCATGTTGAGAGGCTAATTTCCAGTGGATACTTAAATCTATTAGAAGGAAGAACAAAGTTAACCTAGATATGTCTTTGAAGGGCTATATGTCATTCATGAAGAGTTTGCATTTTGGTTGCTGTTATCAGAGCTGAAAGAGTGGGAAAAAGCTAAAAGTTCTGCAGATTCAGCCATTAGAGTCTCAGACCCGTGAATGTTAAGCTATGCCATCCATTTGCCAGAGACCTAGTCTAGCTACACAGAGGAAATGGCCAGTGTGCTACTAAATTATAATAATTTCTTGCACTACAGGTTGTACAAGTTGGAGAATTACATTTGAATTTAACCCAAGTTCAACTTATATCTGGTTAGGGTCAGAACAATGACAGCTTAAAGGCTGACAATTAGGTTTCATATATTGCAGAATCCTAGACCAATAGCTTCTAGTTTCCCAGGTGAATCTCTATTAAGTTTTGTTTCAGTGCAGACCTCATTCAGTGGAGACCTTCAAAACAGAAACAGCAAATGGATATTAAAACCATTCTGGTCACACTTTTATGGTGCATAGCTTTGCTTGTAAGCACTGCCCATGATTTCCTTCATTTTACAGTTGCGTGGCCTTTTCATATCCCATTTGTTTAGCTGCCTGCCTTCTTCCAAGCCAAAGTGGCTGCATTTCAGTGGTGAATATTTTCTCATTTGAAAAAAAAAAAGCAAACCCCTAACATTTTGGGATCATTCATGCTGAGAAACATTGTAAATATAAAAGTGCTTTCATGACAGCTAGCTGGCTGTGATGAGAAGCTAAACAAAAACATTTGAATACAAAATATTCTCAGTGACATAATTTCCTTCAGTATTTTTTGGAAAGATTTTATGAGGACAAAACTAATTTTTGTGGTCAATTATATGCTTTTATTTTAAGTCTAACTGGATACAGAATTATGCAACAGAAGTACTTCTGTCTGATTCTTCCCAGGCCTTGGCAGGAATAAGCTTACTGGTTACAAATTTTCAGTGGGGAAAAAAACACCAGTGAAGTGAAAACAAAATACTGCATCTATCTACTGAGTACAATGGCTTATCAGTAAATAAAATGAAGCAAGCCTCTTTCTGGGTAAAAATATGGAAGACCAACTTTGAGTGCGATTGGCATTTCTTCTCCTGCCTCACTGATTTCAGTGGAGTTTGGCAGAGCAGACTGTGCAGTAGGATGATTCATGACGTGTCATGCTTTCATAAATGAAAATGTTGTAATATATGGATTTCCTCCGATGGTTCCTACTGCCACCCTGGTCTTGCTTCTTTTCCTGACTTCTCTAATTATCTACTACATATTCATTTTCATCCTTCCCAAGGTAACAATAGGCCATAATAAATTACATCCCTCAGAATAATGTGGATTCACAACTTTTTGTTTCAGTTGTCCTGTACCTTCCTCATGGCTGTTGTAAACTTTTCTCCCAGGGAAATCGCCAAATAACATTTAAATTATAATTAAGAAAAAATCAACACAGCTTCTTCTCCCCCCAATCTTGATGTTTTGATCTTTCCAGCATCCTTCCCCAGATCTTCATCCATTCTTCAAAGAGTTTCCATCCATTTGGTTCTGGTTTCTGTACTCCTCCGCATAATGATCACTGTTACCATGATTTACAGTTACCACTGTTGACAAACAAGACTTTTATCCCCTGAGTTTCACTACTGTGAGCAGAGAGATTACACTCCCATTTTATGTTCCTCAGCCGTGGGTAGGTGTGCCTGGTGGGGTGAACAGAGCTCTGAGGACAGTTCTCAGTTTGGTTTTGTTCTGCTTGCCTAACCTGATACAGGGTTCAAAGCTGAAAAAGCAGAGTGAAGAATTAACTTGCTCCTGTCCTGCCCACACCAAGGGAAAAGAACCCCAAACAAATCTGTCACTTGGGTGATAGAAGCAGCTCTGAAGAAAGCAGGCATGCTGTCACTTTGGCTCTTTTTCTGAGCCCTGCTATTTAGATCGTTGCCATTTTAAGAGCCATATGGAATGAATATCATAATTAGGACCGTGTTGTGAAGTCTTTTTCAAGAAGAGTTATTTTTGGGAGTAAAGGTGTTAAGAACAAAGATGATAATGATAAACTTGATGAACTAAGAAACAGTGTAGCTTCATTTTCAGAGAAACAAAATCAAGATGCCAAAGTGTTCTTGCACAGTGCTGGATCCTTATTGCAAAGCCCACAGCCCAACTCAAACTCCACTCCCAGTGAATCTGGTCACTGGAGAGAAGAGTTTCATTGGGAGAGAGAGAGCATCTCCTTGACTTCAGCTTGCTCTACTAGGCTGCTGGCTGGCTTTCACTGACTTTGATGGTCAAGTTCTAGGAGAAGGGTCACAAATAGCCACAGAAACAAAATGTTTATTCTTGACCAAATTAAAACTTTAAACAATGGGTCATCTGAAAGGCTGAAATATATAACTACTTGTATTTTGTTGTTACTTATAAAACTAAAATTGACAACCCAGACTCTCAGGACACTGAGCCACTATGCAGCAGCAGCAGGAGCAGCCACATTTTAGAGACTATTAGAGAAAGCAGTTAGGCAGAGATTTCTTCTGATACTCAGTCTTGTTCCCTGTCACCTTGTGTTCCTTCTTATATAAGGATTGTCTAATCTTCATCCTGAAGTGTTCGTGCTTTTATTAAGGTTTTCTGCTGACAGATCTCAAGAGTTATTGGATAACTCGGCAAGACATATGTACGGTTAATTAGAAATGAATGTGATATTACATCAAAAGGCTTCAACTGTTAAGTTTTAAATGGTTATAATTAACTTGCTCTTTGATTCTGAGCTGGATTGACTAAAGAGACAATGAAGGTCAATTTCCGTTCACTTTGAAAAATAAAATGTAAATAGAATGGCCATTAATTTAAAAAAACCCCAAACCCTCAGTTGTGAAGTTGTTCAGTTATGCCGTACTGCCTTGATGTGAAGGCAAGGCAATGAAAATCCTTTTAATAGGCACTCCTGTTATTCTTTATTATAAAAATACAGAGCCTGACTCACTTGAAATGGGAAAGAAAAAGGAGAGTCCAGTCAATGTGATTTAGTCAGCTTTGTGCAGATTTAGATTTGATTTTAAGACTTCCAAGCTAAGGGAGACTGTTGATTTTTAAGTAGTACTTTTTCAGGTGAAAATCGATAATAAACTTTTAGAATTTGCAAATATAGTTAGTGTTAGTGATTTTATTTAAAAAAAAAATACAGTTTTCAATACTTCAAGACAGTACTGTTTTATTATTTAAATAAACATATAAACTAGTTTTTCAATATGTATGTAAAATTGGAATCCCATCACCCTCAAGAACCCTCTTCACCACACCCTGCATGCATAAAATTCAGTTATTTCCACTAAAGGAAATAGGATGTCTGTCCTTTTGAATTTTTCTATCCATCTCTTTTGGATATATTTATTCCCAGAAAAGTAGCTACTTTGGTTACAGATTTGCTTACTGCTTTGATTAATCTTGAGGAGATGCCATTAGCTCCTTTGACATCACATGAAAAGGGCAAATGCAACACATAATCACATCATTAGGACAAATACAAACACAATTATCCCTCAACAGTGCAGCAGAAGCAAAATGCAATCTAAATATGAAAATATCGACTGAATGCTTATCAAAGTCTGTGGTTGGCTTTGGATCTGGCAGAAGAATCTTGGCTGTGTGACTGTCTTAGTTATTCCTGCTCTCCAAATAATGTGACAGCCAGAGCCTCTCTGTGGGTGGCAGCAACACTGAAATCAGCAGCACGGGCTCGTTGCCTGTGCCACTATTATTTTTAAGACTGTGTCCTTTAAAACAACACCACTAAAAGTTTGTTCACGCTGCAACTGAAAGTACCTGTACTCCTGCCTCTGCTATCAAAGGTGAAAATGAAGGAAATGGAGTCTATATCTTCTGGTCTATCCTGAATGCCAAATTCCATAGTGCAAATTATTGTGTGTATAGTGCTTATTGTGAAGTAGGATCATGAGTTACTTAGATAATTCTAGTATCAACCTTGTGCTGGATTTTCGTGAGTAGATTTCCCAGGGCTTGCAGGAAGGGCTTGTGGGAGATGAACAACTGCAGCCCCAATCTCATCCCAGGAGAGGAAGCATCCAAGTCTGGAATTTTTTTGTCATAGATTTTGGTGCTGTGGGAAGGTGAATCTGGATACAGGAGTTCATAAAAAAACATGATGGTATAACAGTAAGATCTATAAACAGTTTTGGGAGTAGTCTGTACATTATTAAAGTGAAGGTACAGATGAAAAAATGTTGAAGGATACAGAGCAACAGTGTACAGCATTGTAGGATAAGAAATCCACTCTACAACTATGAAGGAAACAAAGTTTTAGGAAAACAGAATACCATAATTATTCAAACTTGAATCTTGCCAAGGCACTAGAGCTCACATCTTTGCAGAGGGATATTTTTATGACTGTTAACAAAAACTGTTTCAGGCCTGTGCCTCATCCACTGCACAGCACTGGGCTGTAGCTTGAATAGCACGCTCTTAGTTTCTCTGTTCAGTATGTGAGGAAAGTGTTGCTGATGGTTTCACTGATGGTTCCTTTGACAATCCCATTTCAGTTTTGAGATCTGACAGGAAAGAAATCTGAGCTAATACAACCACAGGTTTTTATAACTTCTTTGCATATAGTTTTCTCGTGTTTTAAAACTGAGCTCATTGCACCTGCATTACAATTAAAATGTCTTTATTTGGCTGTTTCGTAGACACAGCCTGAGATTTGTATCTAGATCCTTATTTAGATATCTTCTTTGTATCTCAGAAATCATCAGTGGGAAAACTTGAGTATTCAGTGCTATTAATGCTGAACTTGTGGGATTTCTGCATTCAGATCTGAGTCTGAATGAGAGCTCAGAGACCTCAGCCAAGTCTGACAACACAGAGTTGAAGCTGGAAAGACCTGTTAAATATCAAACCATTCCCTTTGCTCTCACAGGAATGTGTCTTATGTTCAGGTGAGACTGAAGGCTTCCTGGCAGTGGCCTTTCTATCGTGGACCTTGAGTAAAGCTTTGATTTTCAACTGTGTGTCACCAAATTCACTTCAATTCTTACTGAGGCAGGTACCACAAACCCAGAACTGCAATGCTCTCTGGCTGGGTGGGCAGAAAGCTTGGAATAACACCTGAGAGAATGTCTTGAGCAATAGGGAGTGTTAATAGGCAAATAGGTTTCCTCTGGGAATATATGGGGTTTTTCCTTTTTACTTGCTCCAGAGAAGTTTCTAAGAAAATGCTGCATAGTACTTGGCAGGTGAGAATGGCCCTTAGGAAATGTATTTTCTGATTGTGCTAGCCTGCACATATTTGACTTACATGTTTTCTTGGGAGGACCAGGGCTGGAAGGGGAAGGCTTTAAGCAGCCCATTTGCATGCTTAACAGAGGAATAAATCAGAATATTTACAAGAGTTTCTAAATCAGCCTCATCCTATTATACTACTTCTACTTTTGCTCTGGAAGTCTCTTCTCACCTGGAAGCTGGGGTTTTCAAAAGGTTAACAAATAAAATGATGTGATGCCAGTATTTTGTTTAACAGGCAAAAGAAATTATAAATCTGACGGTTAACTAAGTTAAAATAATTTAAAAAATGGTAACTAGTTGAAGATTTTAACTTTGCACAGTATTTCTCCCCCTTTTTGTATGTAGATAGAAGTTTGTACAGCATCATTTTTGAATTCTTTTGTCATGCTCTGTATGTTTATGGTATGTATGCATATGTGCTTATTTATTAATTTAAAAATGTAAATAGCTGTAAATATTGGAAATTGTAATGCACTGTTTGTATTTTAGATGAGCTTAAACTCTTTTACATATTTTCTTGTTAGATTTTATTTCAGAATTTATTGTTTCAATACACAACTAAAATCTGAGGTAGCTGAAAATAATACAGTGGATTATACAATGTATAGTATGTAGTCATCTGGTGCTTATAGGGGTCTACATGTTTTAGAAGAAAAAATGAAAGAAATTGTTTGCAACTTGTACCCATGTTACAAAAACTAATTTGGATTGTAAACTGTTCTGCAATTTTAAAATCAATTTGTTTCTTTAAGATCTCTGCTTCTTGTGCACCTTTATGCATTCCTCACTCTGTATTTACTGGACAGTATTTATAAAATGCATGCTTTTTTTCTGTCCTCTTTCGTGTATATAGCACACTATATAGCAAAGATTTTTTTGCAGTTATTTTGTAGAATGAGGAGGTTGGTTACAAAGCTCATCACACAGAGCTTACTTTCTAAAATAAAGGAGAGAACAAGGTAAGAGCTAAATTCTCTTTAGCTTAAGATCAAACTCTCTTTAGGTTTAAGCTTAATTCTCAATGATATAAACCAAACAGAGGTAAGCCTTCTGCAAACTTAAATGAGCTTTTGCATAGCTTTTTGTATCAGTTTAGCTAAATTAAATGCAAACTTTAAATAAAAGCATATAACTTTCCATCTAGACAACTTTTGGCTGACTACTTTGTTGGCCTAATATGCTAGCAGATATTTACTACTTTTCTCATTGTTATCCTTAATTTGTAGCATATTGTGTAAGTGCAATTTATACTTACATATCATATAAATAGCTTTTGTGGTCTAGCATGGCATATACAAAGCAATATGTATGCTAAAATAGATTATCCATGTGTGGCTAATTGCAAGAGAGTGCAACACAGATATATCATTATGTGCTCTTGTAATTAAAGATAGGAATGCAATGTACAAGTGAAAAAGAGTAAAGACACATTCAACATTGATTTTACATATTTTGTATTCTTTGTTGTGTCCTTTTAATATTCTCTGGTTATGGGAATCTGTTAAATTAAAGATAATTCATTTTGGCAAGTTGTTAATCCTATAAAATGCCATGGAAAAAATTTCATGGTACTTTGCAAGCAAAGGCTTACTTTGAAAAAGGTAATGTGGGATTGAATTTAAGAGCACTCTTGTAACACTGCAATTACGTACCTGCATACCACTCTGGAACTCCATAGTTTCAGGTTGGAAATTATAATACAATGTTTCTGTGATTGTTTTGATAAATACATTTTACTTGCTCAGTTTTGTTATGTAGAATTCGTGTTCTTTGGATAGGATTTGACTTTCACAGTGTTTTTTAACTTATTTACTAAGCCAAGAACAGAAATCTGCAAAACCACTGATGATAAAGAAAACTCTTTACCTTGGAGGTTGTCAAATACAGCATTACTTTTTTCCTGCAGACTAGATGAATCTGCTTCATATATAAAGAATTGCAGAAAGGATTATGAAAATAATTGGTATCAATTATCACACTAGCATTACAGCAGAAAGACTAAAGGGCAAGCGAACAGAATGTCCTGGCTGCCGTTACTACGTTCCTCATAACAGTTTCATATTTTCTAATAACCTGGAATAAGAGGCAAAAAAAGGAAGAAGACAATTCTCCAGCTTATTGTGAAATATCTGTGATGATAGTTTCCCTTGCAGCGAAACATTTTAGCCGTCCGTAGTTCATGACCTTTAGCATATCTGAACTGTAAGATAATGTAGAGATTAATAGTTGATTTAGTTTTCATTAGATTAAAAACATGGTGAGAGAGATTAGTTCTGCAGATTTGGTCACTAAGAAAATTCATTAAACACCCTTCCCTTCCCTGTCCCCAGCACCACCCCGCCAAAAAAAAAAAAAAAAAAAGGAAAAAAAAAATCCCCTTTTTTTCTTAGCTGTAAAATGTTTGGACAGCAAACTGTCTCTACAGTGGAGAGAGACTCCTCTGTGGGAGTTTTGGCAGTCTGTGATATGTGTCACTCCTCTCTACTGAGCCAACTTTAGATGCTCTCTTAGCTGAGAAGTCCATTCTGGAGTCATAGCGCATCTTTCTGTTCTGGGAAGCTCCCCAGAACAGGAAAAGGGATGACGTGCGTGCACCCAGTCCCGGCTGCGGTCTTAGACCTCCTTGCATATCGCTGCTTCCTCCTCTTGGCCTCCCTCATCCCTCTCTATGCATGGGGGAGACCTGCAGAGAAAGCAGGAGGCGTGATCCCCTTTAGGTGTGCAGCTCGTGGAGAAAATATGGATATTTACAACATTACACCTAAATACTTCATGATGTGGAAAGTCTAATGCATGTACTGCCTGCAGAACAATGCAAAAAACCTTTCCCTTTGCTATCATAACTTTATCTTTGACTAAACCGATGACTTCTCAATATTTAATTAGGTGTGCAGAGCTGTTAGCTGTCTACTAGTGTCTGTTTCAGTGTAACTTTGGGTCATGTGTGACAGATTGCACATCTTTTGCAAAAATTAAGCAAAAAAAAAATTGGCAGCTAATTTTACTATAACTGCTGAAGTTGTTAATTGCTTATCAGATAAAGTTCTGTCACTTGGAAAATTTTGCTAGACTAGATGTCAGTGACAGGCTGGTGCTGTTTGTGCATGGGTAGAAAATCCCATCAAAATATTTTAGCTACTATTGAGAGTGTGGTTGGGTAAAATGCATTTAATTAAGTCAAAAGTCTTTGCTTACCTTCTGTTCAGATACGCAGCACTCTAAAATCCCTATGCTGATGTGTTCACTGCCTCCCTCCCCCTGTTGGGGCGGTGAGCAGGTCTCACTGGTTAACAGCGTGGGTTGAGAGGATGAACCCAGATTTGCAATGGGTCCTCTTCTCGCCTGACATCTGTCTCTTGTGCATGGAGCCATACTGCTGCCACTATCATGGCGAAGACCAAGGCCTGACATGTACAAGGGAAAGACGAAGAGGAGCTGCTGGTGCAACTGGATGACCAGAGGCTGGAGCAGGCTCAATGCCACATGCTGAGGATCCTGAGGGAAAACGATTTCAGACTTTCCAAAATACATGTGGTCTCTAAATCCATTGCCAGAGTCAGTCAGTACCAGAAGGTGAACTCCAGGAAATTTTAGAAAGGCAGAAAGCACAAGCCTCTTCAGCAGTGATCCAAGACGACACATGGTTGGGCAACACATGCAAAATAAGCACAAAGACAGTCTGAGACCAAAAAACATCAACAAAATGAACAAAAAACCTATACCCTACCCAGAGGTTCACTGTTGGGACATAAAACTGCTGTGTACTAATGTTCTTAATTATTTTGGATAAGTATTTTCTCATTAAACTAAAGTTTGCTTTGGGGGAGAAAAATTTTTTCTCAGCTGGTTCATACAGGAAGGAGAGAGAAACTGTGGCTGCACAGACCCACTGAGGAAATCTGCAGAAGGACATTAGTTGATATAAATGCAAAATGGGAAAACAGTCTTGTGTATGGAAGAGGCAGGGAAGAGATAAAACTGATGGGATTAGGCAAAAGCCTGATTAACAAGAAGTGGAGAGCTAAACTGGGACAGGCTGGGAGTCGAGGAGAAAGGGCAAGTAAGATTACAGGTGAGGCATATTTCAGAAAAAAAATGCTGGGTTTGGGAACTTGGGGAAAGATGCCTGTAAGTGGAAGTCTGAAGTCTGTAAGATGACATCCAGACCAGAAGACATTTAGCAAAGGAGAGAGATTGGAAAAAGGCACACTTATTGGAACAAGGTGACTGAGCAAGGCTTAGAGCCAGAGAGACTGAGACTCCCTGGAAGAAGAGATGGGGATGGGGAGACCTGAGGAAAGCAAAGCAGTAAGGACAAGGGTGCTCCAGATTATGCCCCGAGGAGCTGGTTAGTGGCGGATGTCTGTAGGGAAGAGCAAGAGGTTCCAGCCCTGCAAAAGGCACATGTGGGTGTGATTATGGATTTGCATGCTGGAATTCGGGCTGGTTTCTTTTCAGTTTTTGTTTGTGGTGTGTTGCTTTTCTTTTCTTTTAATCTGGGGCATTACACAAAAATAAACTGTCAAAAAACATTACTGAAGTTGGGAGTTTCCGCTAGCTCAGGAGTCTCTGTAACGTGAGTCTCAGTGGCAGAGTTCATATGAGCTTACAGTGTCCCTGTACCAATAGACTGCTGAGGCTTAACCAAGGCAGCAGTTTATGTTATTACTTGCTGCTAAAAGGGTACCTGGAACCAAAGAAAATAATGGCTATCAGTTTTGCATGAATATGTATATACATACATATATACATTTGTATATATATGTGCATATATATATGCAGAAAAGGGAAATATATGATGGTATAGTTAATATATATTTTTCGTTTACATCATATATGATGGCATGAAGGAATTTGCATTCGTTCAGATTAAGGACCTGTCTGTCCTATCAAGGAGCATCTGCTCTTTGAAAGCGGCTGCAGCAGATGCCTGTGGAAAAATAATCAACTATACAGTCATATTATACTGTCTCCCTCCTTCCCAGTTTTCAGGTTCTAGTGATCTATGGCTCAGAGGTTTCCTGTGCTGGAGATAATATCTTAATGTTTAATAGCCCTTGATGGATTTTTCTTCCCACCTACAATATCCCATGACAATGAATTTCACAGTTTATAAAACTGTGTGTGAGAGAAAGGATCTCCCTTTGCTTATTTGTACCTGCTGCTTGATGTTTACTAGTTCCTGTAATATGAGGAACACTGAAAAATTATTCCCTGTTCACTATCTTCCTGCCATGCTTCAGGATTATTCAGATGCTTGTCACATCTCTATCTCCATCACCTCTTTTACAGGCTGAAAAGACCAAGTCAGTGTACCTGCTTTGTACCCTTTGGTTGTACTAGTCACACTTTTCAGTGAGATATTATCATCTTACTCAGAAATAAACAAAATTACATTTGAGTGAGATCAGGTAGCTTAAAAAAACCCCAATAAATTCTTTAAGTTCTGCCACAAAATCCTTTTTTGAGTATATACCACATAGATATAAAAACATGATTGCAGGTGTATTTGAAACAGTTTGAAAACGTTTTGTAAGACTGATTCACCTGTGTCTTTGAAGGGAACCATATACTCTCCTCTTCCTTCCCTTCATATAACACAGAATAGTTCATTAATATTTAGAAATGTGAACCTTAGAAATCTGATATAAGAAACTTTGTTGGTCTACATGCGAGAAACTCATGAAACAAATGGGATAAGCCATGTCTACAAAGGAAAAAGCTGACAGAGTTTAAGTATGACCATTTCATATACAGAAAAAATACTCCCGTTGTTATGGGAACAAATCTACTAATTTCTAATCCTTACTTACATGAATTTAGGAGCACAGATTTCACAATGGAAAGAAAAACAGTAAATATTCCAAATGCCAGCTTGATTACATTAATTTATTCATTAAAGTATTTGTTTTGATGTTCAGACTGTCTTCTTGAAACTGTGCATTTGATTTTTCCAGTCATGTTTTTACTCAAATGGACAGGATTTGAAGGTAGTAGTCTCATAAACACTTGCAGAACTGGAAAATTTTAGAGATAAAATCATCATAAGAAAAAGCAAAACTACTATGATTATATCCCAGGAAAATAGCACTAAACAGTTCCTACAAACAGTATGTACCTATAGCTTTTCCTTAAGTTTTGGCACAGGTAATGCTGCCAGGATTTTTAAAAAAAGTATTTTCACTAACTTTTCTCATAGCACCTTCCTTTAGCATGGTGATCAAATGCTTTCCTCCTTTTGCTTTGAGGCAATCCACTGTTCTCTAGAGAATGGCAAACCAGAGCCATTGCATGTAATTTGAGTCTTACCCCTAGGGTCTTACTTTTATTAAAAATCACTTCAGTGATTTTTAAAAGTAACAGTAATGGTAAAAAATCACTGCAGTAAGTCTTTGTAAACTGTTGCTTTTTCTGTGTGTGTCAGTTAAAGTCTGTGGTAATTTTATTTAAAAATAGAATGAAGGGAAGTGGTCCTATGAAGATGTTAGGTCACTGGTCTCCCTTTTCATTTTCCAGTTAATAAGTAAGGGGAAAAAAACTTCTTTGGAGCAGTTCCTCTCCAGCAATGTGTCTCCCACAACTTGGTTCAGAGGATGTTCTAGGAAAGGCTCAGCAGGCAGTGATCCGAGACACACCAGGATAGGGAGAAGGTATTCAATGCACTAAGCAGCCAAGCCTGAAAACAATACATAAAGTTTCTCATATCACTCCTCAAGCAGGTGTGTTGATAAACCCTACATATACCTCTAAACTGCATGCAATCCAGCCCACTCTTACAATTGTTAAAAGTTATCACTGCTGGAAATGCCTTATCTTTAGATGCATCAGAGAAGAAACATTAAAAATATATGAGAATTAAATCCAACAAGAAAAAAAATCAAATTATGTTTTCCTTTAGTCTGCCTTCTATATTGGTATTGTGAGCAGTTGTGTGGAAGTGAATGCAACACAACTAACAGCAACTCTAGAAACTTTTCTAGATGGCTTGATAATTAGGGGTTTTTTTGTTGGTTTTTTTTGAGAAATGACTACTTCGTGTCTCTTTCTAATGGTAGGTGTAGTTTCCAGCCAAGTACTTGTCAGGTATTCTTGCTGATAGCACTTGCAGAATTCTCTATGGAAATCTCCTCTAGCTTAAAGCCAATTTGCCTAGTCTCATGCACATGAAACTAAAACAAGGTACCTATGTGCACACACCACTTTTGTATATTGGTTTTTATACAAATTAAAATCACACAGGATTTATCTGTGTAACAGGTAACAACTACCAGAGAAAAATGTTTTACTGTAAAGTACAGGGTGCTTAATGTTTTTTCTGCACCAAAAGCAGTGGCAGACAGAACTGAGGTATCATCCCACAGCAAAACAGGACATACTTTCCCTGGGGTAAGCTTTGCTGCGTCATAGCAGAACCACCTTTTTTTAAATGTTGTTAATTCTTATTGAAGCTGGGGTGCCATTACAAGGGTAATTTATAATCTTTTGGGGAGATATATAAGGCAGGATGTCAATATATGTTTAATGGATTCTGTTCTCTGTCATCATGAGATCTTTACTTGGTAGAAATGCCTGTTTCCTGGGCAGATAAGGAGGTTCTGACTAAGCAGTGCAGAGCATCTCCTAATCCTGCTTCCTGTCCTTGGTGAACACTAGTCCATTTTCAGTGAGATGTGGAAAACGAGGATGCAGCTCAGAAACTGACCTTTTCCCAGGCTGAATGTGTGGCCTTAGTGATTTTGTTTATCTTGACTGGACTAGCTCCTTCGGAACTTTATTTAAAAAGACTGCAGTTTGGTTCATCTTGAACCATGCAGAGTTAGCATCTGATATAGTTACAGCTGCTTACAATGCACTGATATAAAAGACCCAGAATTTTGTTTGTTTGAATGAAATCAGACTGCTCTGTTTGTGTAACTCCAGTTTTGGAGCTAAAAGGGGTCCAAGAGCAACGAGCACCAAACACAGTGATAGAGGAAGTCTTAACAGAACAGGTATAGGAAGCACCGAGCTTTGGGAGAAAGCTTAAGTCTTGTTGTTTAAGTTAACACAGAAGGTGAATCAGAGGAAGAATTAAGTTTGGAGGACATTCAGCATACGTAATATGCTTTTTAGCATAAAATATACTAATTTTGGTAATAGCAGGATGAGAATGCCACTTAATTCTATTGTGTTATTTGCCTCTGTTTTAAGTAGAAGAAGCTATCCACAGTACTGATTTCTTTGTGTATGTTCACCTTGCGTATGAGTTCCTGGGCAGGGTTAATTGGGAATAATTAGGCCACCTATCATTCTGACTTCCCATACAATTTAATTAGGTTTTCTTTTTCTCTTGTATGTCAGAAGCCTTTTATGGACTGAGATCTTTGATGCGAAAAAAAATCTCTGATTGCTAAAACATACTTTGGAATTTCCTAGTCTGTTCATGCCAGCGGTGCAATTTTATTGCTTTCACTAACAAAGAGTCTTTAGCCGGGGTTTGAGCAGCTACACAGCACAGTAGTATACTTACTATGTAGCCATTGCTATTGCAAAGGTAGTGCATACCAGGGAGGATAACAGAGCTTCCTATTCACTTGTATGCTTTGAATTTTAAATATGAGCTCTGATGCTTATGCATTTGTGGTGCAGGTTTGAGTGATCCAGGCTGTTGAACACCCGCTCTGAAGCTTCATTTGCCACTTTCTTTCCCCAAGTTGTGGGTGGTCTTTGGATATTCCATAATAAGTGCATTTTTGTGTTTTAAACTGCCTCTGAAATATAAACACTATACTCTCTCCACTGGCATTTTATTTTGGAGCTATGTGATGAAGCTTACTTTTATCTGTGGTTCATGGACATGGGTAGTTATCAAGCAAAAAGAAAGCTTACTAGGTAAGTATCTTAGTATTAGATGTTAATAAATGGCTTCCAGTTCCATCACCATTCATATCTTTTAGCTCAACAGAAGAGAAATTTGGAGAAAAACCTCTGCTTTAACTGCAAGTTCAGAGTTGCCAGGCGTGTACCTAGGCTTGGACTCAGTGGCCACAATTGTACAGAGTGCACTCATTTACTAGCTCATTGTCCCTGAAATAGGAAAGGTCTCCTTCCCCTCCTCTTCCTTGTAGCTTTCTGTTTTAGGCTCCCATTGCCTGCCTTGTTCTAGTTCTGGGTCTCATGTGAGTCAGCTTATTTTATTAATACAGCAAATAAAAAAGGCCACCCGTCTTAATGAGTTAGAGCAGATCATGGCAGGATCTAGTGGATGCCACAGCCTGTGCAGGAAACACTGAGTCTTTATGGCTAGGAGGAGAGGAGGAAGACAGGCCAAAAAAGGAACAAGGTTGAAGTCTCCTTAGATACGCTCACTTCTACCTATGAAGCCATGGTCTGTGAGGAGCCCATTCACTCCCAGCCAATCTGAATGAAACTCAAAGTCCTTCTCAGATCCTCAGCCCAGGCTGACATGTGCTGCTGATATACTCAGGTCTGGACAGAGCAAAAATCTTGGCAACACTGGCTGAATCCGTCCTGCTGGACTCCCTGTTTCTAGAAGAGGGAAGAGATGAAGTGCCAGACAGGACAGAAATCTTACCTACAGCATAAAGTGCCAAGAATGCAAAAATTAAAATTTTACCATAAAGGGAAGCTCTGGTTACCCTGCATTGTGTCCAGGGTAACTGGTAACTTTACCGGTCCAAATTGCACTCTATCTTGGGTGCTTACTAGACATCTCAGAAGTGCAGAGGTTGAGGTCAATATAGACATCTAGGAAGTCGTTTATGGGCTACTCAGAGGTGCTCCAGGTATCCAGCGTTATCAGGTACTGCCCACCTACAGCTTCTCTGTGAGGGCAGACTGTATAGGGAATGTGGCAAACATGCATCCCTCAGACACATCCGCTGGTGCAGTCATATTAGCAAAACCGAGTCTGCAACGTTTCTTTGTTCAGGCAAAGAACATTTACTGCTCTTTGTGGGAACAGATAATTGGGGAGGAAGTTTTGCATCATAAGGGGCATTCTCAGAAGATTCTTGGATATGCTGTAGTTGATTTTCAGGGTGATGCATAGAGGCCCAAGTTACTCTAATGCTATTCTTCTGAAGTTTATAGAAAGCATATTCAGTGAGTGGGCCAACATGATATATTGATTTTGTTCATGTGTTTCTGTTTATGGTGACTGAAGCTGGAATGGTGGTGATATAGTTCCAAAGATCATTAATCTTCTAGCATCTTTTTTGTTCTTTCCTTCTTGTTCAAGTTATAGATCTTAGCTGTAGATATAGCTGGAAAATGGCCGTCAGAGTGGAATACGATAGGGAGTTGCTGGAAAGGAGCCATTGCCGTGCCTTGTTACAGATTCAGAGCAAAAGCTTTCAAAGAGCATTCGTCTGGCATTCCTACAACCTCACTGTGTGGCACTCCTGAAAAGTGTTTGGACGAAGGCATCTGAGCCACCTACTTCACTTCTTAAAGCACATATTGACTACAGGGTTAAAGCTAGTGTAAGGAAAATAAACCAGTGGAGGTTGATTTTTAGTTTTGCTAGGTTGAAACAAAATCAGAAGGTCCTTTTGCTTAGTCGGAGCAATTAAAACACAGTAAGCCAAACAAAGCACAATGAAGAGTAAAAAGAGCTGTTAACTTGTCAGTGATTTGATTCATTTGTTGCAGGAAATGGAAATAAAACTGAGAATCCACTTAGAAAATCAGACATTTAATTGTTCTAAAAAAAAAACTGTTAAAGCAATCATGAAATGCACGTATCCTGTGAAGGACTCTAATTCTAATTGCTGTGTTTATAACTCCAGCTCTGAGTGTGTGAGATAAATTTAAGTGAAAGCAGTGCCTCTGAGTGGAGTGTTTTTGATCCAGGTGTAGAAAGGGATTCAGAGTTACCATCTGTAGCTGTTTCCTTGCTGATGCCTCTCACAGTGATGAGATTGCTCCCTCATACTGCTGTATGACTGCAGCTTCAGGTAGATAATGATTTAATTACTCAGTTTTTGGATCGTTGATCAATGTCATTCATCTAGAATGTGCTTTCAGTAGCTCTGTATATTTACTGGGTTGGTAGGTATATGCTCATAGGCACAACTCTGATCTGTTCAGCTGAGATAACAGCAAAATATCAGCCTATAATTAATACACTCACTTGTGCTTACTATCTGACTATAGAGAAAAAAATAAATAACTGTTCCTGACAGTGTTAGTATTCATCCTTCTCTCTGAAATTCCTTGAGTAATTTTGTAAAGCCTATGTTCTCAGAAAGCCAACTGCAGGAAAAAATTCAAGATGTTTCCTAAACTATGTTCTCGAGTTCATAATTTAGTTTAAAAGTTTCATGGGACAACTAGATAGTGTTGAAAAACTTTAATTAGTTAACTTTCTACTTAGCAGATTGGTTATTTCTCTGATTTTGTTGTTTCATTATTTCTCTGATTTTGTTGTTTCATTACATATGCAGCAGAATCCACTTACAATCTTCTTCCAAAGGAACGCGTTTGTGACTTTGGAAAACAGCTGGGAATGGTGACTTCAGTAAGCTTGAGTATGTGAGTGGACACAGCTGGCCACTTGGCCGAAGGACTGTTGTTTTATTCACTCTGCATTTGACTATACAGCTATAATCTACTCAAATTCCTAATGTCAACTCTGCTTATGGTGGCTGTGGAGGTGCTGTTACTGACAGGAGACTGGAATATGCTTGCAGTGTAGCTACCACGCATAAAAACTGCTTTGTGAACTTCATAAGCAGTGGCCCACAGAAAAGTGGTATCATTGACAGCTTCTCTCTTGGCATTTGGAATATTTCTAAAGTCAAAGTAGAAAACAATATTTCCAAGCTTTTGGCAGTTTATGCAAGTATTTAATTCAAGGTCACCTGGGCAGATCTTGCTCACTTCATACCAACTCACTCAGGCTGAAATCACAGGGAGGCCCACTGCTTCTCCGGTCCCTTAAGTGTATCTTCCTTCTGTTGGGATTTAAACCATCAGGGAAGTTGATTTCGCTGTCTTCTGTGAAGAAGTTGAGTGAAGATACTTCTTCCATGTCTGATATGATATGTACTGTTTCTAATGTCTGCATTGTGACAGCACAGCCAGCTTGGAGTGAGTGGTTCTGAAGCATGGCTAAGAATAAATAAATATTATCATGTTCAGATTAATGACTTGGAGCTTTTTTCTTACTCTGAAACTACTTTGATCCCCAAAACAGGAGTAGCCAATAAATAGGTTTGGTGTGTGGCACCAAAGTATAATATGGAAGTATAGCAGTAAATTGTGGAAGAGTACATGCTAACACACACAGTATCTGCAAACTGATGGGGTTTTGTGATTGTTTACTGTAAAAAACTTGCTGTAAAGAGACAAGTAATGCTTTTGCTTTGTTCTGCTTTTACTATAAGAATGGATAAGGGACAGGGCACAGCTTGGCATTCAGGGAGTGGCAGCTCTTTGGCTACCTCCTATGTGAGCAAGAGGCAAGGCCAGCTCTGGCTAGAGGCAAAGTAGTCAATCACCTACAACAGCAGGCTCTTGACAGCGTGACTCTGGATCCCTAACTGTGTTTATCTGCGTTAGAGACAGGGATAATCAAATTTGCTGGTGTCAGACAGCGGTGTCAGAATGTGTGAGAAGGCAGCTGCTTTTGGGAACATTTATTACTCTCTGACCAGGAACAGCAGGATCACAAGCCTGGTTTCCTGGAGTTCCCTGACAAACCTGTCTCATGTCTCACCTGCCTGTTCCAAGCAACTCAGTTTCAGATGGGGTTCAATTTTTGGTAAGAAACTCTGAGAAGCTAACTCTGCCCTGGGATGATATTTGGCTTGTCAAGTGGATGTGACACACGCACATGCATACAAGCATATGGGAGTAGGAAAAAAGAGTAAGTTCTGTTCATAAATCATTCTCATTCATCTGCCTTATAAATGCAGGCAAAAGAAGATCACTTGGTAGGGCCAACAGGAACCTCTAACCTTCTGGTTAAAGCACTGTCCACAAGGCGCTTTGTATAACTGACACATCTGTATTCCACTCATAGAATCATCACAATACATTTGTTTGAAAATTCTGTGCTTGTAAAGACACGAAAATTTCCTTGTCTAAAAGCTGTCTGTAAAGTGATTAGAATGCACGTTTTTGTCTGTTAATATATGTCCATTAAAATGTTTTTTTCCAAAAGAATTCTGCAGAAAAATAATTTTATTAAATGAAAACTGAGACTGGATTTTAAAAGTTGTTTTTATAAAAAGGAATCTCTGTCTTTCAAGTTGTTTAGAGTCAAACTTCTAAAAGAATTTTCTAAGCACTGAAAAAGGTAACTCTAAACCACAGTCTTTCCCTTACTTGAAAATAGATGTTGTCTGCTTTCATTTTTTGAACTGCAGCATGGTTCATACATAGTTCAGGTGCACATCTAAGGCATCTCTGTTTTTACTAAGGGAGGAAAGAAATGACTCATCAAGCGCTATTCAGCAAACATTATGTGGGCACTCTGAGGATGCAATGGCATTCCCAGCTTTCCAACCTAATCTCACAGGGGTACCCTATGGAACCATTATCCTGTCTTATTTGTGAACTATTCCAGGAGTTCCCCCTTCTCAGCACTTTAAAGGGTGTGGTATATGTCTTGTGGCCCTCAGACAGATGAAGATTTTGTTATATGGCTCACAGAGCAAGAATGTTAGTCAGCTGCCTTTAAAATGTTTTGGATGAAATGACAGGACCTGAACTGCATCACTTACTGGCCTTAGAGCAAAGGGGTTTTTTGTACATGGGTTGTTCTGAATCTCATTTTACATATGAAATGAGCTTGGTTGGACCCTCATGCACACTTTTGTTGAGAGAGCTCAAGATATTAGCAGAAATGCTGAATTGAGCAACTCATAGGTACACAAGACTCATGGGTTCACATTTTTGACTTTGCTTTTTTTAGGCAGGGAGAGAAGTCTGCAGAAGCCATACTATTTGCTTCAGCTGACAGTGAAGTGCAGATTTCATAGTCGTATGCAAAGCATGTTGGTATGCTCTGCAAACACTTAAAGCTTCCGTTGACAGGGTATTGATACTTACACAGATTTCTTCTTGTTATACAATTATGGAAATGAGCCCAAAGGATGCTTAATCAATGACTAAATAACAGGGCTGAAATAATGGTAACGAGCACAATATCCTTACTAAGTGAGCACTGTCAGAGAGAAGCAATGATATTCGTGAATTATAAACAGGTGCTCTGGAGTACCACATCATTGCACATTTTCATACGAGGAGAAAACAATCCTTTCATGTCCAAAATCAAAGTACAACAGAACCAACTGTTCTTAAACTGCAATCCTAACATTACATGGCTTCATTTTTTTGGAAATCATTGGATTGGCATGTTAATTATCTCTTAGAATAATAAGGACTTCATTTATTTTGAGTAGATATAGCAATTTTAGTAATATTTTCACAAAGAGTCTTTTGCATATTCCCCACCCTTACGGTCTTCCTTGTCTGCAGGTTTTCAGTCTGCATTTATGAATTTATTTTGGTCTGCATCTGCTTATCTATTTGAATAAGGGGTTTTATACATGTATGTTATTTAAGGGCACTTCCTTTACTCCCTTCTCCAATGTATGTACAATGTGTGATTACATGCGGTTTTACTGGAGAAATGAACTTTTGAGGACAGAAGTCGTGTTTGTTGCTTATCGTATCCCATTTTCTATGTGCATCTATGGCAGCAGGTCTGAAGATAATCTCATATAAAATTGATGTTTCTATCTGAAAATTCAGTATTTTTGCCGCAGGAAGAACAGAGTTCCTCTAAAGTTGGATGCTATATTAGCTGCTTAGTTTTACAAACACAACATAAATGGCATTGGTCCTTGGTGTAGACCAAGCTGAGAAGAACTGAAGGCAGTTTTCATCCTAGCTGTGAGTTCCCAGCCTTGCTGTGAAATAGCTACTACCTTTGTGTGAACTCTAAGGACAAGAATGAACCACTAGACCTAGCTTAAAGGTGTAAATAAGAAGTACTTCTTGCAATGTACAGTCATACCTTGGAACTCAGAATATTGCGGAGGCCAAAGATACAGATGGATTCAGAAACCAACTAGTAATGACAGCAGTTAACAAGAGAAAAGGAAATTACACTAATTTTCTGGTCAGTCAGTCAAAAGCTGGGAAGTATGGAAAAAAACAGTGTGACACAGTACCAAAGGCAAAGAAACAGCCTTATTTGAACTGCTCACCTCGAAGGTGTTTCCTGGTGTGCTCGCCTGCAGGTTGTCCTGTCTCAGCCCCTTCCTCTGAGATGCTCACCTCTCACTTTCACCCTGAGGAAAAAGGATGGGGCTGTCCACCGGTGTGTGGACTGCCAAGCAGGGCTGCGGGAACCTGAAGACCAGCCTTGCTGTGATGTGGTTGGGGCAGGGGCGGACAGACAGAGGGGAGTGAAATAGGGTCCTGGTCTGTGGGCAGGGTGGAAGGAGCCCCAGGGGCCTGAGCAGAGACAGGCAGGGCTGTGGGTGCCCTTGGGCCCAGGACAGACCTGTCACACCTTTTCCACAGGGCAGATTAACTCTGAACTCCACATGCAACACTTTCTCACTAGGAAGCAAAAGGAGTGAGTTTAGGCCATTTTAGTGGGTACTGGCTGACTAACGGAAGGAAAACATACTAATAAAAAACAGTATTGCTGAAAGAAAAAACAAGAGAAAAGTGCTTGTTTTCTTGTGTCCTTTTCCAGAAGGCAGAAGGAAAAGACAGAATGGAAAAAAATGAATCATAAACAGCACAGGAAAGATCAGCTGAAGGAGTTGTTAGAGAAAGGAATTTGAATTATAAAGAACGAAAAAAGCCACAGACTACTTGCCTGAAGTGCTACAAAAGCCATGTTGTTCTAGGGTCAGAGTGGCCTCAGGCAGGAGGACACATTTGTTAGTACGATCCACCAAACTTGCTGGACACCTGAAGCTGGAATGGGCCACCAGGATGTTTATGTGCTGGGGAGATACCTTTGTTCCATATAGGGGTGCTGGTGGCTGACCACGCTTGAAATTAGACTGAGGTTTTTGACTCAGGGAAAACATAGAAGATGGGAGATGACTTCCTGAGAGAAAACCAGGTGACCAAGAAAAGGAGCTGGCCGTACAAGATGAATTAGAACAGCCGCCTACCCCATGCATAATTCCTCAGGCACTATGGATCCTGTATTTTTTACCTCAGAATAAAGACAGGAGTGATGCTGAGATATTTCTAAGTGCTTTCAAGAGGAAGACAATTAAAGTAAGAGACTGATGGGAAAGTGTAGTAATATCATATTTCCTTATTCATGGAAAAGGCCTCTAGATATCGCATGACTGACAGTGCTATGGAACTGCTTAAACTTCCCTTACTTAAAAAACTGGAAATGGCTTGATGTGTCACCCAAACCATTTACGAGGACATTTTAAGGGACTTAGGAAATAGGTTGATCTTGAAGTATTTTAGATTAGGAAATTACTTAAGGGAATTACTTCTCATAAGGATTTAACAGCTCCTAAAGAGGTCTATGTGCTATCAGTACTTCAGATATTTATGGGTCATACCCATATTAACCAAATTCTGTAATAGATCATGAACTAGTAAGATGCAAGATACAAGTAAGATGTCCACTAAATACTTAGAGCTGGTTTCCATATTTTTTATCCAAGGTAAATAAAGCATGTTATCTATCCAGAGGTTGCAACAAGCAAAACCAGTAATTCTGGTGTCACTGTGAGGTCCATGACACATAATTTTCATCAGCAGGCTTACGCACACTAAAATGGAAGTGCCCACTTCTGACTGTGGTTTTGCTGTAGGATAGATAGTTCACAGGCTTTAGTTACCCAGAGAATAGAAATCCCACACTCTTCCAATAGTGAAGATGTGTTCTTAGAAAATAAGCACAGGAGTTGTGATAAGTAACGCTAGATTGCCTAAACAGTAGAGACTCGCTTCAGTTGCATAAGGGTAGGCTTCTATGGAGTTTGTGGTGGTATCCAGGATGGCTGCTTGCTACCACGCCGGAGCAGAGTAGGCTTCTTATATGTCCTCTGTCATATCTTCCAAAGCCATAGGATGTGTTAGAAGCCCTGCAGCAACTCACTAGATGCCAAAGTTTAGGCAACTGAATTCAGCTCCAGAGAACTAGTCTAAGCAACTCATCTGCGGTCTCTCTATAGGCAGGGGAATTCTGTCCTTACTTTAGAAAACAATAATGAAAATGATACAAAAGTAAGTCTCTTTAATCTTGCTTCAAAGCCTTTCTGTGTTGTGGAAGCTTCTCTTCAATGGGCAGGTCTCCCTCCCCTGAGATAGGGTCTGAGGTGGATGTAACATTCCCTCTCTGAAGATGCTGATCTTTCTCTTCTGCTATCATAGAAGATAAAGGTAGAAGAGATCCCTGGCTTAGCTAGCGAATGCCTGGGTGAGGCAAATCTAGCCTTAGACACATTCTCAAGCTGGGACAAAAGAGGATGGGCAGTGTGACAAGGCTGAGGGTGCAGAGGGTAAGGAATTACTGTCTGGGTAGAATGAGTAGGTCTGGTGAACTGGCTGTCTGCGGCAAACTGAACCATTGGATTTAGAATCAGCACTGCGTTCGCTGCGAATATGAACCTCCTGGTTCCATGGAGGAGAGCCTGTATTGAGCCAGCAATATTACAGCCACCTAGTTTAAAATTAGCTCTGTATGTATGTGTGAGCAGGATGTATTCTTAAGAGAAACACTGGAAATCTCCCCACAAACTGATCATTAACTGTGTTAATTATACTTAGAAGTAAAATTTACACTACTGTCCCAGCTAGTGAGTAGAAGGTATAGATGATGGAATTTGGTCCCTTGGCTCTGCTACACAAGAGTAATGTCACTCTCTTAGTAGAACTCGTGGGTGCTCTGGGAATTATTTTAAATCAGATTTTAAATGTTGACGTTCCTGAATAGAAAGTTATTTTATGCTACCTGAAGCAGAACAACGATCCCTTCTAAGTTTGTGTTCAATCATTTTGCTAAGTGCAATTATGTGTTGGTGAGCTACCACAATTTTAATAGGAATGCCTTGATACTTTTATAGAATTTACTGGATTATCAAAATGCAATGGTAAGTGAACAATCTGGGCATTTGCAATTGTTCATTGTTAAACTGACTTCTGTCCTAGATACAGAAACTAAAATTAGTGGTATTTACTCAGGCTTAACACCCTACATTACACTTGCAGGAAATGATAAGCTAGAGGGGAAGAATTCAAGATGGGGGGTAATCTTTAAACAAAAATACAAGGGTGGGTTGGGATTTTTTTGGAAAGCCTAGTTCAAAGAGTATGTAGACATATAATTTGGGAATGCAATGCAATTACCAGAAATAATTTAAAATGGGTTACTTCACTTGAGTATGACTCTTTGAAGAATAAATAGTAATTGTTTTAAATGCATAATTACTTTAATATTGGCTCCTTTCAGCAAGTTGCAGACTCCTAGATTAAGCTCTAAGTCCTGTGCATCTGTCCACTCAAATTCTGTTTATTCTTCAGGCTGTCATAGTTCCATTATTAAACCCCTTGAAGCCCTTTGATGTGTTCCTGCACATAAAAAGACTGGTGCAGACTTTCATGCAGCCTGATCTTTGCTGTGCTAACTTTTTTTCAGCATAACTGAAGTCTGAGAGCAAGTTAAAGTCATCATTAAGAAATCCTGCTAACAAGAAATGCTGTATTTTAGAAATGTATTTATGTCTCCACATAAAAAGTTTTTTACAAAGCCTTGCAAAATATTTCTGATTTTCAGAAAGAAATCCCGTATTGGAACTTGGCTGTGTTTCTCTGGAAGGCACAGATTGCTCTCTGCGCAGTGCTTTGATCTTACAGCTAAGTACGGTGCTCAGGAGCCTGTCGGGAAGCAGCGCTTGGGATTTATGCAGCAGGTCCTTTTTGGACAGTGCTGTGACTGTGACATCTTGTGGACTCTGAGGTCCTGACCACCTGTGGCATTCAGCTGGGCTCTGTTGATCTAAACCACCAAAACAACCTTGAGTGCTTATTTTTTTGCCTGATTTGCACAGGGTGACAGCCACACCCGTGGCACAATTGTCTTTGCTGTCCTGAATCACAAGTGAGAGTTCTCTGGGCTCTCACGTGCCAAGTGTATACAGACATCCCACTTCTGTGCAAATACTTCACAAATTAAATATAACTGGAGGCTTTCTTACGTTTGCTGTATGCCCTCTCTGCTTTTCAGATGCTCATCTTATGGATGATTCTGGAAGGCTTTGGCTGGTGAGCTGCTGAAATCCTGACTCCAATGGAGTCACGTAGCCAAGAAGCTGGCAGAGAAGAGCATTCCCATCTCAAAGGTGAGGGAAAAGGCTTTCTCGTGGTTAGTTCCAGTATCTGCCAGATCCCTAAAATATGTACAAATACCAGAGGAATCCAGGGAATTTCTCTGAGGTGAGGGTGAAAGGAAAAAACAGGCTGTCCTTTTCCCACAAATTATTTGACGAAAAATTTCCTTTACATTTTTCTTTTCTTTGATCTTTCTCATGTAACCTATAGCTATTAAGAAATCCATGCTGTCTTTTTAATGAGCAATAAAACACGCTGAACTCCACGTGTTAGCCCAAATCTGATCTGAACAACTAATTTCTAGTTTTCTGCAATTCCCTATCTCATTTCTGTCGTCTTTCAACTCAAGGGGAAGACTTCTCAATGCTGGGTAACAATGCGCAGAATGCACATGTGCTTATTCTAAAGCATTTTATTTATAAGAAGAGCGTTGTACAGAATAGTGAAAACTAATAAATGTTAAGCTCTCCAGGACACACGGTCATCATTTATTCTGCTCTCTTTCTTACAATTCGAAGTTATGTTTTATCAGAAAAGACTGTTACTGGATATTATTGACACAGCATTGAGATGTTGCCTTTTCTACTGTCTTCCAGTTTTTCAGAGTGCATTTTACCTCCATGGGGATTCTGCTAATCCTCAGCTTGGTCCGAAGGTGGCAGCATCTTACTTCAATACAAAGTTTCAGTCCTGTTTTTGTTGTGGCTTGGTCTTGGTACTGTCTAGGTTCTTTACATTACACATACTTTTAGCTAAGCAAATGAAGACGTATTCTGTGCTTGTTTTCTTTCAGTGTGATATACAACATCCCCAGAAAGTCTACTAATTGTTGTCTACAGATAAGTGCAATATAGGGTAATAAAAGCAGAATAACTGAATACTTTGCTATTTGCATTTTAATGCTGTGGCAATAGAGTTACAGAAGTCCTCTGACTGCAACTCCCACTTGCCCCTGGTCCAGTGTTGTGGCATGCCTGCTGTGACAAGTCCTTTGGGGGGAACCTCATTTTCTGTTCATCTGGGGTCCCCTTTCAGGTGTGCTGTACCCTCAAATGCTCTTTGGATTTTGGCTGCTCATCATGTTGAGGGTGGAGGGGTCTGTACGTGCTCTCATTATCCTGGCTAGACTTACTACCTAGGCCAGTTACTCCTGGGTAAGGAGCTGTCAGTTTTACAAACTTCTGCTTGAAGATGGTTTTGTGATCAAAGTGCCTTGGGACTGAGACGCTACCGGCTTCCCCTCCTGTTGTGACCTTCCCTTGTGAATTCAGGCCACTTCCTTCACATCTGGGTGCCCCACTTTCCCAGTTTGGGGGAGACATAGCAACAGCGTCACCCACACACCTTTCTTCTGTCCTGCCAGCTTTGGCTGTAGACTTTGTGGACAGGAAGCATCTCTCTGTCATTTGGCACTGGGGTGGGAGGATGGTTCCCTGTCCAGAACAAGAAGGGCTGTCATTATCACTGTAACATAAATAATGATTCAACATCCACTGAGCACTAGGACAGCCCTGGCTGCAGCTCTTCACTAAATGGGAGGGAGGGGGAAGTTCAGCCTGTGCTGCTAGGGAGGGGCTGGGTAGCTAATGGTTTCTTAGCCTCTCTGGTAAATCTGTGTCTGTAATAGCACAACAATTTCTCTAGCTGTAATACATCTCCCTGCTTTTGCTTTTTTGATCTTTTTTTTTTCATTTTTGGTTTTTTTCCCTCCCACTTGGAATAGCACTGCTGAAGACCTTCATAATGGCTGAATAGATCTAAACAATAGCTGCACTGACCACGCCAGCTTGACAAGGCTGAATCGCACACAGCTCATGCTTCAAGCTCTGAGTTCAGAAGGAAAGAAAGTGGAAAATGTTTTGTGCCTCTGACCTCTCAAGAGTCATCTTCTTAGCAGCTCAGATCACTCTTCAAAATTATTCTATTACTCATCCAGCTCCCTGACATCTGTTTCATTGTTTCCTGTCCAGGCAGTAATCCAAGTAACCAAAATAAATATTTTTTTTTGAAGCAGAACACCTTGTCTGTGAGCTTGCAGGGCTGACAAACCACAGTAAATACTCCTGATTGTGTGAAGCTCCATCATTACAACTTGAAAATCCAACTGAGAGAAGGGACATGGTAAAGATGTGTTTATAAGAACCAGTTCTTTACTGAGCTATGAGTATGTGGCATATCACATGTATCCCTACCAATGACATCACCACTGATGTCAATAATCACATCAGTGGCGATGTCACCGGTAGGAATACGCCAGTGATTTCCACTCACCAGTATATGTAAGGATTGCACCCTGAGAAGCAATGAAGAGTAAGAGTGGATCAATATTTTGTCTTGATCAGCTAAATTACTTGGATGATAAAGAGTTGTCAACACACTAGCATTGTGACTCAAGCTACGGACAGTCAGAACATCAGCTGATGTTGATAATTGCAGAGCTAAGACAATAACACCAGCTGGGGGTCTGCTCTGTTAAATGGGCCTGGTGCTGATCTCATTTCCTGGGACAAGTGTAAATTCATTATTTCACTGGAGTTACTTGGAGTATCAATGAGCTCAGAATTTGGCTGACTATCCATTACTGATTTCTGAAGCATCATTTTACAGCATCAGCTGCTTCTTCTAAAAGTCTAGGATTGTGGCGAAGCTGTTCACCATCGCTTTGCATTACCTTCAAGTAACAGGATCCCCAGATTCCCTGGTGAAGCTAACAGTAAAGAATATTTTTTTCCAGAAGTTTGTGGAAGTCCCAGCAATGCTTTGGATGGCAGCTCGTCCCTTGCAATCACAGGTGACCATGCAATGGGCCTTTCCCTTGTGCAGAGCAGTCCTGAGAACACACATCCTTTCCTCCTGTAGATTTCCAAACATTTTATGAAGGCAATTAAGCATTATAACTACACATACAAGACCTATTTTAATAGCAATAAGCCATAGTAGGGTGAGATTATGTAGTCTGTTTACACATGTTACTGGTGGCTGAATGCAAGACTGCTTGTGATCCACCTGACAGATATGCCAGGAAGTCTCTCACTAAAATTTGGCAGTTCATTGCTGCAGAAGCACACAGCAAATTACATTCAGCCAGAGTCCTAGGAGTGAAAATTGCAGTCAATATTATCTATCACGATTGTGGCATATCATCTAATAGTGACCCAGCAGGCACTGGGTGTTTAAATTAACCACAGCACATTAGCCTTGAAGATAATTAACCTTTTAAAATTTTTTAAAATTCAGATACGTGTCAGTACATGCAACACAGGTCTTTGATATGCTGCAAGAGATTTCTGGAGATAGCCCTGGCAGCATACAGAGAGCAAATGGCAGTCCCTTGTGCTTGCTGTTTAATGTGAACGGTTCAAGAGGGTAAGGCCATTTAGACTTCGTTGAAAGGACGAAAATTCTTTCTGTTTGTTCTGGTGCTTTTATAACACGTGGTGTAAGCTTGCTCCCTAATAAAGGGGTTAGTTTTTCAATTGGGTAACTTTTTACAATGTAATCATGGCACATGTGAAAATGATGACAGACAAACTATAGGCAATTAGGGGACTGATCTGGCTCACTTAATCATGAAAAAGTTTTGATGATTCTGTGAACCTCCAAGATATGTGGTACATTTTGAGGTTTTTATTCCTGACCCTTGCCATTGACTCTCTTCCTGCCAGCTGCAGCAATCCACTATTCTCAGTGCATGAATACAGCTTCTCTTGCTCAGAGTCATGGGGTAACTCTGTGGGCCAGTGCTCCCAGTCAGCAGCAGTCAGCAGAAATGGCTAATGTGGTTGGATTACTCAGCTCTGCATCCAAACGGACCTTGTTTGTTGTGTTAAATATGGCTGCAACAGGGCTCATGCTATATGGCATCGCTAATACCCTCGGTTTGTGTGACTTAAACTTGTTCTTATTTCTTAAATTCCCCTCAGGACAATAAAAGGGAGCATTAGTGGGAGAGTGGCCAGTGGGACGTGTGGTGGAGACAGACGATAATTTAACTAATGTTGAACTTAGAAACATATCTGTATCTATCTAAATCTGTACCTAACTTTATGCATATATATATTGAAGTTAGTTTCACAAGGGGAACAAAGTTTTTTTTGGATACCTCTTATTTGATAGATTCTACTTTGCTTCATCATACTGAATCGCATCACTAAAGGACCCATATTATATAGTTGTCCAGCTGACACTGAAGCAAGAACATTTTTACAGGGAATTTTACACTATCTTGTTTCCTAAAAAAAAAGTTTAGGCAGGCAAGTACATTTTTAAAAAACATAGCAGATTGTACTGCTTTGCTCTACTAAGTCCCTCAGCTTCTGCCTGAACATCCGTGAGAAGCAGCAAAACTTTTATATGAAGTATAGTAGTGAGATGAGGGTGTTGGAATGGAAACTTCATGCTTTTATTTCCACATGTCACCAATTCAGTGCCTGACCTTTGATAAATCCCATAACTGCTGTACAACTCAATTTTCCTTCCAGTGGCCTTGCCTTTCACCTCCATTAGTTCCTGAAAGGCTGCTAATACTTCAGAATCTTTGTCTGAAAGGTTTTAAGAAATGTGGACCATTGTAGCAGGCAATAATAATGATGATAAATATCTAGTTCATGCTTGTATATTTGTTTTTGATTTTTTGCTTTCCTTCTGAACCTAAACCAAACGATTTTCATATTTTTCCCTCTTGTCTTTTACTTTCTGCTGAAGATATGTCTTGCTCCCTATCATCTAAAATGTCACTATCTCTATTGCTCTTAGAAGTAAAGCATGCATTCTGCATTTATTCTACAATTTCTCATATAGTCCTTTATGGAATTTAGCCGATAGATAGATGCATTTGCTAAAGAATGTACAGTATTATCATTTGCCACAACACAGTTAGCATCCATCTGGGGGCAATCAATGTGTTTCTACACATTTTTTTGCTTATATTCAAGTAGTCTTTTACGTATATCATAGCTTTGCAATTATTTGAAGCAGAATATGGTAGAGGAAGTACCCTTGGAATTCAACTAGACCACAAAAAGTTATTTCTGTGTTGAGTCCTGTACATGAATAAAAATTCCCCATATTGATGCTCTACTCTTATAAAACTGGAATTGGAAAGAACTGCTCTATGCACTGTACTGCAAAGTTGATGTTTCCTGAAATTTCTCTTTCTGTGGCTGTAGTTTTGGCATCCAGGGTAGCAGAAACCCAGGGGAAAGTGTGATAAAATCATAATTTCTGTCCTCAGTGTGTTTTCAAAGAAGTTTTTCTCTTAGGCAGTCAATTCCTAATTATTTAGACCTTTTTTTTTACAAGTTTTAAAGAATTTACTTGCGAATGGAAAAATCTATAAATTCCAGGGAACTGTTGTAAAGTGGGTTTTTTGCTAACTGAACAAAGGACTGGATTGTGTTACACTATTCAGGTGAAATGAATGTAATTTTTTCCCTTTTTGATAACAGGAAAAGAAAGAGCTAATATTTTTTTAAAAATCTATTTTGTGCATTTATTTGTAAACAGTGCTAGAGGCTGTGTATCTCTTTTGTGTGATAGAAAGGTTCATAATGCAAATGATATACAGATACCATCCATCCATATGAAAACCATCAAGTATATTGGAAGTCATTATAGTGATCTAAGACATAGAGTGGGTTATCCAAAAGTATCAATAAAGTGCTCTGTGAAATGGAGTTGAACCGTATGTACATTTTTCCAGATACTTGTCTATAAAATCTTTGCCTGCATGCACAAGCGAGAGCTTACCAACCCAAACCTGACAGTCATTTCTCTGACCGTGTAAAGTGCATATTGTACTTTTGGAGAATTTTGCATGTATAAACCTGGTTGCGTGTTTAGAAGGGTGAAAAACGGTGTAAGTGGCTCTCAGATTCTACCTGCTTATTTCAGATAGGGAACAGGCCATCACACAAAAGATTAACTATATGTTCTCTCAGAAATACAGTTGAATACATTATTTTTGCATGCATGGCTATAAGGATATGACAGACCTCTCGTCCTCTTATCACTGCCAAACTGTTTCTGTTTTCTCTAGAATGCCATGGCAGGTCTTAAGTGTAAATGGGACTTTTCTCTCCACTCCCTTTTCAATAGCATGCAGCTGACATAGGAAATTATGCATTAATTGTTACTGTTACATCACTATTACTTTTGTAAATGCAGAGCGTGAGCTGTTGGCTTCCCTAGTTGTAAGTTGAATTATGCCTGAATTCTGCGCACAGTCAGGAAACAATAAATGAAGACGCCACAAACAGAAGCAGAAATACGTTTTGTCATTTTCTGAAACTTCTGTTTGTTGTTGTTTTGTTTTTTGTTTTTTGTTTTTTTTTTTAAATAGCAGGAGAAAAGATTGTGATAGTGTAAGAAGACTGTGAGAAAAAAGAAAACAAAAAGTGAATGAAGTGTAAAATATGACTCTAATGAAAAATTGCTTTCTTTAGATGTACATTTGCTTTGAAATCCATGCTGGGTCTCCTAGTACCTGCTGAGCTTAGCTTTAAGCCCTGAAGCTATGATTTAAAATAATATATATTTGCTCTTTCATCTCTGTGCTCTATTGTATCAATTTCCATGAAAACACCTGGAAGGATTCTTAGAGCTCATCATGAACTCTGACTCTAGAGATTTTCATCTTTAGTTCCTGCTGTGAACTGATACTACACATGCCACGATCTGTCTGTGGTTTCTTTCTAGTCTTTGGTATAAAATGTAACATATATCACAGGAACCAGTGCAAATGCATTCACCTGGCTAGCAGCCTTCTACAAATTTGTTTCTTTTTGAGATTGCAATCTGAGCTCATTTTTACTTAGAAAACTGATATACAATGCTGATCTCAAAAAACATGGAATTTCTAAACCCAGAAAGTTTAAGCATGCTAATCCATTCAAAGTCTGAGTACCTAATTTCCAAAAGCATTTAAGGCTTTAAGGTATCTTTCTTTCTGCTTTCCCTTATTTTTCTAATGGTTATCAGGGGGCCTTTGCTCTCCATGCCAGTGACAAGGACCTCAGGCCCCTCTCTTTATCACATGCTCACATTTTTCCACTGCAAGGTCTTCATTGACTTAAAACCCACAAAACCTTCAGAGACTGTTTTGTAAGCAAAGGAATATTGATTTCACTCTGAATTATATTAGTCACTAATCTCCTACTGTTAATAGAGGGGCAAAGATAAAAGCATCCTTTTGAGAATATTATGGGTTACATTATGATGATTTTGTCAAAGGTTCTTAGTAGAATATGTCTGGTTATCATCCTCAGATGATATATAATAATATTAACCGGTAAATGTTTGCAATATAACCCCATAGTTTCAGAAAGGTGCTTAAATGTCACTTCTTTTCCAGAAATCTTGAGAAATAGAAAAATGATGCAACATTTCAAATTCATGAACTGATTCACTGCCAAAAATTGAACAGACGGTCTTTAAGATTTAAGTGAGTAGGACTTTTTTCCACAATTGTTACTAATTTTTTCCAGTTCTTCAGAATTTTTTAAAAAAGAATAAAACAAAAAAAGAATAATCCAAATTCAAACCAAGCTTTAGGGTGGCATTATTGGGAGAGTGATACCATCAGCCATATGAGTCAGCTACCAAAATAAATTCATGCTGCTAATTTTGCAGAGTGAGGGTTGTCCTTTGAACACAAAAGGTGCCCTGGCTTTGTGAAGTTTAGGCTTTTGGCTTCAGTCTTTTGTAAGATGTTTTGATGAGATGGGTGCTGAGATATGCAGGAAGAATCTGTAGGACTTTTGAACAATGTTGTGCTCATCAGTGTTTCTCTGTGCGCGAAGATAAGGCCCCTTGGCATTTCCTTCCTTACGCTGCATTAGGGAGGAGTGTCATCAACAGGTCAAAGGAGGTGATCCTTTCCCTCTGCTCAGTGCTGGTGAGACTTATCTGCAGTGCTGGGTCCAGTCCTGGGCTCCCCAGTTCAAGAGAGAAAGGGACATGCTGGAGGGAGGGCCACAAAGATGATGAAGGGACTGGAGGGTCTCTCATGTGAGCAGAGGCTGAGAGAGCTGAGAAAGGCCAGCCTGGAGAAGAGAAGGCTTAGGAGCATCTCATCAATGCCTGTAAATAAAGACCTGAAGGGAAGATGTAAAAACAATGGAGCCAGGCTCTTTTCAGTGGTGCCCAGTGACAGGACCAGAGGCAGTGGGCACAAACTGAAACACAGGAGGTTCCCTCTGAACATCAGGAAACACTTTTTCATTGTGAGGGTGATGGAGCACTGGCATAGGTTGCCGAGTCTCCATCATTGGAAGCTGTCTGGACATGGTCTTGGGCAACTGGCTGTAGGTGGCCCTGCTTCAGCAGGGGGATTGGACCAGATGACCTCCAAAGGTCTCTTCCAACCTCAACCATTCTGTGATTCTACGTTCCACCTCCAAAATTTGAACTGGAAATGGCAGTGAGATCTGAGAAGGAAGAACTGTGGCAGAGAATCAAGAAGGCATTCGCACTGTGCACTTGCAAGGCAGGGGCAGGGGTGGCCTTGCCTCCTTCCCAGGTGGCAGCTGCTGCCTCTTGCTGTCACAAATCCAGCAAGCTCCCACTATCACCCATTTTCTGCCCCAAAAAGCCTCATCTAAGCAATGCTGCTCCTCAAAGCTTCTCAGCTTTCAAAACTATAAAAGGCCCCTTTTATAGGAGTATAATTTAACAATGTCATCATTTCCTTTATAATTGGCTTCAAAAAGACACTATGATTAGCCGTCTTCCAGGGGACAGAGCCTTTCCTTCCCAACTCCAGCTGTTTCCATGGCTGAGCAGCAGGATAAGGCAGGAAAAGACCCTGAAGGTCTTCTCCATTCCCAGATCTGCCGAATATAGAGGTCTGGGCCCTATATGGGCAACCACTGCTGGCTTCGTCTTTGACTCACAGGAGAAGCTGGCTGTGGGATTTCTCTCAGAGGGTAACAAGCCAGGGCCTAGCTCTTAAATCTGATGCTTTAGGAGATTGGTGTCTGCTCATACCATTCTGTTGGAAGCACCAAAAGTGAGTATGTGCACCAGCACGGCAATGGTTTGTGAACTACCAGTGTGACCTGTTTTTTTGGTGGCAATTTTTCTATACACCTTCCTAAAAACATGTTATTTTATAAGGTAAACGTGGCAAAATTGAGGTTGAATTTCTTTTACGGGTCTTTGAATTAATAGGGTACATCAGTCCCTACAAAATGCTGTGTGACTTGGTTGCTTAGGACCTTTTTCAGAATTTTTGCTTTAATCCTGGCAAAACCTTAACCTGGCTTTTATATAGCCTCAAATACCTTAATCAAAACAGAGCGTAGCAACATTATGGCTATCGCCAGAATTTGAGGAGTGGGATTTGCTAAGCGGTTTAGTGATATGAGTCCCATTAAGCCACTTGTCACCACTCCCATAGCCACAAATCCTCAGGCCTGCTTGTAGAGCTAGTGAGTCTCCAGTGAGTTTTGGGGTACTGCAAAGGTTATTGTGGTATTACTTTACACAATAATTAAATGCAAAATGAAGAGGAGAAACCTGCCGGTGTTCAGTAACAGCGAGTGTTCAGATCAGCTGGGAGGGGTGGCAGCCTCCTCTTTCTATCACAGATTCTTTGCTAGCAATCCAGGTTCTCTGTAACTGAGTATATGAAATGAAAACAGTGCTGTCAAACAGGTAAGCACTTTTTGCAGTCTCTATCCTAAAGAAAAGAAGACACAAAAAACCTCATCCCTTTCCAACGATTTGCAGGGCACTGGCAGCACGTTGGCAATCAAATAATCTCAGTGTCTTAAGCCGCACTTTCTGCCATCTGGAGACAGATTTCCTGGAAAGAGTAAAAAGCGCAAAAATCCATTGTCATTGTGTAATGGGAACAATTTAGCATCTTTACATATGTAGGGAGAAAGAGTGGGTTAAATAGCACAGTAAATGCTCATTTTTAAGAACAGTTGAGTCAAGCAATGTAATGATACAACCTCTACTCACAGATTTTAATGTTGGGGATCTCTCAGCCCTGGCTATTCCTGCAAATGACTGTTAGCAGCTGTAGCAAACTACTTAATTCTGGGAACTGCAAGTTACTACTTGGTGTCATGAAGCCTGAGCAGCTGCAGAAAATTACTTAGCCTAGAAGTGAAATGTTTCTTCAGGGATTGTGTTAGAATTTTACTTTTTGCTGTTGTGGTCCTGGAAGCCTCCTGATGCTGTCCTGAGAAGGCATCTTGAGACCCACCTCCAGCAGAACATTGCTCGCTAAAGGTAAAAGCCATTTGTTAGGTTTTTTTGGATGTTATGGGCTTGAATGCCTAATAAAGGCAGATGCAACGGTTATCTGTGACGTGGCGTATTTTCCAGATTTATCTTGGGTCTTTGCAGTGATGTTCCTGGAAAGCCTTTTCAAAAAAAAATTAATTATTTAAAATATGAAGTTAACCACTGGGGAAATAATGAATTTCTTTCAAAATCTTCAGCTCTATTTATCATTTGGGAAAATATGCTTTAACTGAAACACATGGAATGCTTTAATCGGACAATACAAGTTACTGGTCTCAAAGACTGGATGAAATTTGCTGGCGAAAGGTTGGACTAGATGACCCGCTGGTTCTTCCAGGCTTCCTGTTCTGTTAATTTGCTAATCACATCTGTGGGATTAGAAGTGTCTTTAGAGAGTTATGATGCGCAGACTATTTGTCGTGGTAGTTTAGTAACGTCCCAGACTGGGGAAAAAAGAAATCCAGCTCACTTGATGTCCTCCAAGCACAGGAATTGTCTGACATCTCTTGGATTAGTTCAGCCCATGTAGTGATTAAAAGAACTTATGTGAAGCTCAAACAAAGTTGTTTTTCCTTCAGTCTAGCAACTAGCAATCACACTAGTGGGCCTAATTCTCTGCTCTGTTATGCTGTAACCCTGCTGGTTTCAATAGAGTCATGCTGGTGTTGAAATGATTTAAAGGACCAGTGAGTGAAACATAACAGCTGACACATATAGACTACAAAAAAAAATATCTGGGGAGTTGATTGGCAGATTTTTCTTTTTTTAAAAAATATTTTATTGTAATTTATTTTAAAACTTGTTATTCAGGACATAGATGCTCATATTGTGGGAGTTGCCATAAAAGTTACAGAAACTAAGTCTGGACTTCTTTTTTTTTTCTGTTTGTTTCTTTGGGCATCTGTTAATCTTTCCTTCAGTTCATGATTGTTCCTTCCTCTCAGAGTATTCTTTGGTGCTTTGTTCAGTACAAGGAGGCTCCTGCCACTTCCTTTGGGCGACATGAACTTGTCTTGACGCTGAAAATGAGCAAAGAGAATACTTTCCCTACTTTTATTCTGCTTTGTATTGACTTCTCTGATTTGAATGTTTTTCCACATATTGTTTTTCGTCGTCTCACACCCTAACAAGATATTATCATATAAGATAGCACAATCTGTTATGAAATACTTAGGGCTTGCCAGCAGTTTTTATTTGACACTTTAATAATGATCTTTAGGAGAGTAGTGGGAATTGCAAAGAACAAAGAATCTCCAGATGTCCTAAAGCATAGGATTTCCAGAATATTTCTCTACTTGAGAGATTTCTAATTTTCGTTTGGAACAACACAGTCCTGCATTACCATTGCCTGAATTAAAAAGAATACGATTTCATTTACAGATTGTCTCTTAGATTAACCCTGTACCTTGGATGTGTCTGGTTTATTACTGAAAGTGCACTCTTTGCTACTTCTCCTATTCTCTGTGGTTCTATAAACCTACTTTAATAAAAATGCAGTATCTGAACTTAATTCTTTTTGCAGCTCACCTTCTCAGACAAGGAAAAAAATGTCAAGAAACTAACTATAAGGTTTTGTCATATGTCTTCTGAATGGCAAGCTAGCTCTCAGCTTCATAATTTTTATGCTATTTGAATTGTGCAGTACAGAGTCACGTGCTTTAAGCTAATTGCTCCCATGCATGACTTGTAGGAAATAGAAAAGCGAAGTTCCTGTGGCGAGTTTTTTTGTTTTTTCTGGGGGCTGAGCTGATCCTGAAATAGAAAAATTCCTTCACTACTCTGGTTTTCATCTTTAGTTTCACGTCTCTCTTTTTTCTTTTATTTTTATTATTTCATTTTTTCCTAAATCACATAAATAAGGTGTATGTGAACCCAGTGTGTTTCTCACCATTATGTCAACTCAGGTGCCGTAGAAGCCAAACCACTAGAAGAATTGTGCTTCACCAGATATTGCTGTTCTTATATTTCCTACAGTAAAGGAATATTTCAAGGATCTAATTTATAATTCCAATGTTTTGGTAAAACACATTTGCTTAGACAGGTCTTTCCACATGTCACCAATCCTATCTTTTCAGGAGTGATGGCTGTTCTAGATGATTCTGTCAGTGGAGTTCCCCTGCTGAGCTCGTATGATAATGGGGAAAAATACAGATGGGTACTAGCTTAAAGCTTTCCCCTCATCACTTCTTAACAGCATTTCAGGAGGTTTATCTTAGTTTCCTTTTCTGAACCTCTGCAACTTCTTTTCCTCACTCACATTTGGACTTTTGGTAAAGCTGTTACTCGCAATCACTTCACATTTTTATTTGTTTTAATGTGAATTATGTTCTTTCATTTACAGGGGGAAAAAACAATCCTGTAGCTCTTCAATTTGAGCTTCTTAACAGTAGGGAGGATTTCTAATGTGCTTTTTACTTATTTTTCTTTTAAAGATGTACATATACTTGAACATTCTAATGTTATTTCTGATAGCTTATTTTGTTTCTGCACTACTCTCTGTAGGGACATACTTTATAAATAGTTTCTTTCATCATTTTAATCTTAATTATGCAGCTATTAGGCTGTGATCTGAAATGAACCACATGCAGGCACAAAGCTTTGCCTATTGCAATCACAGATTATGGCAGTCACAACAGTTTAAATTTCTTTTCTAATTAATGATAATATAATTTTCTAGTTACCCCATAACCTTATGGTCATTCATCTTAACTATTGTTTTTGAGTGCTTTGAATAACAAGATTGCAGTCAGGAACCCAGTGCTCAATGTTATAAACTACTATGCTATTAGGAGGAGTAATTTGTAAACGAATTTCTGGAAGCTACCCATCCCCAGTGGTGCCTCTGACATTTTCTGGTGCTGTCTCAAACACTGCTCTCTGCTCTGATGAGCTGGGTAACCCGTGGCACAGGCAAATAGTTTAAATGTATAGTGCCCTATCAACCTTGAACCAAACTCTTTGTCTTCCTGGAAAAGGAAAAGAAAAAAGGGAAATTTCAGAACTGAACGGTTTACTCAGATGGTATAAGTCAGGATGACCGCTTCCTTGGAAAACTGCTCTTGTTCTTGACAAATTCAGGAGGTAATCTGCCTTTTTATGAAAAAAAAATGCAAATAAAAACCATGTTTAGAAGATAAAAGGATTGGTTTTTAACTTGCAGGCATTTGCAAAATAGTTCATATAGGAGAATTTGTTTGTTTTGCATCTAAATCTATCTGCTTATAGTTGGATGTATCCAACTAGTTTGTCTTGTTAGAATTGTATGTATTACATTTATAGAAATGTCTTTCAGCCTGAAGGATCCCAGTGTGCTTATGAATGCTTGCATTCATTGCTGAAATGAATTGTCTTCTCAGAATAAAGAGGGATGTAAGTCTAACCAAAGTCAAAGGGATAAATCTAGAATTATTATAGATGAGAAAAGAACAGTTTTTTTTTCCTTTCCTCTAGGAAATACAATTTCACTATTATGTGTGTTAAAACCACTTTGATGTGCTCATCTTTAGGGGACCAATGTGTGCATATATACTTGGTATGAATCAATTTTATTTGTGGCTGTGTGCTGATTGGAATGAAAGTCTCTGTGGGAGAGGGAAACTGCAGTTATGAAAGGCAGCCACAAGCCTTCTAGAAGTTGCACTCTTGCTTAACCAGTAATTAGTGGGTAATTTCATGAGTTACTGAGTGAGGCTGATAAGGTGTGGGTTATGCGGGTGGTATAATGATGTCTTCTGAGCTTGTAACCCAGATTTCTCTCTGTTCTTTTTCTTTTTATGGGGGATATAACTCTATTGAAACTAATTTTGCATGAGTGTTCTAATATCCAGATGAAGCACATGACTGAGAAATGCTATATAAGTTTAAAGTAGGAACAGCTTTACAGAGACAACAGGAAAGAGACTACAAATGTATTAAGATCCTGGGGGCTTGAGGGCTCCAGACCCTGGGGTTTTGGAAATCGGAAGGTGGGGGTGGTGAAGGGTGGTGCAAAGAGGCTGAAGAAGCCCCCAGGAAAGATGAGAAAGTATGAGGAGATGAGAAGTGTGTACAGGTTCCCTGCTTTGGGAAGGAAGTAATTTAAAGATACTGTGAAGGAGCCAACTAGAGCAAATCTTGCCTCGCGCCTGGAGTCTTCTTCTCCTATGTTTTGTGTGTCTTAATCAGACTGTGCCCACCATGTTGGGAAAACAATATTTTATGGTGTATCATAGCTTCTGTGCTGTCCAACTTTAATATCCTAAATTTGTAGTTTAGATAAGTCATTAACACCCTCAGCTGAGATGAATTTGTGTGTTTACCTTGATCATCACAAAAAGGGTGTTCTGTCCATTCTTATAGGAAATACTGGGAGTCATGTAAAATTCCCAAGTATGAAATACAGATCATTCCAGGAAAAAAAGACTGTGAATCCAGCAGAACAAGTGGAAACAGCTGAAAACATTAGTTCAAAAAACACTGTTCTACTTCTTCAAAAGCATTTAGAAACAATTTAAATGATGAATAGGTTCTAGAAATTATTTCCTATGGTTTTCAAATATTCCTTCCCACTTGGCCCTTATAAATTACTGTTGTCGTGTGAACACAATCTTTATTCCTTTGAATGAGTATATAGAACTTTTCTGCCCTACTCACAGCCTTCAGGATATTACAGATATTGTCATGGAAATGGTTTATCATTTTTCAAAGAAAAGATTCTGCCTCCAGGGTGCTTAGTATAACCTTATTAATCATTACATGGGTAGAAGACTTTATTGAAATATTGGTGCTGCTTGAAACAGATATTCTAATAGGAGCTAATACTATCTGGCTTGAGGCAAGCAAGCTAGAAATATCCTCTGTAATTCTTGGTTAGTAACTTCCATCATACACTATTCTGGGGGGATCCCTTTCTTTTGGGATGAGAAAGGAAACCATTTCAGAGTGCCATTACAACTATGGCACAAGTGCCTCAGCTTTTCTGCTCTTACCAAGCCTCTTCCTGATGGATGCCGGTCCCCAGAACCCTTAGTTAGTAGCAGAGATGGGCCTGAACCAAAATTCTCAGCACAAATCTTCTCAGTTCTGAGGAAGCTCTACTGTACCAGGCCTTTGTATAGGTGTTAAATTTCCTCATTAGCAGCATGCAATACTCTAGGTAGTAGTAACTGAATTAATTAGTCCTAATTTAGCAATTAACTAAAATGTTTGTATGGCTGCGTTAATGATTGTCCGTATTTGCCATTCGCTAATAGTTGCGATGCTTTTCCTTGGGCTAATGAGTGTTTAAGTGATTGAGAGCCTAAGGGGGTGTCCTTCATGATATGACTGTTCATAGCAAGCATTTCCAAATGAAAAGAAGGAAATTACATGTGTAGGTGTGTCTGGCATAACAAAAAAAACCATTTCTTTGAGGTCTTAAGAAATCCTGGAAAATGCTCTCTGCAGTGGGATTGCCCAGATATTCTGGGATCTTCTGAGGAAAATGGGGCTTTGTTCCCCATGTAGCCTGGGGCAGCAACACACATGTTCAAAGTCTGTAAAGCAGCCTGTGTATCGGGCCATTGTAGCCCAGAGATTGCTTTTGCCAAATTTCGGGCCTTTTTTTAAAAGGCTGTTTTGTTTTGAAGTTATTAATGTTATATGAGGAGATTTCTGTGTCCCACAGCAGTCAGTGGAGCTCTACAGCTTCAAGAATGACAAGAGCGAAATTCCATTTGTAGAAAAAGTGGGGACAGGAAAAATGTTCTTTTGCAGAACTCTGATGCACTCAATTTACATAAAATAACCTATTTTGTGTAAATAGGTGTACAATGTAAATGGAGATGGGGGCGCTTTATTTTTGTGAGGAAGGATCCTGAATCAGTTTCCCGCAGTATGTTGTATTTATGCATTTATGGGTATTAATGTCCCTCAGTAACAAAAAGAAAATTACAAGAAAAACCAAAGAGATAATTCGATTTTTTTGTTCTCAGTGAAAACCTTGAAGATTAAAAGCAAAACTCTAAAGCTTTCCATGAAAGTTCAGGGTTTAGAAGCAGACCGTTTATCACAGAAGAAAAAATCATGGTTTTGAATGAAACATTGCATCTGGCTTAAAATCATAATGAATGATGGGGACAAACCACTTGATTCATTAGGTACGTAGTTCGCTTAAAAATCTGTCCTGTTCCTGTGTTGCTGACATCGGTGAAAACATTGCCTTTCATGTCAGCAGACCAGGACTGAACAGCAAACCACAGAAATAATTTACTTATTTAGGAGATGCTAAATCTTCGAAACACTGAGCAGTTTCTGTGATATACTGAGTACCCTTGTTTCCCCGCTGGCCCGTAGGGTTAGGCCCAGCATTATGAAAAACTGACTGCTATGTATGTGACCCCTCCGTTTAGGAGTTGTTGATACTCTCCTTTGCTGCTTATCAGTGTAATTTTTTCCGAAATACTTTTGTGCATTCTTTCACTACTGTTCAAGCACTGGAGGATTGTTGTATAAAAACAATAGGATCACAAGACTAAAAGGGATCTCCTGACCCATTGAATTTAGAGGTCATGAGAGCAAAATTTGCATGTGGGGAAAAAGAAAGATTTTGGAAGTGTTCCTATTGCTGCCATTCTTTAGATCAGGGCTGAAATGACATCTGCTGTCACAGGAGTATGTTTTGCAATGATCTTCATAAACTTACCCAGCTTCCTCACAGTCTGGTTTTGGTTCTACCAGCATGGCTGCAGAATCTGCCCACTCTGCTGGCTGGGGAGTCTCCAGCCTACAGCCTGTCCTGTTCATCTTCTGTACATTTGTTTGTAATCCATTGTTGTCCGGTTGAATAGCTATCCTCTTCTTCATGTCTGTCCTCATAATAATATACATTTCAGGCAGCACGCATATCCCCTTTCAGCTTTTTCTCTGCTCACCTAAACAAGCTAAAATAATTTAGTTCTTTTCTTGTAAACAGAACTGTACTCAGTACTGTAGATAAAACCTCAGCACTGCTATGCACAACAGCCTTAATACTTCCATATCTTATCTAGAAGTATCTGTTTAGAATAATTTTAAGGACCGTGTTAGCAATTTTACGAGCACATCTCTTTAGAAATGTTGTTCTCCATAAAAGGAAACCTCTGCCTTCATTGTAGCCTGGGATGATACAGTTTTACCAGAATAAAGGTTTCATCCGTTGCCTTTATATTATTTTTCCTGGTACTGTCATCTCGCAACTTGTTTGTTACAAGTTTTGACATTACTTAATATACCTTGTTGTACTTCTGACACAATCATTTATACACTCTAATTCAGGGACAACCTTTGTTGGGGCCTTTTAATACTGCTGTAGCGCTATAAAAAAAAAAAAAAATTCAGGAAGTAAACATGGAACAAAAATCGCAGCTTTTTCTTTGCTGCTTGTTTTTTCAGCAGTGTCAGAAGCAGAGGACAGGTCTCTTCTAGAATGCAGACAGAAACAGAAAGAACTCAACAATTTATACATCCTGAGACCTCAACATCACCTGAACTTGCCTTAAAACACATGAAAATAATGCTTAGAGAGTGTGAGAAGTCAATTTTCAGAATAAGGAAAAAATGTGAGAGACCACAGCTAAGTAAATACACGGAAAGAAAGACTAGACACTAGAGGAATGGACATAAAAATGTGGAGGTACCTCAAAGGAAACCATAATCAACAAACACAAAGAGAGACGTTGCTGGAAAAACTTTGCAGTTCCACAAAATCTCAACAAGCCAAGCCACAAGTCTATAGTTGTAGCAGCTGTTAATTTCACAGCCATGGAAGACATGGCATTTGAAGATATGCCAACAAAGTACAAAAGTCGAGTATCTATTTTAATAATATGGGATTATTTTTTTAAAAGAGCAATACTTTACTCTTTGTGAAATGTTTCCCCCTAGGTAATGAGTTATCTATTTAGGCCTTGGGCATCCTGAGCACAATGGCAGTAAACTGTGCTTTGTAACTCCTACCGCACTGTGCTATTTTATTTATGAAGTGAACCACGATGACACTTTAGAATTGATTACCTCAGCTAATTTAGTATGCATAATGATTGAAAAAACTTTAATTCAAACAGGCTGCAGGCCAGCAAAGAACCATTCCTACCTGCTGTGTGTTTATTCAGTGCAGTGCTTCAGCAGGTCCTACTGTGATACAGGAGAATATGTTTTTCACTTGTACTTTCTTACCAGTTTGAGATGCATAGGATTTCCTTCACTTTTTTTCGATTACAGAATTACTCTGTTGCTTCTCCTGGCTTCAAGTGGATAGAAGACACTTGGCATATGTCCATAGCAGCAGCTAAGATCAACCTTAAGGTCACCTTCTAGCCTACCACTGGTGTACCCTTTCCATCTAAGTATAAAGCCCAATCTTGCACTGCTGGTTTTAATCTTTTAAAAGTGCACTAGTAACAATTCCACCATGATCTGTCCCTGACTTCTGGTCATTCTGCACTTGGTATTTACTGCCTCCACTAAATATGGAGCCTTCATGCTAAGATACATATAGGGAAAGTGGTTCTGCCCAGTTGGTGGTGCCTGGTCAGGGTCAAACCTCAACATCTGTGGAAGCTTAGCTTGAACTGCTTAGTCCAAAGTTTGTGCCTTGCAGTAGAGCTTTGCAGCTATTTCAGCTTTTTTGGATTAAACCCAGCATGCACAGTGATGCTAAAGAATATAGAGTCAGTCTGTATTCTTTCATTTCTATGCTAAGACAAAATAGAAATCATCAGTTTTCAGGAGGTGATGGAGAGAGCATTAACTTTAAAGTGATCACTGTAATTTGAAAAGCAGAGTATGAAAATTGTGAAAAGAAGTGCTGCAGTACAAACGACTTCAAGAATATCAAAGTCAGGTCTGCTGTTGAACAAAAGCAATATGCGCAGGCTCTTTCATCATCTGATTGCTTAAAAAGGCCATGCTCTGTGGCTGAAAATTAGTAACATATTGAAGCTCTTGAAGCTGATGATACGAGGGAAACTAATTACCTCTGAAACCAATACCAAACTATTTTCAGTTAATGTTATCTCCTACTCTACTTCAAAGGCTGAACCCCAAACTGACGCAGAATAAATAACAAGGCCATCTTTGTGAAATCTCTCATTTCTTTTGGAGGAAACACGATGGACTTAAGATACATGCACTCTCTGTCTGAAGTACTTGCCAGCAGATATTGCTGTTTGAGAATGGTACAGGTGTACAGGGAAGTCAGTCGCCTGACTGACGCCTGTTTGCGTGCACAGGATATTGCTTTGAGGGTTGTCATCCTCCCATGCCGTGCTGCCCTTTCAGAAAGCAATGCGACTCCAGGGCAGGCCCCTCTGGCGTCTCCCTGGAGCCACTGATGACATGACCGTCACCTCTACAGAGGTGTGTGGTTTTGCACTAAGCCTGGAGAAGAGTCTCTGTCTAATTGTTCCTGCAGTCCCCACCACTGGCACCTCCAGTGGGGTGGAGGGTGATAAAGCAAACCAGCAGCAGCAGCATCTCCAAGTGCTTTGGTCATCTGCAAAGCAAATATGAGCTTTTGTATCCTGGGACATTGGTTGTATAGGTTTGGAGGACATGTACGTAGATGTGGGCCAGAGGGAGAGAGGGGAATCACAGCAGGTATAGGTAATCTGCCGAAGTCTATTTCAGATCTCTAACCAGTCTTCGTATTTCTGAGCTCCTGAAATTTTGAGTCAATCATTCTGGTTTTGATCAGAGTCGGCTTAACTAGTTTCTTTATAGAGCACATATGGACCTGTCACTGGACTGTTTAACTGACACATTTACAGTAATCATTCCTCTGGCATGCAGCCATTAGCATATAAAACACTAGGTCTGCAAAGTTAACTTTAATAACGATATATTAAAAATGTTCAGCAGACTTCCCCACCTTTTTTTTTCCGAAAAAAACAGCCTGTGGGGTATCAAATTTGCTTGTAATTGGGCACAACAGATGAACAACAGCCATCAAATACCACTCTGTGACCTGCTGGAGAGGAATGTTTCTTTCTTTATTGATGGGGCAGCTATTTAGTTCTCTTTTTTTCATGGAGTGGTGAATTGGGCTGGCCAAGCTTCACACCCACGTAAGTTTCATTTCTGCGTATGCCACATGCGACTGGTCATAACTAAAACACAATCACATTCCTTCTTCCTTCAAGGCTCTTGCTGGCACAAAACTTTTGCAGGTTTGCGTAGGTTTAACATAAGGATATGGAGTTTGTCTTCCGGATGCATTACCTAAGTACTTTTGTAATATTTGGCAACCTCTGGAGGTGCAATACTTCATTTTCCTGTGGCATTTGATGGCTCCTGGGGAAGTCTTCTCCAGTCATTGTTAGCACTGTCATACAGGCTCCTTGTGTTTCAGTAGTACTGTCATCATTTAGCACAGCAAAGAGGTGCCTGATGTTTCCATTCCTTCCTTATACACCAAGTAACCACAAGCTGTATGTGTAGCAAGAAGGCTAGAAAGTATAGCATGTGTAGCTGAATTGCATATTGAATGCAACTGGATTGTACTCATCTCAGGTAAAATGTTTTGATTTTTAAACTTTCCAGTAGTAGCGATTTGTGCTTAAGGTTCAATAATGTAGGCAATTTTAAAAAGCTTTTACAAGCACTTATTTTGGCAAGACTGTACGCACAGAAATCACTAATAAAATTGCAGTGGCCTTAATCAACCCCAAGTACAATGTAATGGTGAAAAATAGCATGGGAAAAATGTTCATACAGGAACATTTTATCAGGCAGACTTTCTTCAAATAAAACAATGAAATGTCAGATCTTTCTTTACAAGTGTGGTGAGCAAACTCAGTTCAAAGTGCAATCTTGTGCTCATTTCTAGATGCTCAAATGTTTGGATAATTGGAGAAAGATTAGGGACAAAAGCAGAACCTGCCAGCCAAGTGTTTTTAGTTTTGGATCCTTGTTCAGAAAAATATGTTATATCACTTTTGCAGCACTACTTGGCAACCACTTAATTAATGCATGATTGAAGATCTACTACAAGGGGTAATCATTGAAATACACTAAGTAGCTCTCTTTGTATGAGCTGTTCCTGCATTTCTTCCATGCTTTGATGAACAGTGGAACTGCTGATATTTAAAGTGTCCTTATTGCCATCAGATTTAGTATAAGTAGAAATAAATAAAACCCTTTTACCCTTGGACTTGTTTTTTCAGGTTCTGTACAAATTCAAACAGACAGTAGGCTATGTTTTTGAGGTTTTCTTTGTAAACATAATAGCTATACACTGACTTGTTGAAAACCAGCACCCTCTCTCCCCAAAATAAAATAAAATGCAGTTGAGGCTCTGGAGAACGTTTAAGATGTCCGAGAGTTAAATTTGCGCATAAGCAGAAGGTATACTGACAAGATACTGTTTATTTCTGAAGGTAGTTGTTTCTAATGCCTGGGTGGTTTTAGATTTTAAAGATTACTGTGAAATCACACTGCAGAAGGATCTGGAGTACTGCAATTCTATTGTGTGACATTGAAATATGTAGGTAATACGGTGCATGAAAAAAAGTCTCATTTAATTACAGCTGACAGGTCTATTTTGTAATTAAGCTGGACGGGGACAAAATTATACAAGATGGTAGGATGCTACCCAAAAGAGGGACTACTTGGTGTTCAATAACTGATCCCTGACAAAATTAGAATTTGCCAAGTAAAAAATGTACCCAGCTAGAATATATGTCCAGGGAGAATATTTTCTTCTGGCAATACAAGATTTCAGTTTTTATATGAACCTGGGAAAGTTTGGCAGATACGGGTGTATTCTCTTGACCATTTAATAGAAGGTCAGTGAAGCTAAGAGCAGGTCTAGATTATATTTTTGTCACTCTGATCACGAAGTCCGGTTCAGCCCCAGGAGGAGCGCAGCCAAGTGATGTGCCGTAACTACTGCTCAGATGAAACCCGCCCAGCAAAACACCGAGGCTGTGAGGACAGATGGCTTGGACAGTGTTTTGCCACCTGTATTATCAATTTAAGAGAGAAACTGTTGAAGGCACACCTAGTGATTGGCAAGATGATGCAGAAAAATATATTTAGAAGGAAACATGAAGGTCACTCAGGGAAAGAAAAATCTGAGAAAGCGGGAAATATCTCTGGACTTACTTCAGTGAACAGTGACATTGAGAAAGCTGTTGAGCATTGTCAGAGATACCGAAAATACAGGCCAAGTTGAGCCGAACTGCTCGTATTAGTCTATAAAAATACCTGTTCTTTTGGAACAAGCGGGCATAGCTTTGTTGTGCTAGCTGGAAAAATGTGCATAGTAGCTCTAAATTATTTTGTTTCATTACTCTAATGAATCTTACCATGTTGGGTTGTACATATCAAATGATTTTTGCAAACTGTATTATGCTTGAGATGGCAGACACTGAAAATGGGGTATAAATTCACAGGTATGTTTGCAGTTGAGTGTGAATAAAACAGCTAATCCTAGGAAAAAAAAAAAGTCAAAACATCATTTTAACATCCATGAAATCACTACCTGGCCACTACACATTGAGATGTAGTCTATCACCTGTTATTGACAGCCAGTTTGACTAAAAACAATCAAACACTGAAGCTGTGAAACGCTGAACAGCTTAGAAAGCCCAGAGCAGGGTGAGTAGCACTGGCCTAAGGTGGCTGCATTATTTCTGAAACAGATTAGTTAGTTTGCGTGGGTATCTCTGCATGACATGGTCTTTGGCCAGGAAAGTTACTCAGAAATTACAGTAACTCTGGTTTGAACAAGAGGGACAAAACAGGGAAATAGTTCATTTAATAAATGCATACTTTTTTTTTTTTTTTTCAAACAATACAACATTTTTCCATCAGCTGCTTCTGCATGCCAAGAGGCTTCTTTCAGAGAGAGGGAGAGGAAAAGTACAGAAAGGACACAAAGCATGTGGACGCAGCAGGTCCCTCCAGCATTTTGTGCAGCGCTCAAAGTACAAAGAAAACACAAAGCGATGGAGAAACGAGGTCTGACTGTCCCGGCTTTTCATTCCTGAATTTAAAACAATAACCTGGGGCAAAAGATTAAGAAAGAAGGTCAGCTGGAGAGTTGGAGGGAGCAGAAGGGCCGGTGGTTTTAGAGACATCTCACTTTCCCAAAAGCAGCTGAACAAATTACTTTGTGCCTCTGACTGAGCAGGAGATTACAGAGGCTGGAGCTGGATCTCTGAGCGCAGCTGAAGCGGTGCTTGCTGTTCTGAGCCAACAAAACCCTCATCAGCTCGTTCGCGTTTGTGAGAGGGGAGCTGAGCTGGCGGGATCGCTGCTGGAGAGGAAGGGAGAGGAAACCAGGGTCTTTTGCGACCGGGTATCGGTGGGAAGGGCCGAAGGGGCTGAGTCAGCATTACAGGCTCTCTCTCCTGCTCCATAAAGGTGACACGTATTCCAGCCAAGCTGGAATTTGGCTAACACCAACTTCCTTGCAGATAATACTCAAGTAAAAACCAAACTTGAAAATTGCTATTATACTTCACTCTTTAAAAAACAAACAAACCAACCAACCACAAAAAAACCTGTGGCAAGGTGCTGAGTGCTGACAGATTAGAGAAGCAATTTTTCTGACGCTGAAGAGAAACTCATTTGGCTGAGTACACTGGGGAGAGTATACCTATTCTTAGAAATCATTATCCTAATAATTATTGCTAATATTGCTAATAGTTATTGCTAATAATAATATAAATTTTAAAGCAATGTATTATGTGCTAAATACAAGCAGCGAGCTCCGTGGTGCCTAGAAAGGGAGGAATATACAGATTGCATCCTGGAGTTTACGGTCTAAAACTTTATCATTGCAAGACGCAAAGCAGTAGGAAAGATGAAAGATTTGCAGGCTTCCCTCTGCGATATCAGATTACTCCAGCTCAGAGCAGCGCTGCAGTCCACCGGAATTAGTAAGAGTCTTTCTGCTCCATCCTTTTTCCTGGGATGGGACCCAGGGGACGGCCGAAGGGATGGAGACTTCTGAGGCCGCTGCTCACCTGGGTGGCTACCTGCCTCCTTGCTTGGCTCCTCACCTCTCCCAGCTCTGGCTCTGCTGAGGGAAGCAGGCCAGCTCTGCCCGCTGCTGGTAAGGGTTTGGGAATTTTGCTGTCTAAGGGAAGAATGTTGTTATGTCTAACATTTAATGCAGTGCTGGCACTGGGTGGCTGCAGGCAGATTTGTTTATTTGACAGGCTCTGCTAACTTGACTTTCTAAGGGTAAAAAGCTACATTGCTATCTTGAAAGGCTTCCATAGGAACGGATCGACCAGTTGCACCGTTCAGCAATCACTAGGAGCCAATAGGGCCGATAAGGTGTGCCTGGCCAAGGTCTCTGGTCCAGCTTAATACCAGCATGGCACGGGTCTAATACAACCACCAAATTCAGTCCATTCCTGCAAGAGTCTGGAAAGGGCACGGTTTCCTGTACTGCGGGTGCTTTCTGTCTTTCAGAATTATATTGGTAAGGCTTGAGCTTTCATTGAAACAAAAATGCCAGTAGCCTCCATGATTAGCTTTCATATTATTTTTATATTACATCAAAAAAAGGTCTTGTTTCTTCCAGTTGTGGAATGATAATGGTTAAATTATATCTTAAAGTGAAGAATTGCTTGCAGATATTGTTGATGACTCAGATGGTTTATAAGACAGACTTGTTTTAAGAGCAGCATGTGCTTGTTCAGAGGACACCCTCAATGCCATCAAACATAACTAATACTGACCAAAAAAGGTACTTAATATTGAATTTGAGAAAGCATAAATATTTGAATCAAAGCAAAAACATAGCTGCAATTTCAAAAAGCCAGTGGAAGAACAGCAAGAACCATCATATCTGTAATTGAAACTTTATAAAACACCTTTATTACAATAAATATCCATTCTATTTGTTGAAATGAAATACACAGGCTATGTCTGTACTAAGGCCAGCAAGAAAAGCTGTTGATCTTTGAGGTAAATGTTACCAAAGTAACTACTTAACTATGTTAAGTAGTTCATACCAGGAAATACTGCTCCTCCAAATCTCATCATGCAGATATTACAAATCATGGCGTTAGCAGACACCAAGAAGCCAGAGCTGGAGCTTGGGGCTGGGACCAGGCACCAGGACAAGGATACCAGAAAGCAGGGTGTAAAGAGCCAGAAAATAAGGACCAATACTGAGCAGGGAGAAACAGGGTCAAAGGTGAGAAATCAAAGCAGTGAGCTCCAGAAACTCGTGAGAAGTCATTTTACGGAACACCCTCCTGCTCTCCGACCGCTGATTTTGGAAGTGAGGAAGGAAAGCCTTCCTGTCCCACCTGTCCCCAGGCTGCTCAGGGACACTTCAATATCCAAATTTGTGTATCATCTATGTCGAAAGGTACAAACTGCAAAAAATATGATTTGGTCTGAGTCTGTTAAACAAGAAGTTTAATGAACTGTCAGTGAACCTGGTCTGTACATCGAACTTGCTGCAACGCTCAAACCCAGTTTCCATGTAATAAAACTGTGCAACTCCATGTATTTTTAAATACGTGAAAATAGTTTGCAGATAAATATGTACACTAAGATAAACACATACAGACAAAATTCTGTGGAAAACATAACGTGTGTTTGATCTACACTAAGTACATTCTGTTGTATTTATGCTTCCTATACTTTAATGAAAATAATGCTATTGAAGAATTTTAAGCATTGGTCTCAGTTTCATCTCCCCAATTTTCCTGAAACCTCTAAAATTGTAACTCAAATCTCATGTTTCCTATGCTAAATTTAATTTGGAACACAGGCTAATGGAAATATAGTTGATTTAAGCCAAAGATTGTGAGGATTTTGTGCTGTCTAAACAATATAAAGGAGTTGAAGTCTTAGATATTTACTCTCTGAGGCAACACGTAAGCCATTTGCTCCTATTACGTGATTATCATCCTTCTCATCAACAGCAAATGATTTTATTAGTTTGTTGTTAAACCTTTCAAAATGAAACCTGCTACTAGTGACTTGTCACAGAAATTCAAGAAAGTAAAACAAACTTTGTAGTTTTTCATATCTGATGCTACTGAAGATTACTCATCTAATGTGATTCATGCACAATATACTGTGGATGATGAAGTCCCAGATTCCCCAAAAAGAAAAAAATAAATAAAAAAATCAGTATGCCTTTGGGAAGATGTACAGCTCCCATCTGCCATTCAACTTTTCTCCCTTCCTTTCAGGAATAAAAGCAGCAACTTTGCTGCTTGTCATCTTTAAGTGACCTGACTCTAAACTGCTACTAATGTCTGTTTTTTTCACAGGGTAATCAGTTTTTCCTCTCACTTTTACTGATTAGCTATCAGATTTATTGCAAAGTTGTGTCTGTCTCATGTTTTTGTGGCATTGCTGTAGGATCACCAGTCGGGAAGAAGCACACAGGTCAAAAGACAGACAAATCGCTATGTTCATCAGATCCTCTGGGGCATGGGGACTCTGAAAAAGCAAATAGTTCCATTTTTTTAAAGGCAGATACTGGCTTATGAGTCTTATAATTTTATTTAGATATAAATCAGAGATTCCCTTTCTGTAAGTACTCCAAGACACACTCAATTCAAAAGCAAAAGTCTTTTCACATCAAGCTAACTTTTATAATGCTTTCTTTTTTTTTTTTTTTCATTTTTATAACCTTTTCCCCCCCCCAAAATATGAAAAGGTACACGAGATCATAATCTAATAAGATGTGATGTCAAAAGCACCTAATTTTGATATAATTAAGTCCCAGTGAATTTGATCCTCATTTAAAACAGAGCAAAATTAAACTCATTTTTTGGATGCATGTACAGAAGAATTCCAATGCTGGAACTGTTGAGAAATTTAGGCAGGACAATTGAATTATATCAGGTTGGAATTTGGACATTTGTTTAGACTAGCATTTTTGCTTATCAAGGGTACCATTCACTTCTTAGTTCTTTTACTTCACTATGAACTCCTCAGGTTGGGCTTTTGACCTAGAAATCATAATTCCATTGCCTTTAATGATCTGCAGCTCAGCACTTAAAGTTGATGGTACATAACTCATAATACTGATAAGCAGATAGTAAAAGCATTTTTTAAATGCTATTGGATATCTCATAGCAAATTTCCATTTAGAGAGAGTCACGCAATTCTGTTATCCTTTCTCATTTCACTTGTGGACCAGGTAGAACTCACGCAAAACTAAAGGCATGCTCATGCATGAATTTAGCAACAATAAGGCTGCAGTTGTGAAATACATCTGAAAATTCCAAAGATAAGGTCCCAGATGGAGGTGAATTTTTTCCCTAAACAACATGTATTCCTGATGTGTTTTAGGCTGATATTAAGTTTGTTTGGGCTTCAATATCCAAATCAGTAGCAGGAATGGAGACTGAGCCTAGGCTGGGAGCGATGCTGGGAGGGTTGGTGTGCCTGCTTACGAAGCCGGTGTTGACACTGGTGCCTTGAGGTCATAAGGAAGGACTGGGGTTTGTACAAAGGTACAATAATTCGTTTCTTTTCCTTAGTGTTTATCATAAAAATGTGCAAGTTCAAGCTGGAGACTTGGCACACTCCATGTTAACAATATAACAACTTTCACTATTGTTTTACAACAATAAACACTTCCAATAGTAAAAAGGCACATTTTACCAAGAGATTCCATGCAGTATGACCCCATGAAATGCAATGGTTTTTTTTGAGAGAAGCATCATACACAGCATCCTGGCTATTGCTGCAATGATCATCTCCATAAAAAACATGCAGGTCAGGTGAGTGAAAGTGAGAACTCTCCTATTTACTTAGAGGAGCCTTACCATCTGCTTCATTTTGATTTAAGGAAAAAACCACAAGAAATCATGTTTTCTCTCTCATTTCATTAACAATCTGATTTTTCATGCTGTAATAAAAAGGAGTTACGTCATTCACAGACAGCAAGGTTGATTTCCTTCTGCTGGACATGCCCTGGCTTTGGACTGTGTACTTACCACCCCAGCTGTACAACAGAAGACGTTATCTGATGTCTCTAGCAATGAATGCACTACATGTGGACAGAAAGGAGGGCAGAGGTGAAAAAGAGGAAGAAAGGGTAAACAAACGCTATTTTACAAGATGCATTTCAGAAGGGAGATGTGGGTTAAATGGCAACTGGTCTTCATTTTAACTCTTGATCAGAGTGAAAATGGATTTTTTTAAAGTTGTGCTGCGCTTCTGCCTGTCATTATATTAATATTTATTGATTTTAATTTCCTTCTCCTTTCCAGAGCTAGCAGAGATTTCCAGAGCTTTCCCTTGCCTGCTTGCATCATACCACAGTCTCTTTATGGATGGCCTGCTTCTCCCCTTTGGTTTACAGTCTGCTCTTAGAAAGGATTGAATAAATGCAGCTTTGCACATCTTTTCTTGTCCTTCGCCTAAAAGCAATTATCCTCCTAGAAGCTTGGCAGCAGAAGTCCAAGGATAAATCACCTTGTTTACCAGGGCTTCCCAGCAGTAGCTGCTTACTAATGGCCAACTTGATAGAACCATTAATAGGCAAAAGGCATGTATTACCAGGCATTCAGGAAAACCTTTTCATCAGAAATGGAGCAGACTGCATTTTACTGTAAAACGTCTTTGTTTTTCATGAAACGGGGACAATGTTGCAAAGGACTGGTGCTCCGCTTTCTATAAAAAATTGTCTTTGGGATCAAAATCAGAGTTAAGTAGCTATTCTTATTAACCAGCTTCTTGCAGCGTAACAGAGTTGCCACAAATGACATCAAACTCAGTATAATCAGGAAGCTTGTGTCAAGAAAAAATAAATCCGTTCTAAAATAACAGATATCACAACTTTGTCATTGAAATGTCAAAATATTTGAACTAAGAAAATGTAAATATTAACAGATTAGACTAAGGTGCCAAATCACAGTTTGCCAGTGTTCCAAGTAGACAGACGGTGAGTTTCACCAAACAGATGCTGCAATTAAGGACATCTTGTTGTTTTTTTAAAAATTTGTTTGTTTTAAAATCACAGTTGTGTGCTATGTCTAATCAATTTCTGATCGTATTTTGTTTCACTAAAGTACTAGAAAAACTCTTGTCAGCTTTAAGATTATTCTGCAGAATTTATGCATGTGGAAATTTATTCTTAAATAACTATTCTTGATTAATTATTTTCAATTAGCTTCCTGTGTAGATGCTGTTATATGAAATAAGTGTGTCTAATTTTGAATGTGGTAACTATTACAACCACTTTTCATGTCCTACTCTAGCCCAGATTAGCCTTCTGTGTAGACAAAAGTGTACTTTCTAATTTATAACACTTAAAAGTAAATTTGATGCCAAAATCATAAGGTTTGAAGAAGGTAGTAATATATTGTATAAGATCAAGAGATGGAGTCGGAAGAAACAGAAAAACTTTTGGGCCCACATGGCCTCCTTCAGATCTCAGATATCTGAAAACTTGCCTATAGTTGCTTTCCCTACAAACTTAATATTGCTTTTTGACTTAAAATCACAAGTACAAGACCACCGCTACATATAAAATCAGTTCCTTGTTCTCTTAGTAATGAAAAAATAAATCCATAGTAGTAGACAATGGTGTTCATTAAATGGCATTTGTCCTTTCTTGCTTGTAAATTATGTTTCATTTCCTAGGCAACAAGCTTATACCATTTTATAGCCTAAGAAAACTGGTTTTGCTTAAAGATACGATTGCTTTTATGGTTAAAAGGGTCTGATGTTCAGGCTTTGAAACTTTTTGAATGGGTTACTTGACAATGGTCAGTTATTTTTTTCCTTTTATTGTACCTTGAAAGAGCCATAGCAAAAGAATGACTCTAGATCAGGGGATATAAACCAGATTTAAATACTTAGCATTTTACTTCAGGCATCTGGCTCATCCAGTCATATTTAAATATAATCAAGAAATTCTTGAAATGCTTTAAGAGTTTATATTTCAGGGGAAAGGCAAAATAAGAATTCCCGTGAAAACAAAACCAACACAATATAGCCCATATCTGGACATTTTATCTCCTCCCTATTTCATCTTGCTTTTTCTGCTGCAGAAGGAAATCCATTTGGGGTCATCTTAGAAAGGTTGCTACCCTTTCAGCATGACATTTGTCTGCTATCCAGAACAGTGCTGTATCCAGATTTCTATGGGCATTAAAAAGTACTGATCTGGGCAGAAGAGACAGAACCAAATTTCGTACGTCACAACATTCACAATTCGGATGTACGCACCAGCTTTCCTGAAAACTTTTTACTGAATAGACACAAGTAACACTTCTAGGAAATAACTCCTTTGGACACTTTAGTATTATTTTCTTCTAGTGTCGTCTTCTTTTTTTTTTTTTTTTTTTTTTTAAATGTTATTGCCAAGCATATATTGGCATTCATGATTTGCAATTCTTGTAAAAATCTTTAAGGCAGAATAGAATAGAATAGGTGTTGAGGACTAACAGCACTTCAGGCCTCCTGTTAGCACTCACTGATGTCATAATATGTGTTCCTGCAGCGCAGCTGCTGCCAGGGCCCCATGGCCACGCAGCATCCGCCTGCCCTTGGGCAGAGCTCCCGCAGGACACGGGGGCTTGTGGGAGGGTGGAGAGTGATACAGGGTCTGCCTGACTCCAGCTCCAGGAGCCAATGCTCAAACGTTGTTCCTAAGTGAATAGCGCTTTATAAAGTAATCTGGATAAATAGTTATGTCCCGTCCAAGCAGGAGGTCAGCTGATGAACACCATGCTGCTTCTGAGCACCCACCGTGTGACCCCAGTCGATGCAGGAAGCAAGGATTTTCTTGTCTCATCTGGTGGACGAGTGGCCACACACCTCTCTGCCTGGAACCTGTTCCTTTGGAGGCAGCAATGAGTGTTAAATCAGCTTGGGAGTAAAGAAATGGCAGGCAGATCATAGAGCCTTATACTCTGTCACTGCATCTGCGATCTGGATCAGCTGCCTGCAGTTGGTTTCTGACTGAAAAAAAACAGTAGAACTGGAAGGCATCTCTCTTCTGCAGAGATCAAGGCTTTCTTTCAAAACAAACATTTATTTCACTTTCATATTTGTGATTTTAAATGCCCTAGAAATAACATTCTTAAAACTCTGTCCTGTCCTGGAAAGAAGAAACACAGAACAGGAGCCTTTTGGGAACGCTGATCTGCCAAGAGTATAAATGAATTTATGTGGCATTATTTAATAGCTACTGCCTAGAAGATTGTTAGAAGCCATAGATCATGGTTGCAACATCAAAAGCTCTGGAATGGAAACAAAATTTCCTTTTTTTTCCCTTCCTGTCTCCAACTGCTTGATTCCGTTGGTGCTGTTTCTTGACAGCGCTGCGAAAGCAATGTAGGTATTTTGCCTGCGAAGCTCAGAAGCATCATACTGTGTTTGAGCTTCAACCAGAACACAGCTATTAAAGATAAGAAATGTCCAGCCTTCCTCCTCCCTCCTTGTCCCCCTTCCTGCAGCAAAAGTTGATTGACAACTAACAGCTGGAAGATAGCCCCAAAAACTTTGTACCTTAACATTCGATCTGGAAAGGACTTCACCCACCAAAGCCTGCCAAAGACAGGATAAGGCTTCAGTACGTCTAGTGTGATAATTCAATCCTGTTTTAGATAGCCAAATTAAAAGGCTTCTCTGTGTGTCTTGAGAGATTATTCCCCAGTTTAGCAAAAGTGTTTTCCTCCGATTTTAATTCTTTCTTTTCCAATCGGTGAGGAGATTTAAGCCACTTAAATGTTTGACCCAAGCCAAACACCTAGGTTCTTTCTATAGCCTATAGATTACCATCCTAAAACAGATATTGAAGACAGATGAGATGAATTGCCTTCTACAAATGCTTTTTGATCTGCCTTGATTACGGTGGGAACTTGGGGGAGTGAACTGAACTGGAAACCAAACTTGTGAAGACCTGAGAGAAGCATCCCACCCGAGCAGAGCAGTTGTTCCTCCCACAGCTCCTGGTCATGCGTGGCTGTGTCATGCTGAAGGTTTCTCTCTTGGAGGCTTCACTGCGATTTAAGTGTCATAGTTACCGTTACCTTATTCTGTTTATTAGTTTCCCTAGTTTTCTACTGACTTTACTTGACATTGTGACCGTGTTTGGTAACAGATGTTTATACATTGGAAATGAGCAGAAATGACCATTGTGATCTAATCTGATTTCCTCCGTAACATAGTCCATAGACTTTCTGAGTTAATTTCTGTTTTAGCAAGGCTGTTTGCAAGTGACAGACCCAGGTGCTGCCTTTGGTGAAGTGTTCCAGTTTACTATTCTTCTTTAAAACCTATGTTTAGCTTCACTTTCTAGCTACTTTATACCACTAGTAGCAGATATGTATAGTTTTTCTCTTTTCTTCCAAATTCTTTGTTTCTTATGCAATAATAAACAACAACAACAACAATAATATAATTAGCCACTATAGTTATGTTTGAATTACAGGGTTCTTGGATGTGTAAATCTTTACAAGCTATACTGACACTTCTTGCTTTTTTGGATTTTTTCAAGTAGATTATTTCTGCCTTTCTACTCCTATTACTGGACTAGCTCCTCTGAGCTGTAATGGTGCCAGGGAGTTACAAATCTCTGAAGAAACTTAAACTCATGGAGTTGCCATATCAGAGTAGACTGTTGTTGGATCAGATCCCAGGCTCACCTGGTAACCCTGTTCGTGTGTGGTGAACACTAGCTGTTCAGAGAAGTTGTTACTACTTTCTGTTCCGTGTTTTGGATGTCTTTCATTTTTAAACTCTTTTCAGTTGTTGATTTCATACCTCCTTGTATGGAGGAAAATAAAGATCAAGCGGCATGTTTAGGCACTGGGAAGCAGAATTCAGGAGTGAAATCCCCATCCAGTTGCAATTAATCAAAGTTTTGACCCCCCAAGCCCCCAGTTCTGAGTTTTCTACACTTTACATTTACATTTTGCAATGTTACAAAAACCTTTCTTGGTTTTTTTCTTCCCTTTGGAGCTTCACAGTGCTTTGCTGGACCTGTTCACCTGCTCCAGTGGTTTCCATGTATTTTAATGAAGCATCCTGCTTAAAGCAATTGGAATCTTCATTAGCCAACAACTGATATAAAAACCTGACTGGTTCTTCTATCTAAAAGTAGATGTATATAGTGAAATGTATGGAAGAAAATAGACTATGTCAACAAAATTATCAGATGGTGGATTCTGTTTCTTTTGAGGCTGCCATAAGAGTATTCAGGACCCTGGTTGCTGGAAATCAAGTTTCAGAACATTAACTTGCTTAGGAGCTGTTTTATGACAATGAACAAATATTTGTTTAGTGACCAGGACTGGAATTTGAGGCAAGATTGCTGTCTCTCAGCCCATCATGGACAACCATGGAAAGACAGAAGAAAACTCACTCTACTGTCATCACAGGGAGATAAACTTGGAGATGTCCTCCTTGCTGTTAGTCTTTTCAAGAAAGAAATTGCTTTTAAATTCCCCTTTAAACCTTCTCTGATGCTCAAAGAGAGCGAGAAGTCATTCCCCACTAGAAATAACAGCAGAAGAAAGGTATCCTTGAGAAAGGATTGTTTGTTCAGCTTTAAAGTAAATTTTTGGTTTTGTTTCCTCTCAGCCGTGAGGAATGGCTGAGGAGTTGTTTTACCCCCAGAAACATAAATGGTGATGGCTTGCAGCAAATATTTTTCATCTGCAAAGATACTAAAGGTCTCTGCAGGATGAAGGGCTGAGCTCCTAATTGGATTTACGTGGGAGGACTATTGTACCTTCTGAGGAGCCTGGATGAAATCAGTAGGGATTTTCACATATTTCTGCGCTTCGGTAGTTTATGAGTCTCAGAATCAACTCCTGGGTAGGGAGTATGTGTCATAGGGTTACCTACAGATTTGTAAGCCTGCATACAAACACAAGTAAGAATTTTATGTATATAATGTAGTACTGGAAAGCAGCCTCCTCTGCATGGAAACTAATGACCATTGACATCAAGACGTAAAAATAAAAATACTCCTCACCCAAGAATAAAGCTAACATTGATATTTGCAATCTGTTACTAAATCATCAGTATAAGTTTCTTCAATGACTCTTTTATGGCTGCATGTAGCCAATAGAGATTTGCTTTTCAGGTTATTAGTAGAACAACAGTAGACTGTTAGGCTGATAGTTATAGCCTGCAAATCGGAATCCAGGTAATTCAAACATTCCATTTTTGGTGGGACAGAGCTGGTCACGTGTGAGATGCAACGGAGTGCAGGGGGTCAAGGTCAAAATGATAATGTACTGATGAAAGTTAGCACCTTGCAGCAACAGTCATAGAGCAGAATCAGGTCGACGGAGCTTCTTTATAGTCTTTATATTATATATAAGTATGTCCTATTCTATATATCTATATATCTATCCTATGTATATCCTACATATTCTTTTTATATACATAGACTATGTAATATATATATAATATATATATATTTTATATATATATATACCTTATTGTGCTCTATAACTACCTGAAGGGGGGTTGTAGGGAGGCGGGGGTCGGTCTTGTCTCCCAGGTCACAGGAGATGGGACAAGGGGCAATGGCCTCAAGTTGCACCAGGGGAGGTTTAGATTGGATATTAAGAAACATTTCTTCACC
>JAOXNO010000024.1:67956882-67981014 GCA_028565335.1 Limnodromus scolopaceus
AGGCACCATCCCTGGAGGTATTCAAGAGACGAGTTGACATGGTGCTTGGGGATATGGATTAGTGTTGGGTTGGTGGTTTTTTTTTTTTGTGTGGTGGTTTTTTTTTGTTTTTTTTGTTTTTTTTGTTTTTTTTTCTCATTGGTTGGACTAGATGATCTTAAAAGGTCCCTTCCAGTCTAGGTGATTCTGGGATTCTATGATTCTGTAATAAAATGTGTCTCATTGCTCTTTATATGCATATTTATTAGAATAGTCCTAACTGAAAATTAATTCTCAGAGTGAAGGGGAGAGAGGGGGAAAGGTTAACACTAGGAAATGTTGAAGTGTGTTGGCTGAATATCCTGAATGAGAATAATCTTCCTTATTGATCAGTTGCTCTCTTGCTTTAGGAAAAAGAGAGGAATAAAAGCTTGTTTGGAAAAATCTTGGCACATTTGAGAATTTTCTAAGCACCAACTTGATGAGGGAAATTGTAATGACTTGTGCTGTTGCAATTACCTTAGGTTACATGTTTCAGCTTCCCTTCTCCTACCAAAAGACCTCCAGACTGGCCAGTAATCTGGGTTTACAGGAATTCCTACACTTTTTTTTTCAGCTTACCCTAGCAATGGCTGGTGAGGAAAACCAGAAATGGGTTCTGGGGTCAGTGTGCATGTAGGGGAGTGCCAGAATGCAATACTGGTGCCAGTGTGAAGGCAGCAGCTTCTAACTGGGGGGCAGGGGGATGTAGGAGCCAGAGGAGAAGTGCAGTTATACCTTCCTCCCTTCCTGCCCCTTCTCCTCCCCCATCAAACCTTCCCGCCTCAAACCCTGCTGCTTTTTTCCTGGCTTCCCTCTCTCACACCCTAACTCTGCTCCCCTCCAGCTGGTCTCAGGGTCTTGCACCCACTTTTCCTTCTCTTCTGATTTTTCACTTCAGCTTGGACGTCCCAGCCCATCAAGCTACCCACTTATAATACCAAACCAATGCTCTGTGTAGAGCCACATCTACCACAGAGCAAGGGGAGAGTGCTTTAATGTCCAGATTAGTAATGATCAGGAAAGCCTGTGAGTTCCTCTTTAATCTCCCGTGGAGTGATTTAGAGTGACACATTGAGGGTTCCCATCATAAAATTACCTACTACAGAAAATACGAGTTGGATGACACCATCAAGAATCCTTAAAAAAAACGAAGTATGTTTGAAGACTGTCAAAAAGTCCACTTGCGCGTTAGGAGACTATGACGAGGTCTCTTTTTCCATAGAAAGCAATGAAATCTCAGAACACAGCAATGCCAAGGCACAGCTGGTCCCTGGACTGCTTGCACGGCTCCCTATCAGAAGCAAAGCAAACCAGTTTAGCACATCCTTGCCTTCTGTGTCCCAGATGACAGGGACACTATTTTAAACCTTGTGCAATTAGGTAGAAAAGGGATTGAAATCCAACTTGTGACAGGCTGGTTATACTGCTCCTAGCCAAGACTTTAAAGATGTGTGGAGAGTAATTTTAGAAATGCTATATATGTAAGTTGCGCTTAAAACCCTGTGCAAGCCTAAAAGGATGTTTGGAGTTACAATTTAAAAACAGTGGGATTTAGCGCAACAGGTTTTGGCAAATGAATCACTGCAGTTCCTACAGCTGACGAATTAATGTGGGCCCGACAGACTAACATTTACCATGTGTTTATTTTGGCAGCAAATGTGGAAAAATCATTTGGAGAAAAATTGTATTATTCAACAGATTTCTTTTTTTTGTTTTATTTTGTGTTTTTTCCTTCCTTTAATTGAAATCACAAAGGTAAGGTTCAGAAAGTCCTTCTGATTGGTACCATATTTATCATGTTATGAGAAACTAACGAGACTATTACATGATTTTTTGTGTATTAGGGTATCAGATCATAGCAATTCTCTCAACTATTAAAATGAAACAACATCCACCATATCCCATCTTGCAGGTAAATGAAGCAGGTAGATGTCAGACCAGAAAATGCACTGCCTTTTTTTTATGGTTTAAAACTGATTTTCAATGTAAAGCTTTTTTATGAAAGTCCGAACATATATGTTTTCAAGCTAGTTTATGAAAGAATAGTGGTGTTTTGCACTGAAATATTAACAAACTCTTCAACTTAGTTTTATGGAGAGTAAAATCGACCAGCCATAATTATTTTTTTAAAGTCATATTTCTGCACATCTCATTGTACTTGGCTGCATAAGTTAGGGCTCTGTGTGACTGAAAGGATGAGAAGGCACAAAGTGTACCTCATCTGAGTAATTTGCAAGTTCACTGTGTCTTTTTCAAACTTTGTAACCCACGGATTTTTGTACACAAAAGAGATGCTGAAAAAGGGCAGCTGTCCATTTTCAGTAGCACCTTGATTGGTTTTTCCCTTTTTTACTCCTAACTTCTCCTTTTCCTTCTCCTTCCTCCCCCTTCTTTCCACTTCTTTCCTTCCTTCTTCCCCGCCTTTCTTCCTCCCTCTGTCCTTCCTTCCATCCATCCATTATAATGAATTGAGATGTAAATGCAATATCCCTGGCAACATCATGTCTATATTTTCTACAGGTTGGGGTAGAGCAGTGCTTTGTGCTTCTCCAAACTGCCTCAATTCTTTTCTGACCATGTCTACATACCACAGAAGCTACAAAGCTATTCTTGTACATGAGTGTTTAAATTAAACTGGATGTGCCTCAGAAAAAAAATAAAGAAACACCAACCCAATTGTGAGAATGAGCTAATTCTATGTGCGACATTCTATGAATTTCTACCAATTTTGTTACGTGGGAAGTAGATTTCATGACATCAATACTTTTCTATCCTAAGATTTCTGACAGATGGTATCTTTTGAAATTCCTGTTGGCTTTCCCAACCCTGCTGGGCTTCTTTTTTTTTTTTTTCCCTTTTTAAAAATTCCTTTTAAAAGGTCTGATTACAAACAATAAACAAATAACCAGTCTTTTCCATCTGCAGAGAATTTAAAATTAGGTTTCATTAGCGGTTGGGAAAGTATGCTGTGGAACGTGGGGAGAAGTGAGCAGAGGAGAGTGACCTCTAATGACCATCAGCCCTGCATTCTCTTCCTTGTGTCCTCTTTCCTGTAAGGCCAGCAACTGGAAGCATCTGTAGAGACACTATGCTGCCATCATTCATTTGGTTTCCTACATCTGTGTCCTTCTTTTCCCACCTCAAACATAGAGAGTGTTGGGAGAAGCATAGTCCCTCCTTCTCCTGGGAATATCAGAGTGAGGGCCAGTAGTGGATGCTTCAGGAAAGATTATGAAAAATTAAACACGTGCAAAGCAAGCTTTTGCCCCACAACTTCCAACTCACAAACTGCCAGCAGGTCAGGGCCCCCATCAGAATCCTTACTTACATTTAAAAATCCTTGTTGTTGTATTTCTTTCTTGAATTGGCTTTTGTGATGGCAAGAAGTAAACTGTTGTCAGGTACAATGGAACAGTCACCTGCATGTGAGACTGTGGCCAGAATAGCCAACTCAATAAAGACCAAGAAGACTCAGGTTGTGATGACATCCAGTATTTTACTGGCATTGAGTTTGAAGCAAAGAGGCAGGACAGAAAAGTAGATCAGAATCCAAGAGCGCCTCTGGTTACCAGAGAAAGAATAGCCTTTTCTGAACATTACGGTGGCCACTTGAGAGCTATCACTGTGCCAGAAGACGTATGAAGACATTCATTTCCAAAGGCTGGTTTCAGTCAAACCTTTCACAGCCTTGTAACAATTTTGCTTAATTTAATTTCCTTTTGTTTAATATAATTTCCCCTCTTTTAATCTAATTTCCTATGTTGTGTTTTAATAGAAGATGAAAAGTAAAAATGGAAACAAAATATCAAGAACAGGGATGAAAGGAAGACATATCCAAACATATATACAGGCCCTTATGATTAAGTAAGTTCTAACTGCCATATTTGATAACTCTGTGGACAGATAAATGTCATTTTTTGCATCTCTATTTCTGTGTCTCTGTCTATGCAGTTAGCTCAATACCAATGTCTGTATTTTATGGGGACATGAAAGAAATGCAAATGTCTTGTCCTGTAAATCACTGTAGCTTTATCCAAAGTAATGAGTCTCTGACTAATGAATCAATGTCACAGGCACATCCCAGAAGGAAAAAATGATTTCACTAACATTTGTGCCTAACTCATTGTCTTTGTCTTGGCTACTCCAGCTGGTTTTGGAACAGTGCTGATCACAAAAGAATGAGGGGGTTATGTGTGTCCCTTTCAGCAATGCTCTGAGAGGGAAAACCATACCAGAGCTAGCCAAAGAAAATCCTTATTTGCTAATATAATAAGACAATATTTAAAAAGAAAAAACCAAACATACACCACCCCCCCCCCCCAACTTCAGTATTTCCTATAGGTATTAGAAAATGTTTAGCCTTCAAAAGAAAAATAAGCAGAGGAAAACATAGATATTTAAAACATCTGATTTTAAAAAGTGTCTTCTTCAGTATCCAACAGATTGGCAATGCTAAAAAGTCGGAAATTAATTCTGGTCACTAATTGATTTTCAGCTTTTAAATTTCCTATCCCCTTTGTTTTGTTTAGCCCATGTGTTGGTATGTAATTAGAATAAGTTTAAATGGCAATTAACAACTGTCTGAAGTGGATGTTTGAAACATTATAATCATCAGGTGCCATTTGTGAGACCTTATTGCCTGTGACCATAAGGTTTATGGGAGTGCTTAGGGAAATTTTTGTCTTTAATTTTAATTTTGTAGCCTGGCCACAACACTGGCCAATTAATTTAGGCTCATAAAAATTAAGATCTCTTTAAGGCCTTGATTAGAGTTATTTGGGGAAATCTCATTAAAACCACCCTTCTACTGCTGAAATCAAACCTGCTACACCAACTTTTATCTTAGGTCAGTCTTTTCTTGAGGCAGAAGTTAATCTAAAAAATAACATATTCTTACTCTCTGGCTTAAGTCTGTCTCAAACAGTTTTGTTCTTAGAGAGAGGAAATATATTGCTGTGAAAAAAACTGGCAACAGTAAATATCAGTGCTCTTGTGTTCAAGAAATTGTTCTTGTCTCTGACAAGGAGGATGACAATTCAGAATGCAGTTGGAAGGGTATGGGTGATTCAGTAATTAAAAGGAGTGTGATTATACCAGAAGCTACTCATGCTGCCATTTGTGACAACAATAATTGGCTGAGGAAAAGAATGTCTTGGCATTAAAGAGCTCTTTGCAATATATATGAAATTGTTTCTAGAAATTCAGCATAGCTGGCTGCACTTATAAAGGTTCAAAAGTCCGAGATGATTGGAAAATATAAGGAACTATAGAGATAGCTTCTGAGCATATGTCTATGCATGTTCCTGTTGATAATTTTTTCATGCTGTTACAGACAGAGGGGAGCATCTGCAAAGCACACAAGAAGCAGAAAAAGGCTGGTGTTGACAAGTTCACCCAAGACAATTAAGGATAAGTTATTGCTTTAACAACATAGCCCTGAATGTGGGGCAGGGCAGAATTACATGACCCAAAGAGGAGCATCTGCAAGATTTTACTTCTCAGAGCACAACTCCTAAAGGCATTTCTCCTTGGGTAGGGAAGTTGGTATGAGTTTCCTTTGGACTTGGTGGTCCAGCTTCCCTGGCATATGTAGGTCTGGGTGAGTCATGTCCCAGGTTTCCCCGGAGAAAGCGAAGAGGCTGTTTTTCTGAATTACTCTTGTGAAAATCTGTGGAGCAAAAGGAAGCTGCCGATCTGCCCAGGCGCAGCAGGTCCACAGCTGGCAGAAGATTATATGGCAATTTGGCAGTCTACTCACAAACTTTTACTTTGTACAAACACTGCAAATAGAGGGCCAGATTCTCAGCTGATGTCAGTCTGCACATTTATATATCTCCAATCATCATGGTACCACTCAGTGCAGATTGTCTTGATATTTTTGTTTTAATTTCCAGGTGTATTGTTTGCAGTCAGATCTGATGTGTCCTACTGGTTTCTCCTCTTTTGCTTCTTACTCTTCAGTTGATTTTCCAGCTGAACAATAAGCTGAAACAAGAGACCTGAGTTGCAAGTGGGTTTGAGTAGCTTGGAAATGTGAATAACAGCTGGTCTGCAATTAAAGAGTGTTTGAGCTTGTCCACAGACATCTAGTCTTACTTTTCTCACTCAGACTGGTTGCCATATGATCTGCACACAAGTGGCTTAGAAAAAGAAATAAGAAAAGGAAAACTGAATGGAATCTTTTCTTGAAAATCTTTAGGAACTGTAGCAAAGTGACATGACTGCCAAGAAAGCTTTATTAAGTAGCCATTAAACATTAAAAAAAAAATATGTTCTTGTAAGAGTCTTGGCCCAAGTCATCTCTGTGGACTTGGCATACATTCTAAATATTCTGGATTTCTTTTAGCTCTTTAGTTTTGCTCTATAATCACTGGTTGACTTCAGAGCCAAAGACCTATGTGCTTGCTCAAGAATAAGTAGCTCCACCTTGTATCTGAAGAGTCACTGAAAGATTTGTATCTGGTTTGGCAATTTTGTGCCCTTTGTTAAATGCCATGAAATGCAGTTCTTCTCTGCTACATCATCATAAAATAGTCTAAATCTGGCTTCTTATTGGGTGATATATAATATATATAATGATATATTTGGAGAGCTTTGTAATGTTACCAATAGGACTCGGTGAGATATTGAGGTCATCCCTCACTATAAATTATTAGACTGTTTAATGGCAAAATATTTCTGAGTACAGCATTCATAGTTTAGGGAGGGGCTGAAGGTTTTCTGTTCATCCTCTGCTCTACTCAGATTTTTTGATAGGGCTAAACTTAAAGCTCAAGTTTATCAGCACAAAACCTAATGGTAGGCACCTCAAAAGAAGTCTCTTTCCATCACTATGCTTAATAAACTTATAAAAATATACTTTGAAAGCCCTTCACTTGGGAAACTAACAGATCATCTTGGGTAACCTTGCTGTGGAGGTTTATTATAGTGTTTCTGCCTCCAGCTGTCCACCTCATGCTTATGCCAGAAACTATTAAACGATGCTTCTGTTTTTGGCTGAAGTGGTTGACGCCACTTCATATTTTTCCTAACTCCTGACTTGACAGTAGGATAATAAACTCTGGTAGGGTGGCAGAGCAAACAGCTAGGGGCTTTATCATCTTAAACTGCTGCAGTGTATCAAATACCCCAGACTTGCAAAAATTATATACTTATTTTCCACAAAGCCACCTTCATCTGCTGTAGAAAGAGAGTATTTTCTACCTAGTCCGTTAAAGGGCATGTACTTTTCAAAAATTACTTCAGTAATGAGTTGAGTTTTTTAGCTTGAAGCAAACTGCTGTGGGTTTGGTTTGGTTTCATTTGATTCATAAAATGGAGAAATCAGCAAAGTACCAGACCTGCCTGAATAGCAGCAGTATTTGCTAGTATGACACAAAAGTTCAGGTCAGGGTCTTGCACATGTTGAACAGTAGAAGCAGGAAATCCTCCCTAAAACACATCCGATGGATTTCTGGTGGCTGAATAAAACCAGCTCTCAGTGTAACCTAACCTTTCCAAACTCTGTGAATCGCTATGGAACTGTATTCCAAGAAATGTATTGCAGTTACACAGGGGCATGCCTCCACAGTAAGCCCTTTTTTTTTTTTTCTTCCTTCATTAAGAATTCTGATCTAGAAGCAGAAACTGGCTTTCTTTGGCACTGACCGAGTTTTTCTTGCCATTATCTATTCTGTCATCCCATGATTCCAGCTACCCAGAAGATGGGCCATGGTGCAATTTGTCAAAACAAAACAGCATGTATTTCAGTTTTCCAGGCTAAAATTCATTGCAGTTCAGCAGTTACTATGTGAGACGTGACTGAAGGAGAAGTAGGCAGACCATCGCAGTTGGGAAACAGTAACTATCCCAAGATAAGCTGCTCCCTGCCTTGCATGGGAACACCAGTAAACTAAGGGCAAAATGTTGAACGCAGTTGAACTTTACCACCTTAATTCTGTTTTGATCCTCCAAGGGTTTTGATTGGCTCAGTATGGAAATGTTAAATTGTAATTGCTTTCTATAAGTAGAGTTACTCTTTGTTTACACAACAAAGCAAAAATGTGATTGCATCATGACCTAGAGCATAAGCCCTCTGGGCACCAAGGGTACCACACGTCATTTGCAGTCAGCGCTATCCCAGTATGTCTTCATTGCTATCTTTACCTCTGCAAGCTAAGTTTGGATTGGGTTTGGTCTGACTGTTTCTTCTAGAGTTGCCAAATGTGGCGAAACAGAGGCATTTTGTTGCTCAGACCTATCCTAAGGAAATTTAAACTAGTCCAGACAGCAACACTGTGTGGGATTCATCTCACTAATTTTAGCTATTTAATAGTTAGGCAGCAGGTTGAACTACTTAACTAGTAGTCACTGGAGACAAATGGCCATCTCCAGAGAATGACTTGCCCTGGCCTGTGTCTACAGTGAATCATCTTCTGTAGGCACCCATCTCTCCCTGTTGATTGTTGAGGAGTCTAGATGACTAGCTTAGATGATGACTGTAACTTTTCGGTAGCAGAAGTTGGGTAACATGAATCCCTCCAATTAATTTTTATCTAGGCAAGACAACTTTCCCATCTCAAGATACGCTGCATGTAGCCAATGCTTGAAATGCAACATCTACAGAAATGGCTATAGGGGCTGTGAACACAAAGAATGTGATATGCTCTTCAAGTCTTTAGCCTGACTAGAGAACAGGGCTTGTCTTATGTTTTCATTCTCCTTACCTGGTATAATGAACCTTAAGCTGTCTCTTTCCCAATCGATCTTTATGAACAACACACAAAAGGGAATGATATCACTGCTCTTCATTCATGCTCATACAGCGCTCTGCGAATCCCAGAGAGAGACTTAAATACATGTTCAGAACATCAAGAATTAAAGTTCAGGGCCTTGTGCATCTTGGCATTACAGCTGCAAATAAGAAGAGGAGAGACCTTGCCCCAGGGACTTAAAGCGATTTGATAATAGTTGCCGAAAGTATTCTGGAGGTGACCAAGGTATGAAATGGACAAGTCCTAATGAGCAGATCCACACCAGGCCCAAACTTAATTTTATTTGACTAATGCCAATGTGACTCAATTATGGTGACTCACAATGTTTTCTTGTAGCATGAACAGAAAGAACCAACCTAATGTTTGGAAATGTCTGACTTCTCCAAACTTGTTAGACGTGTAGTTTATTTCTGTTCTGAGGAGATGGGGAAAACAAAAAACAACCCTCCACCCTGGCACGTAATGCTTCTATTCAGCAACAAGCAATAATTTCGCCATTGCTTCAGCGATCTTTTGTCATGCTTTTTTTTTTCCTTCCAGCCAACTTAGATGCTGAACATGGGAAAGTGGAATTCTTTGTCGGCTCTGAGTATTTTTTCATAAAAACTTCCTAATACATGAAAGGATTTAGTTTCAAAATACCAATTTTGTAGGCAACTAACAAAGATGTCTTTTTTTCTCCCCTTTTTCTTGGAATCGCTTCTTAGAAAAAAAAATCACAGAAGGGGGGTTGATTTTACATAAAAGCTGCTACTTGTAGGAGACCTTTATATGCTGAACAATTTAAAAGAAATATTGAAACTTTTGATACACTACACAGACAATGCCCTTCACATGAAAATCATTGTAGATCACTCAAATGCTACACAGTCTTTGTGTCATTATAATCTACTGTATAAAACTAAACAGCCATAAAAGTAATAATTTAGGCAAAAGGTTGCTATTTCATCTGGCAGTATAGTTATTGTAATAACAGCATATCTGAGACATGAGAGACTTTAAGAAAGGGGGAGACAAAAAGAACTTTAAAGCAGCCAGTGTCTGTTTCCACTAAGCTACTAAATCACATCTTATTTCAAACCAAGGTACATGTTTAAATTTCCATCCAAGTTCTAATCCAGTGGCTTTAAACTAAGCTAGTATCTGCTGCTGAACTGGTTCTGCTCTTGGATAAGTTTCCAGCGATGGTTTTTTCTTAATCGTGCCAAGCCACTTGGCAAACTGTGTCAATAGGGCACAGAAGTCTCTCTCCTGCTTCAGGTTCATATATCTTTTTATCTTTCTTCTTGTGCTGATGACACAAGATCTCTGGATAAAATTATGTTTTAAAGCATGCATTATCATTGTAACACTATATATAGCTAATATTAGTGGAATAACAACATACTTTAAAATTATTCATATTAAAGCACACAGTTAAATAGTGTGCCAGATTACACACCCAAAGGGTTGATATTCACCATATCTAACTTTATGACCTTTTTGTTGGGGATTTAGTTCAGTGCTTAGTCTCTCTATACAGTGAAGCATGAGAGACACTCCTAAAGGCTACTTTTAGGTGAAGCGGCTTGATTTCTAGAGATGCTTTTGTGCCTCCATCAACTATACAAAAAGTCTGTATTGTTGCATGCCTTAACCAGGATGAATCTAAGTTAAAATGCATTTTCAGCTTCCACTTTGGAGTTCCCTAACTTGTGACTTCATAACCCAAACGACTACTTTCTTTGATACTGTATTTTCAGATATCAGTTTCATGCTAAAAAAACCCCATGGATGGATCAATTATGTGTAATATATGTTGGCACAATCTTACTCCTTCAACAGCCTCCATGCCTTTGATCTCCAACAGCCTGATCCCACTTCACTGCTACCTGTGCTTTGTCCCTGCTTCTGTCCCCGTGATGGACAGCCCCTGCCAAAAGTTAGGGAAGATGCCAGACATGAGCCTTTTCAGGAAGTATAATCAGCAGTCCCAGCTGTCCTGTCTATGACAACAGTTCACTGATTACCTTGAGCTCCTTTTTTCTTATACCGCATGAGCTTCTCCCTCTTCCCCGTTCACACCAGCAGCCATCAGTTCTCATCTGCTTCCCTCCAGTCCCTCAATGTCAGGAAACCCGCTGAGAGGTGGGAATTTTATACTGCCCTTAAGAGGGAGAAAGCAAGGTAAACAGAACAGTAGAGCAGCTAAATTTTGGGGCTTTATATGTGAAAACGGAGTGGGGAGCAGGATTGTAAGGAGTGCTGTAGAGTGTTGCATAGGTCTATATTTACAAAATGCTTCAAATTTTGGAATTTGTTTACCCAGTTCTGAGGCCTGAATCTCTTCTGCCCCTAAGTTTTAATTAGGTTGATGATATACCTCATAACTTTCCCAGTCCTGGAGTGAAGGGCTATTAGGTGTGTAGCCCATGTCTGGTCCCTATCTAAACAAATGTTTAAATTTAGGTCTAGGAAGCTTGAGAAGGTAGCAACACAGTTTTAAGGTTTGGGATACTGAAATAGGCTTCAAAGCATTGGATAAATTTATAGCTTCTCTGTTATTAGGGGATAGCTAAATAAATACCTGTAAGTAAAAGTAAGCAGTTTATTTGTATGAGAATAAAATCTCAGAGTACACTGCAATGACTAACTCTAAAAACATGAAGAGGTGACCTGAAGCAGCAGATCTGAGGACTGATGCCCAAAGCTTATTTCTGCTCTCTGGAATATTCAGGGGTTTTGATTTGGTCCTCTACCTTATAGGAATTAAGTTGATATTCAATACATAACATTAGATAAAGCTGTCCTCCAGCTTTCATTCCACTGTATTTGAACATTGCGCTTATAAATATGATCAAATTTATCCAGAAAGTTTTCTTAAATGAAGAATCTCCCTACTGAGCAATAGATTTCCCTGATCCCTCAAATAAGTCGGTATTGAAGCAAATAAACTTTAGCTATAAAACTTTCAGAACACAATCTTTTGATTTATATTTCTCTTTGCCTTCCTGGTGGTACAGAGAAGATCTATGCAGCCAGGATGATGTACCTCTCAGGGGCTTGATCAAGCCACTCTAAAACTGCTGCCAAAATATGTGGTCATTTATTTAACTCAAAACATTCTGCCATGCTAGAAAAGAAAAGTTGACTGCTGAGCACCAGGAAGCCCGAAATATTTCTACCCAATGGATCATGGATTTCCCTGTATCACTTATCTTACCATTTCGATGCAGTACCATATGTTCGCATACAATTCTGTAATGTGACCCATATGTTTGCTTTCCTTGATGAAAACCAAGGATGCAGCAAATTATCTGCAGCATTGACACACAAATTTTGATTTTTTTTTAATTCCTGAACTTAGATTAATTTTTTTACTTTGTATATTCTGCTGGGTAAGTGCTCTCCAGTGAAGGCCCATATTTCATGAAAAATTGTGAACAACTGTTCAGTGAATGAATGTGCCCGAATGTTCCTAAATAACAAGTGTCACAATGTAATCTATTTCATTTGTAATCTAGGGACGGTATTTACAAAAAATACTATCTAAAACTTTTATAGCTGTTCATCTCCGTTCTGCAAAAGATATCTAATTCTTCCTGGTGAGCGGAACTAAGTCAGAGGTGAAGTTGGCCAAAACAGAGATCTGGGTCTCAGCTGTCAACATGGAAATGAATTAAAGTATTTACCAACGAAACTCTGACCAGGTTTGGGATGAACAGGGAAAACTGAATGCAGTGAGGAGCAGTTAAGAGTTAGCCAAGACACAACTCTCTCCACCTCTGAGTACGTATGCCTGTGCCTGTGTTTGTGAGAATAACTATGAAGCTTTGGTCTTAGGCAGGGCTTCTGATGGCATACTGTTTTAATCGTAATGTGGCCCAACTAACTAACTACATATGGAGCAGTGACATAGCTGTCACATTCTTGCTTTTGAGACAGAAAAGAACTGACTAAAGATCAAGATGATCTATTTAAATCCTATGCTGTGTTGCAGATTGTTGTGACTTTCATGGTTTTTTTCATTGCATACAGCATACTTCTTATTGTTTAAACATCTACTAGGATTTTTGATAATGACAAATAATGGTACAGATTCTCTACTAAGGGACATTTGGAAAAACTTAAGCAATTTAAATGTGTGAACTCAAACCATATCCTGTGTTACAGTGCCCCCCATTCAGTTTATCTTAAGTCACTTCCAAAATAAATGAAAATAGATTGTATTAAGGTCACCAATTCACCAGGAGGAGATGCACAAAAAGAGCTATGACAGATCACCAGGTCCACACAGAAAGCCAATTCAACATAATTTTTATGATGGCAGGAGTTTACAGTCACACAACAACTGCAAGTATACTCCTAGCAGATCTAACTCTTTCCCTTTCTATACCCTGAAAATCAGGTTAAATAAGGGTTAACATGAAAGTCTTAATCCAGCTGATAAATCTTGGCTGGTTTTGAAAGCTTTTTGCTATGCAACTTCCAAACACCATGCTCAGTTGTTTACCCCAAGCACTGCAGGCAAAAGAAGACGGAATTAAAACTGAATTTTCACAGCATTTGTGGAGTTAATGCAGAATGTAAATGCTACTTAGCAGGGTTGGGTTTTGGGGATTTGGGTTTTTTTTTTTCATATTTGAGCAGTTAATGAACACTTCCAGACTGAGCTTGTTGTTGTGCAATGTAGCAGGACGTACGGATGCCATGGCGGCTGGCTTCCCCTGAGGCCCATCACTTCCTGATCTCTGCTATCAGACCAGATTTATGACGTGGATAAAAAGGGGTTTGGGTCCACTTAAGGTTTACTGCCTATTGACCATTAAAACTGCTAAAGTGATTTCTAGCAGCAGAGAATATTATATTGGAGATCAGGATTATGCAAGGCCTTTGTATCTCACGGAAGTGTTTATACTTTTTAAGGCCTACCAGCTTTCTGGCTCACTGTGCTGCAGAGCAAAGATCTTTTCTGGCTCCAGCAGGATTTTCCTCGTTGAAATACATACCTGGAAATACTACAAATAGATAAAACAGTTTACTAAAACATGTTAATCCAGAACTAAAAGAGATCAAAAGATGCGGCTCAATCCTTTCTGCTTTAAATGCAGCAGTCCTTGGAGGCTACGTTTCAGGCTCAATGGAGACAAGGGCAGGGGACATAATGGATTTATACCACAATTTAGTCTGCGTATTTGTTTTATACTTCCTTTTAAAGGGCACAATGGCCATTTTTTCTTTGTCCAGAAGTGAGTAATTGCAATTTCTGCTATTGTAAAGGTGGACTTGTTTTTGCTCTTATTCTTTGGATTTTAGCTTCCACTTCTTTCAATAGTTTAGCTTTACTAATCTTTCACAGATTTATGTTTTTAATGTCTTTGTGTGGTTTTGATATCACACCCATGCACGCTCTTTATATTGAATTCATGGTTTAAAACAGAAATCTGGGAAATGATCTCATGCTTCTGCACTGATGGAGCCTTAATTTTAGAACATTGCTATTAAAAAATTAAGGCTGCATATGTAGTATATTTTGAACAGTTTCCCATTTAACTACTCCTTCGTGACATATATCAAAGTGTTCTGTCTAAACCTTGGGTGGGGGGAGTGGCTTAGAGTGAGACAAGCACCAAAATACCTGAATGCTAACTGAGCTGTTCCGAAAAGCAAGCTTCCCAGCCTATTTCTGCTTTAGTTTGGTCTGGAAACACCGCAGCACCAGCACTGGAAGCAATATTCTTACTCCATTTGGTCAATGGGAGGGCACTTCTTGTCAAAACTAGTCCTGGCCCAGCCTAGATGATTTCCCAGCACTGTAAAGGAAAGTAGGGAGAATGTACACTAAAAATCATAAAAAAGCTGAAAGAGGCTCTCTGGAGATGAAGACTTGAGTGGATTTTTAGTATCAGTGGGCAACATTTCCAAGAGCAGTCAAGTGACTACAAAATGTCACTTTAAGATGACTTTGAAAAAATTACCCAGTATGAGAAAAGTTACAGTCTTTCTATTGTTTCTGAGTTCTGACTATTGTGTTATTTAAATTTTGCATTGGAAAACACGAAAAAATAAACAGAAAGCTAAAAAACAATTAAAACTAAAAATTATTTTGCTCAGGTCTAGTTTTTGACAACTATTCAGTCTATTAAAAACAAGCTGGCTAGTTGTATTTGCAAATTGGCTAACATTACTGTTAGTCCTCGACATAAGGTAAGGAATGAGTAAATGGCTGATAAATCAATTGATCATTCCCACTTATTCAGGTTTCTTCTTATTCTGTATGAGTTAGTGCCATGGCTATTTTTTCACTAAAGATGTCTGGGATGGTTGGTGTCATCAGCCAGCAATTCAAATTCTGGATGAGTATAATTTTAATGAGATCTTACATCAAGACCTTTCCTATCAGATATAACAGCAAGAGTCAAAGCCCATGTCCTCAAAAGAAAGGCACATGAGAATAACAGAAATGGTATTAGTTCCTCAGTTTTAGTGTTTAGTATTCCACTAGTTTATCCTCTGCCATATAAAGGCAACTCAAAATTAGTGCTGTTTTACTGTAACTGTGATGGTTCAGAAGCTGTTTCACAGGCATTTCTGCCATCTAGCAACCTATGCTAGAGAGGCTGAACATGTATGTATATGCTCAGGGACGGGGACGTTTCTCTCCATCTTTTCTCCATGTTAGTGATTATACGTACTTAGTAAGCTTACTTCTTGCTAGCCCCTGACATCCTGTCATCGTGACGGCTTGGCTATAAGAAGCTCTCTGGGGATTTCTCTATACTTGAGAAGAGTTGGTTGGGAAAGCTGTAATACAATAACTATGCCAAAAAATGTCCTTAGAGGGGACATTCCTTAGTACTGGAGGAGCTCTTGTTGGCACCATCAAAGAATTATCTATTCTAGCAGAAAGACTTCTTTCTGCAATAGTAACCATAGCTTACTGTTTTTTTTGCAGACAGTTATATCATGTAGGACTATGACTTTTTCATATTTGTAGCTGATTCATTTATCCTTGACAGATGTTTCAAGCCTGTTTATTCTGTTATCAAAATCTTACTTTCTTATCTTTTCAACCACCCCTTTGCTTGAACCTGGACTCTTTAGTAGACATTTTATCCCAGTGCCAGATATCACCGTGAGAATAAAGAGCACAAGACTCTGCAAATGCCAGTAACTCAAAAAGTCATGAAGATAATCATAGTATCTCAGTGCTTTAGGGAAGCACCACTTCATAAGCAGCACAAACCCAGTGTTGTCTTTTCCCCCTTTTATGGTAAGACCTACTACTATATGCATTATAATTATGTTAAGTCTTTAGAAGTTTTTTCATCTTTCTACTTCTTCTGTTTGGGTGGGAATCTATCCCAAAGCAGCAGCCCCTGCGAGATACAGGGTTGTTCTGCCATCTTGGGTAACAAATAATAGGTTCACAGCACAGTATTTAACCACTTTCCTTTAAAGCATCAGAGCTCCTACAATGTTGCAAATCTAGTTCATCTACTGACCATAAACAATGGGATAATTAATGGAATACTTCAGCTTTGAAATTTAATCCTTATGATCTAAGAATTATGAGTTGGATTGTAATCAGTCTTTGAACCATTTGATGGATTTGGATATAATTATCACCTCATAAGCCACGGAGGATGTCATTACTGAATATTTATTACATAGCCTTTGTCACATAACTACAGAAAGATTGGTCAGGGATACATGCTTTGTAAAACTGAGTGAAACTAAACATTTATTTTCCTTTCCTTATGTATGTTTATTGTTTGGGATTTTCTCCATCAAACTGTTTACCGGTTCTAAGGCATAAGAAATGTGCAAGTGCACTTGGAAAGGATGTTTCTTTTCCAGGTTACATGAAAAAGCACTTACAGCAATGGCTGCATTTCTTTGTAGACAAGGCAAAGGAGAAAGCACATGCTAAGTTTTGTATTAGTATCTCAGCTATTGACCTGAAGGCGCAAGATTTTTGTATGTGCAAATGCCCCTACATTCTGCAAATATCTTCTCTTGCAACAAACTAAAAGCAGGGCAGATTCCTCATTAAAACTATGGGTTTTTCCTCATTAAAACTATTCTGGTGCAGGGAAGAGGCTTAAAAGAAAATGCAAATGTAGTGGTTGATATAACTTATATCCACTTAAAGAGTTCTTTGCACAACTGGAATGATATAAAACATTCAATGTTAATGAGCTTCAGATCAGGCACGTAGACAGAAATATCAATAATTATCACTGCTTTAATTGGATATTCATTTTGATTCTACACACCTTTCCCCAGGGGTGTGGTAACTAAAGCCAAGTTTATTCTTGGATGGCTTTACTCATAAACTGACTGATATGTAAGGCATTCCTAGTGTGGGTGCAGTTAGCCTGGCATTGTTCTGCCATAGAAGCACACCCTTCCCTGGAACAAGGAGACATGCAGTTTGCTGGTATAACTGTCTAAAGATTAGTAGTTTCTCTCAACACAGCTACGCCAGCCAGGGATCAAACCACGTGTGGCAAAAGCCTGTGGGGGAAGACAGGACTTAGGAACGGTGTGATCTGGTCCCTGCGCTGAGAGCGATGCTTAGCACTCACTCTCTGGGGAGAGGAATGAAACGTATACAGTATTATTTCATATCATTCCCTGCTCCATTTCCATATCCAGTGCCTCTCCCAAATGACTTGCTGAATGTAATAAAAGAATGTATTGTATTTTATCTGATGATTTCTCTACTGTTCTCAGCCACCTCCCTATCTTGTATTCTTTCATCCATGTGACTCATCTTCTTTCCTTTAAAAAAGCAAGCATGCCAGGGCATTCAGAATATAGTAGAGAAAAGAAACAGCCAGTGAATTTATTTGATCTTTCTTTCAGGATTTCTGTTGGGTAAAAAAAAAAAAAGAGTGAGCAATTGTTGGTTAAAAAGGAAAATTCTGGATGAAGCATTTCCCATTCTTCAAATGGAATCAGAATGGAGACTTCTGGAAACTCAGGAAAACTACATTTACAATGCCATTAAGCCCTCCTTTTGTAGTGGGGTTTCAGATACATTTGCTGATTTGATTACGAAAATTTGTATTGATGCAGCAAACTACCTAGGAATCTCAGTCACGTTTCAGGGCACACTGTAATGCTCATAGAGGCAAAACAGAAAAATGTTTTGTGACCTAAGAATCTTATAATCTGAATGGAAAATCAGAGACCATACAGATAAAAAAAAAGACAGAGCAGAACACAAGGTAACCAGTGATCAGGGATTTTTGTGACATCAAAAGACAAATAGGAGTACCTGTCTTGTGAGAGGAGATTGAAAGGACCTAGGCTTGTGTTACCTAGCAAAGTCAAAGTTGAGTGTACTATTCATAGATACATTTTGTAGATAGGTAAATATCAGGAAAAGAGAAGAAATTCAAGGATAGTTCAAAGCAAAATTCACACAAATTCATCCTGAAACAAGTTAGCTAGAAGAAGATTTTCATCTCTTGGAAGCGTAGAAATGGCCTTCTAAAATGGGAAGTAAGAGGAAAGAGATGAAATCACTTCAAGATGGAGTATGAGGCGTTTACAGCAGGATAGGGAGGATCCTGAAGTTAGGATCTACAACTTGGCATATGAGCCTCTGGCTGTTCAACTTGCTGATATCTGCAAGAGACGCTGGAGGAACATTTGATTGCTGTTTGTTGACCCTATCTGTTTTCACTCCATTCATATTGTACTTAATTAATTTTGTGCTTCAGGGCTTCTGCCAGGTAAGTGCAGGAACAAGGAAGAATGTCCTCTCTTCTCCCCTTCAGTGCAAAACGTGGCTTCTGGGAAAGATGGGGTTTCGCTTTCTTCTCATATGTCAGTGATCAGTGGGAAGTCCTTCAAATACTTAGATCATTTTGGCTTATGTGCCTTAATCATGTAGTCAAGGCAAAACCCAGTCATTATATTTCAGGGTTCGTACTGCATTTTATATTTAACCACTAATGGATTGGGCTTTGGATTTTAGTGGGGGAATTGCCTTCCTCTGTTCTATTTTCATCTAACAAACCCCCTGCCTATGGCAGCCTCAGATACTGCATTTCCCACACTTTTGCCTGGTCCCTTCCTTTGGGACAGGCTAGTTTTGGTAGTCTTTCTGATATGAAAGCTTCTAATAATGTTCCAAAGATTTTAGGGCTTTTTTGTGGTTTCTGGTATATGGGGTCACGTACTGTAGAGCTCTCTGGACTCTGTATTGAATGTGAAATACTTGTCTGCCTGCAATTGCAAAGGATTTATCTTTGTAGGATCTGAAAAAAGAGAGTGAGGTAACTCTGTGGATGTTTCGTGTTAACACAGGGGAAAGGAGCAGAGGGGAAGGGCATGAAAATACTTGTCTAAAAAAGCTGTACATGGATGCTGTAGGCTGACATCCCGGAGGCAATGTTTTGGTAACTAGAAAGCCTGCCTCCTTGTCTCTCCAAGGCATTACCTTCGGGGGTCTGCAAATACAAGGGAAACAGCTTTTGTGTGGTGGAGGTCTCTGTTGAAGGAGAGGGAATGACTGGGGAAAAAGGGTGTGGAGCCCTGTATCTTCAAAGAGCATGCCATGGGGCAGGGCATGAAGACATTCTTGGAGAGATTTTCTGTGAGAATGAGAATAAAATATCCAGGCATGGGGAAAATTTGGACTTTTTCTCCCAGCTCAGAGGACCTGAGGCACCTGTGGCTGATCACAGAGGGAGTTCAGAGCAGTAATCGCCACCGGCACCGGCAGCAGAAAAGGATGATTTTTTTATCCATGTATGGAAGGAGCTTGAAGTTTCCTTGAAATGATTTTACTGTCTTTGCAAAAGGTAAACTGAATGTATACTCATAGGAAAGGCTGTTAAATGTTTCTGTGGCAAAATCCACATGACACTTCCATTGACTCCCTATAAATTGAGGGATTTATCTGATGGACGTGTGAATGCAAATTGAGAGGTGATCAGGAATTCATGGGCCCAGTAAACTGAGGCTAGACAGGATGCAAGCTAAGGGCATAAAATCTCCTGTGCTCCTGGCACTTTATTCTGCCTTTCAGTCAAAAGTTTTACCACAGTACTCATAAAAATCACAAGAAAAAAGCGCCAACAATTGAAAGCATATAATTCGACTAAAACTTCCAGTTTTGGCAAAACAGTGTTTTCTTTTGGAGATGCATACATTTTGTTTAAAAATTTTCAATTATAGCTACTTATGACACTTTTTGCTTGAGTCAGACAACCTGCTGGGCCCCAAGGACAGGACTGCTGCTCTGCCACTGAAGACAGGTGAGGCATTATCATGCTCTGGCATCCAGGTAGGGGTTCCCCAGACTCACCTGAGGGATTCAACAGATGTTTTCCAACACAAGCTCTTCCAAACAAAGCAGCCTCACTGAATACACCACCACTTTTGGATAAGGTCTTACCTCATCAGAACATCCCCATCTAGGTCTTATTCTGGTGCTGGATCAGATGAGCAGGCTGGTCCCAATGAATGTGCAAAAGAGAACAGCTGGGAATAAAAGAGATTACATGCAAATGCTGCCTTTTATCAGTGTCTTTTAAGTTCCTTCCTCTTCTTTTCTAGTAAAGAGAAGTGGAAAATATGTTGACTTTGTCTTTGCTATTCATTGCTTGTTATAATCTTTTCAAATAAAATTTTTGCTACACATAACATTGGATATGAATCCGTTATTTGTGTGAGAGAGAAGGCATTTTTAAAATGTTTTTAAAACATGTTTAAAAATGTGTCTTATGGAAAGTGAAACGAAGATGCATAAAACTATGGTATAATCACAGTATAAAACTGTCCTGAAACAATGCTTTTCTTTTAAATTCTGGTGACAAATGCAAGACTTTCAGGACTGGAAACTCAAATTTGCAGAATAAATAACAGGTAATCATGAGAATCCTGACAGCCATTAGAAGTCACTTACTCATCAGGGTAAAGTGGTTGATCCCTCCACTGATCCTTAATGAAAATTAAAAAGCATGAAAGCCAGGGATCTGGTTAATGTAGATTCTATCCAAAGGGCAAGATTAATCCTCTGTACTGGAAGCAGAGATTTGCTTTTTGTTTTTTTATAATCACTGTACGTGATCTCTATGGCATAATAATATTGAATCATGTCATTACTCAGCATTTCTCAACAAAACACAATTTACTCTTGAACTTTTGTTCATTTGTATTTGACAACTGAGATGTTTCCTTCTTTTTTTTTCTTTTTTTTTTTTTGTTATAGAGGGAAAAATTCCATCTCTCTTAAAAAGTGTTTCTCATGTGTTTTTTATCAGAGACCAACAATTACTGTTTATGACTTTGGACTTTAATTGTAAATCCAAAACCATCAGTTTGGAAACTTTATGAGTTTGCAAGTAAACCTTGTGTAAATTTTCCGTGCTTGGAATCTGAACACTTGTTTTAGCAGTAGCTGATGCGTGGTCCTTCATACAGATAACTGTAAGCCTTTAGCTTCATGCTGAGATTAGAACCAAGCAACCTGCGAGCTTTCAAGCTATCCCTATTATAGCCTTGATTGTCTCCACATCCTTTGGCTGAGGAATGAAGTCTTTTGAAACTTCTTGAAAGTTACTCAAGTGATTTCTTCCATCCCCTCCTGGCCAAAGAGCTGAGTACTGACTCCATGATAGGGATTGAGACTGTGCAGTTAGGCACCGGATTGTAAAACATTTCACTTGCAAGAAATTTAGCCAAATTACAGAAAAAGCAAATCACATAGCATCTGTAAGCACAGCCCTGATAGAAAGCATCCCTCCGTCCCAAAACTACCAGTATTGCTGCAAGCCAGCAGAAGCATGTGGTTATAGACTGTGCTTTGTGAGAACCAAAGTCCTACCACAGACTTCCTATATAATTTGGGCAAGTCACTTTTTAATCTCTCTCTGCCTCAATTGCCCGTCTTTTAGGGATGGACCACAATACTTTGATTGTCTTGCCCGTGTAGCTTTTTGTGGTACAGACTGTCTCTAGCTTGATAGCACAGCACTTAACACAGTGGAGCTATGACCAAACCATGTTCCCCTGGGGACTTCTGCAATAAGTATAGCATCCACTTGTCCTTGTCATGGCAGAGTACATATTTTCAGCCAGATAGCCAGAACCTGGAGCTTTAGAAATCCATAGTAATGCAATGATAGAAGTTTTTTCTCACCACCTCTTTAGAGAGCAGACTGACAGCAGTTTGCAAGTTTCTTTCACTCTCCTGGTTGCTCTTTTGCATGAGTTAAAGGGTCCTCTCCATCTGAAGGCTCATCGAACGGGGAAAGGCTGGAGGCTAATAACTGCATCTTGAGGTCCCTGCTGTGACCAGCAGAGACCTTCAGATGGAATAATTTTAATGAACTTCACATGTTTGTAGTGTTGAGAATTAGTTTCCTTGACTCCTTTTATAGTCATTGCAGACAAACAGGCACTTCCAAGACGGGATTCATCTTTCCTATTTTAGGTCACTATTTTAGGGTGAGATAAATCATCCCCTGGAGTGTCCTATTTCTTTTCATTGACTACAAAGAGACTCCAAACAATTACCTCATGTGTGGACTGCTACCCTGTAGATCTGGGCTTCAACTCGTGGTGCTCATACAGCTTCTACAGATGTCACCATACCTTCCCCACAAAGTCAGTAGCACTGTCTCCATTTCATGTTTTTTCTCAGTGGGGAAACTGAGGAGCAGTGATATGACCACAGTGTTCAAGGTCGCCAAGCAGTCCTATATTCACCCAGCGCTGATACACTCAGTAACAGTGAAGCCCCAGAACAGCTGTTTTATAAAGCTTGGCACCACTCAGCTGAGGCACTCCATGTTTAAAACTGCTGAATACTTGTATCTAAATATCTTAGATAAAGCTACTCTAAACTAGAAACACAAGTTATGCCTCATAGTTGATGCTTATCATCAGTACAATGAGTTTTAAATTTTAAGAAAAAGAAATCGCCAAAGGCACCACAATAGCAGTTACAAATGCCACCTGAACTGGGTTATCTCCTTAGACATGTGGCACCTGGTGGTGAGTGAGAGCTCTTCTGAGTCATTTCTAAATCAAACAGAAAGCCTGCTGTGTCTGCAATACCTGGGTATAACAGTTCTTAAGACAGATAATTCTCATGGATTCAACTTATTTTGAATTTCCAGGGGATAAACAGAAGGATTAGTAAAGATGGTGTAATGTGGCATGTGTAAAATAAAAATTAGTGGAATAACTGAACAACTGTTAACAGCTAATCAGCTAGCTTATCAGCAGCATGCTATCTAGCTACTGAATAATTAGCTGCTTAAAGCATAGTGTCCATTCCTCACAAGTCAGAGCAGAGCAGCCTGTGTGAAAGGCGTTTTCATGTGGTTTCTCTGAGTTGCTTGAATGGATGTGACTAGTTTCATCGTTTGGTGAAATCTGTCTGGGGGATGAGATAAAACACGCATAATCTTTGCCACCTATTGCACAGCTGTATCAGACCACGTTTCTGTGGTTCTGTGGTCTGACCACCATCAAAATGTGTCCATTAGTGGAGACTGTTAATGACAAGCACCAGCTCAGGTGATGTAAGATTCAGTTCTAGGCATTTGCAATCTTGGCTGATTGCGCACTTTGGACGAAGTACAGAGCACTTCTGCAGTTTCTGCAGGAGTTTCTCCTCTGGCGTGAGCACCTCTTGCTGTGATCATGCATATGGTTGTGGCAGAGCATAGTGCTTTGCATCCTGAGCTCAGGAAAGGCCTCTGAAATCACAGAGGTGCCTTAAGGAAACACAGCAGCTTAAACGAGGAGGCTGCAACCAGTTTAGAGACAGCTACTCCCCTCCAAGATCCCTACCTTCTCCTGCTTCTTCACTTCCACTACACTTCTCATTCTGGCATGTCCTAGTTTCTTGCTTTCCTCCTTCTCCTTTGTCACCTTGCTTTTCTTCAAGCAACCTCCCCTTACTCTCTTCCAGCTTTTTGAGCACGATTTTAAACCATTCCTGGACTGAGTCCAATATGTATTGATAGTCCTCTAAAGGTAGTATCACAGATAAGCCAATGTAGGCGTCTAGTGTGGAGACAGATTGAATGCTTTTCCAACTTGGTTTCACCTCTTCATGTTGACTGAACCTCTCCATGTCAAACTCTCTAATTGCCCATAACAAATTCAAAACATATTGTTGGGCATGAAATAAATGCACCAAAGGGGTAAATGTCAAAAAATGTTTGACACTAGGATAGGCAAGAGAAAAGAGAGTTACTGTGAGAGCATCACCTGAAGATAAAGCTACAATGTAAGCTCAGATCATTAGATAGAGAAGACACAGAAGCTCTTATATAACCAAATTGAAAATTTTAATTTGAACTGACATCGAACATCAGACATAAATCTGTAGGAAACTAGGCAC
>JAOXNO010000024.1:67981044-67999517 GCA_028565335.1 Limnodromus scolopaceus
AAGGGAAGGGAAGGGAAGGGAAGGGAAGGGAAGAGTTGAGTTGGGAGAAAAGGCAGAGTAGTGTCAAAAGACATTCTGGATGCATAATGCCTATTATTTAAATGAATTACACTTTTTGTCTAACTCCATTGATGAAATGTGTTATGTAAATCAGAGAAGAATCTTGCTCTTCATAGCTGTATAGAAAGCTAATTTCTTCTCACCCTTAAAGAATGATGTAATCAAATTTGATCTTTTATATTAAAAAAACCCAAACATGTTAGGATAGGGAAAGGGGAGGGCATTAAGCTTTGGTACAGATTTTGTTTCTGATGCAACAACAGGCCATGCCAGTGTAGGTTTTTCAATGAGCACTAGGAGTCTCCTAATTGTGTATCACAAATAAACTTGCCTAACTGTAGAAACAGCAAAAGCTGATAGCCTGATGTTGATCTGGGATGTGATTATATAATGAAGACAGTTGAGCCTATTCAGAAACTTTATGACCTGTCTTGTCACTTACTCCCAGCTCTTCTATGCAGCTACTACACCCACGTATATGCACATATTTCTTCAAGTAAACTCTTAAGTAATAATATAAATACAATAAATTTTGCAAAGTCGAGTTTCCAAGAGTTAATGGCAGAATTAACAATGTATTTTGTGGGGATTTAATCAAGTCCCTAGATATGTATGTTTGATGACAGTAATTATTCAGAGCATCTTTGGCTCACTCAATGTGTATACTTGCTTGTTTACTCTGTCTACTTACACTTTTATTCTATTCTCATTACTTCATGAATTTATATTTTTTTAAAACTGCGATTAACAGCAGATTAATCAGATGGATTCCTCTTTTGTGCTCATCATTATTTGACAATGTTCCCAGATTTCTAATACAATATTAGTCTTTGTGGTGGGTTGGCCCTGGCTGGCTGCCAGGTGCCCGCGGAGCTGCTCTATCAGTCCCCCTCCTTAACTGGAGGGGGAGAGAAAATACGACGAAAAGCTTGTGGGTCAAGATAAGGACAAGGAGATCACTCAGCAATTACTGTCGTGGGCAAAACAGACTTGAGTTGGGGAAATTAATTTAATTTATTGCCAATTAAATAGAGTAGGATCATGAGAAATAGGAACAAATCTGAAAATACCTTTCCCTCACTCCTCTCTTCTTCCGAGGCTCAACTTCACTCCTAACTCTTCTACCTTCTCCTCCAAGTTGTGCAACGGGATGGGGAATGGGTGTTGCAGCCAGTTTATAACACTTTGTCTCTGCCTCATCACACTCTTCCCTTGCTCCAGTGTTGGAGGAGACAATCCTTCACAAACTCTCTGATGTGGGTCCTTCCCATAAACTGCAGTCATTCACAGACTTGTCCAGCATGGGTCCTTTAGACAGTTGCAGTCCTTCAGAATTGGACTGTTCCACCGTGAGTCCCCCCCAGGGCCACAGTTCCTGCCAGAAAACCTGCTCCAGTGTGGGCTTCTCTCCATGGACCACAGTTCCTGCCAGGAGTCTGCTCGAGCACGGGCTCTTCATGGGCTGCAGCTTCGTTCAGGGTGCATCCATGTGTTCTGGTGTGGGGTCCTCCACGGGCTGCAAGGTGGATATCTGTTCCACTGTGTTGTCTCTAGGGTCTGCGGGCAGACAGCCTGCCTCACCATGGTCTTCACCATGGGCTGCAGCAAAATATCTGCTCTGGTGCCTGGGGCACCCACTCCCCTTCATTCTTCACTGACCTTGGTGCCTGCAGAGTTTTTTCTCACATATTCTCACTCTTCTTTCCCAGCTGGTGTTGCATAGCTTTTTTTACCATTTCTTAAATATGGTATCACAGAGGTGCTACCGGTGCTGCTGATGGGCTCAGCTTTGGCCAGTGGTGAGTCTGTCTTGGAGCTATCTGGAACTGGCTCTGTCTGACATGAGGGCAGCTTTTGGTGTCTTTTCACAAATGCCATCCCTGCATCCCCCTGTCCAACAAAACCTTGACATGTAAACCCGGTGGTCTTCCTCTGTCTTGTCCTAGTACCTTAATTTTCTAGTCACAAGCTCCTCTTCTATCATAGTGCTTCATCCAAACTCTGGGTTAACTGGTTCTCACATCCCCACTGCCAACTCTGTCCTCCACTATACCTTCTAGTTCTTGCCTGATCTGGTCCCGCTGTCACTATGTGTCCTCATTGACTCATTTCCCTCATCATCATAATGTCATTTTGAGCAACCCTAGTTTTTCAAATCAGCCAGCTTTCTCCTAGATTCAAGCTGGATGCCACCAGAAAATCACTGCAAGCTCAAGAGAGTCCAGCACCCTGTTCCCACCCTGCATCAGGGGAGCTAACAACCTTCTGCGAACAACAGCATGCTCAGTTTCTAGTTTTTCTGGACAAGCACCTTCTTTTTTTTGGTATGATCAGCATGATGAGTCATGAGAGACTTGAACAAGCTCAAGCAGATTTTTGCAAAGAGAGCAATTGTATCCCCCCAATCAGAAGGACTGTGCCCACCCACTAGGATTTTCAGATCACAGCTTCAAACTGTGGAAGAGTTAGAGGGTTACAAAGTGAAGATGTCAAGGACTGGAACAAACTATCTCCCCCAACAAGTTAGTTTTTGGAAATGGTTAAAGTGTTGTTGGGAAAAAAAAAATTAAAATTACAGTTGCACAAGGCAAGCCCAATGCTTACTATTGGTTCAGCAAGAAGTCTGGGATGAGAAAAGAGACAGAAGGGACAGAGACAAAGCTTGACTTCAGAACTGGCAAAGAAATGGTAGCAGGTTGCCTGGGGGATGCCTGCTGTGAAAGGAAGGGCTCTCAGCTCATATGAAGAAATGGCTGAAGTCTGACAAATTTGTGAGCAACAAAAGTGGTGTTCCCAATGTGAGACAACTGTGTCAGGGGCTTGATGTCAGGCTCAGGGCAATGAGGACCCCAGGAGAAGCACATGGCCTGCTTGGAATATGTTGGAAGGCAGTATTTTGAGCACACATCCAAGCTGCCTGTTGGTGGACATTGGGTGACCAAACCCTCCCCTCACCTGCATCCCACTGCTTCTGTGGAAGGAGCTGTGCATTCCCCTCTTGCCTGCAAGCATCAAACAAATTTGGAACTGCACAAAACTGACAGTGTAGATATATCGTCTAGCAGGACACTATTCCACCAACCCCAACGATTTCTACTGGCTGTATGATGTTACCTATTTACCCTGCTACGTATGATCTATTGATATTATTTTTGATTTTTATATGGATTATTTATAGAGCTCTTAGTAAGTGCATGGTTTCATTCATGGCTCACACAGTACAAGCAATTAAGGAAGCAATGTATTGTTTCCCAACATCATATTCATCATGCTCCTGGGACTGCTTTTTCATCCAAGCATATAGTTTTATCGTTTGTTTTTTTCAGTGAACAGTCTAGTGTAAAATGTGTCTTTTCTTAAATAACTGTTCTTTGAACTTTAATTGCAGAATAACTGTGTCTTGGAATCCTGTTCCACTGGATCCTGTCCATTGTCTTACTGTCCAAAACTAGTTTCTTTGGAAATATTAATTTGTCTTACAAATATAGTAGGTTTGAAGTGGAAGCATATACTCAGGTAAACAAATACAAGAATAACTAAAAAACACTATCAGAGCAACAGGAATAAGAATAGGTATTAGGAACTGAAGATAAACCATACTACAGTTATGTGGCTGCTTCTATGAGGCAGAGATTTCAGAGATAAGGTTATTACTAAAAAAATCCAAACTTTTCTAGAAAAGGTAATTAAAAAATGAGGTTACCAAAACCCTTAAGTCTGTCCTGCAGTGACTCCACCTAATGACCACAGGATTCTGGCAGATTTTAGTGCAGGTGACCTCAGATGAAATGAGAACAGTTTCTATGAGCACAGTGTTGTGCGTATATTGTGCCACAGTATTGGCAAGAAGAGCCAACATGGAAACTAACAAAATGTAGAGGGAAACGTCACAGCGAAGCCCAGGCGGAAAGCCCGCTGGTGTTTCTCTGACCGGGTGTGTGAGTTCCCCACAGACCCTGCAATGCAAAGGTGTTGCAGAGCCAAGGGGAAGGCGTGAGTCAGGCTCCAACAGGTTCCCAGCAGAAGAGCCCGGCCGTGGGGCAGCGGCACCCGGCACCTCGCACCAGCTGCGGCCGCACTCGTCCCGAAGGAGCAGACACAGTTTGGCTGAGCACCGGTGGGGGCCCTGGGACTCCTGCGCTCCCCTGGCTGGGGCCAGGGTCACTCCCTCGCTCTGCACGACAGGCTATCGCCCTCCCGTCACCCCTGGTAATTGCCCCCCCATTGCCAGGTACGGGTGTCCAGGCTGCCACGCAGCATCCCCTCTGAGCCCCCCCCCAGGTGTGTGCTGAGATGGGGTCCTTTATCTCCATGGCTGTTTAGCTTTTCTCACTTCCAGTGAGGAGAGCAGATGGGGTAGTCAGCATCTGCAGAATCTAATAAATGCTAAGAGATACCAGGGGATGCGCCTGCTCTGAGAAGCTGAACAGATGTGCTAAAATTGAGCTGTATCCCCAGAAGGCTTTTCATGTCGATTTGTTTATTTTTTGGACAATATCAGTCAGACTGAATTGAGCTATCTGGATTTTATGTTCCTGGGAACCAGTTTCATTCACAGACCTTATGCCAAAAAATGAAAATTATCTAAAACTAAAGATGATTTCTAGAAACCGCAAAAGCCAGGAGGTATCTGAGGTCTGCCTTCTCCTCTGAGAGGAGGAAAATAGAGCTTGAGTCTTTGGAAAAATTTGGTCCACTTCAGAACTCATTCACTGGAAATTCGTTAACTAGCCTCGGATAGTATCAGGACAAGTCAAAAAGATGGAAAGGCAGGCTTACTGTTGTGATAACATGGTTCATGAGCCATGAGGTGCTCATTTTACAGATATCAGAGGACAAAAAAATCTCTGGCCTGTGGGCAGATACTCTCAGAAATTAGATGAAATGTGTAGTCCTTATCCATTTAACAGAGATAATGGGAAAAAGAACACCAACAATGCTGAGCACTGCACATTTCTTGTGGAAGCTCAATCAGTAGGAAAGTGGCCAAAAGGCAAAATTTGAACAACGCTGGAGACATCAGTGTCGAAGACTGCAAATCAACTCTATTACATACTATAATCTATTTAACTGCAACCAATATCCTAAAAAATGGGGTTGTGCCCAGAAGGCCTACTTAGCTGTTTGCTTTTCCAGTCATCCAAATCTCTGCTTATTTCAGTATTTTGATACTCTCACGGATAGTGTTTTACTGTACCTTGGTCAGGCTTCAGAAAACAGACATACTTTAAGAGTATGAAAACAGCAATTTGATTTTTTCATAAATGCATCTGAGACCCTTTCTTGTATACCATAAAGCAGAAGTATTTGCCAAGGTAACAGGTTTAGGTGGAAGCATACCTAGTTAAAGTCCTCTGTGCGTAAATTGAGACAATTCTGCATAGTACTGCATGACATATTATAAACTAGAAATCATTAAATATTAATTATTGACACAGCTGCTGTCAGTTTTAAAAAAGGGTAAAAATCTTGAATATAGAACATTATTGACTCTCTCCAGATGAGAAAAATCACTTTCTTTTGTAGAATTGAACACATGAATGGGACTTGGGGAGATTTTATCTTAATTGCTTCGTTTATGTTCTGTGCAGAGCCGTCTTTGTTCACTGAGGTTAGTGGGATGGTGCAGGTTAAACTTCAGTTCTGGCTCAGTAGTTTAGCTTGCACAGCACCTTCAGCCTACTTTGAAGGAACAGCACAAAATTTATATATTATGGAGCCAAGTTCACTTCTCACATATCCTGCTTTTTCTCCAGTGTAAATCTATTTGATTATTGTAGAAAATGTACACAAATTACAGCTATAAACTGCAAACATGAGTTACAAGTATAACTACTACAGACAACAGCATATGAATATAGGAAAGTGAATACTATAACCAGGGTAACCTGACTATTTTGAATAGATGTCAAATTTGCAAATGGAGGAAAGGAATGCTGTGGAATTTTGCATCTTCTCTGAATTTTCTGATTATTTCTTCTATTTACATTTTTTCAGACCAAAGCACTAGATCAGAATATTCCTGAAGAGTTTGAGAGTCCAAGCTGCCAATAAAAATCTGTTACAGAGACCTTCATCAACCCATGAGTTTTTGCACTTTTAGCCTTATAATCTTCTCCCCCATTCTGCTGTGAGTAGCTGTGTGGAGCTGAGCTGCCCACCGGGGTTAACCCACATCACCCCAGCATCTCTGCTGTGGAAGACAAGTTACTCTACATATTGAAACATGATTTCTATTAACTTCTTGTGTTTGAACTATTATTTACTATTAATTCTCTATTATTTCACTCTTTGATTTTGTGGCATGACTATACTCTTCTATTTGGATAGCTCAACTAACTGAAGCTGATTGATGATATTGCTTAAGAATACGAGGAGTCTTCTGGCACTAGCTGGGGGCAAAAAAACAATTTGCAACAATAGTGCTAATGACACTTGTTCCTTGAAGTAGCTCATTGTCCAGAAAGCATGTTAATAGGAAATTAATTTTTTTCTGGTTTCAATGTTAAATAATCCTGTGTTTGTTCTGCCATGTACAGATGCTCAGTATGTTGCATTTATTTTCAGGCTTGCACAGACAGAGACAGGGAGATTCCTTTTAAGTTCTTGATTCAGAAATCACTGAGCACAACAGTGGTCCCACATCATCTCCTGCTAGACTGCATATTATAGACCCAGGCTACTTATTATGCCTTGGAGTTCGTGGTCCCACTGCTCAAAGACCGATTCATCCAGAATTTTTGAACTCAAACTATTTGCAAGTAAAAAATGATCCCAGCAATAAAAAATGTAAAATCAGAAATTCAAATTAAATTTTCAGCAAGTGCAAATAACTACAGTGAATTTGTTTTTCTAAGACAACAATGCATTTAGTTGCATTTTCTAAGACAACAATGCAACTTTTCTAAGTTGCAACAATGTATTTAGAAGTTGTTCAATAGCAGATATCAGATAGGAATTTTAAGAAGCCTTCTAGTTTAAAGAAGCGATCTAAAGTCACTCGGAATTTTTCAATACCATTTAGTTGGTTTTGGTGTGCCATTTTTGGAGTCATGTAGTTTGAGATACTTGAAAGGAGTCCTCATGGGAAAAGAAGCTCAACACTATTTGAGGAACAGATTTCCTTTAAAGCATATCCAGAAAAGAACTATTGAAATTTGAATTTCTTAGTGAATTGCTTTAAGGAGGCCTTACACTTGCCAAAAGGAATGGAAAAAATAAGGAAATACATTCCCAGAACTTTCTGTCTTTTCTTTAAGATGAATAAAGAGCTCCTGTTCCCAGTTCTTCAAAATCTCTTTGGATTAACTTTGATGTAAATGAGATCAGAACAGGATTTTCTAGCTACAGTTGTTATACAGGGCTACCTACAAGCTAACTGGAAGAATTCAGCCATCCGTGAGAAACCTGAGAAACTTCGAAATCCTGAAGTGAACCTTACTGTAGGTGGTTCTGGCAAAGCTGAAAAACATCTTTATGCCTAGAGAATCTACCATCAAAAGGACAGTCTCTTTCAGAAATGCTCATCAAGGATGGGCCTTATTCTCATCTGACTTGAATGACCAGCTTGTGAAAAACAAACATGCAAACAGAAAACCATGGGTACAGAATCAAACTGTAGATCAGGATTAACTCCATCCACTGATGTCACAAGTTTTAAAGGAATGAAGATCAGTCAAGCACATGTGACACGTTGCCCACTGCCGGCAGCGATGAAAGTGCTTAGCACGCTTTCTAAATGCATTCAAAATGCCCTGCCACTTGCCAGATAAACGTTTTCTTTTAAACTGGAACAGTGATGGGGTGTTGCTGCTACTCCAACATCTCCTGAGACCAGCTCTTCTTACACTGCATTGTACGCTACACTTGCAATGTACTGGACGTCCTGTCAGCACATTCCAGTAATTTGGTGGCACAGCCAAAACAGGGAGAGAAAAGAAATCATAGTTATCAAAACAGGCAACAATATGAATCTCTTAGTTAACTTATGGCTCAGGATGTTTCTAGACAGGAATGCTGGCACCCGTTCCCTAAAAACTAGTGTAGCTCTGCCAATGCTGTACAAGTGGTGCATGAAATTTTAGTGTGAGGGCTGTTCAAAGCAAGCTTTTGATTGAGGATTAGGAGCAGTGAATGTTAAGCCATGGGACACCCCTGCGGTGTGCTCTACTCCATGCTCAGAAATACACTCCAGTTAAATAGAGGTCTGGGTCAAGAAAACATGTCCTACATGATGTCATCTCTTTCCGAGATGATCTTGAAATGACCTTGTTTCTCTGAGGCAAGGGTGAATATGTCTCTTCTCAATGACACACTGTACCTATCTTTGTGCTCCTGTTGCCAAGCTGGCTGGGCTGTTCTCAGTTTCCATGCAGACTGGAAGCGACAACAGCAAGTAAAGTTTCAAGACACGTCTCCTCATGAGGCATCTTCCAGAAATAAAATCTCTGCCTATTGAAGGGAAGGCCTTATATCAAGTGTCCGATTCATTCCAGCAAACTTCATGTTATGATTCGATGTTCTTCCCTTGCATTATCTCCAGCTGATCAGCAAAGCTGTTGTAAGGAGGGTATGAAATGAATTTGGTTGTTGGCAAAATATTCCCCTGGAGACCAAATCTGAGAATCTCTTTTTTTATTTCCCGATTCAAAGCGCATCTCAAAGTTTTTCTGGCTCTTTTTGTGAAGGAGCTTAACACAGACTTTCTCTGCTAAGGCTGTTTTATTTTTACAGGCACAATGAAGATTTCTTTGCTTATGGGTGGAAAAATGAGGCGTTCCAAAATGTTTACCAAAGAATAGCTGTTTACAAAACTAGCATCTTGCTTTTTGTCTTGGGTAACTTAGCATCCATAAATGGCAAGAAGATTGTTCTGGTACTTCAAGTCCCTCTGCATTATTCATTAGGGAAGCTCAAGCTGAATAACATTCTCTGGGACAAAGCTGTTGCTAAGCTTAAAGTTTGGGAGATCTAGTAATGCAATTTTGCTTATCCTTCTCCCCAGGAAACTCTTCCACTCACACGATGTGAGGATACCGTGACTTGGCAAAATCACGCTTTGTGCTACTTCCTGGATACTGGACAACAGGACAACTATGTGAAGTAGAGATTTATTAACCCTGACACTTCAGCAATGAATCAAAATGAAAGGAAGAGGAGGCAGAGAGGAGGAAAGAAAGGGGGGAGAAGACTAGTTCCTCATGGCATCCTAAATATGGTATAGCATGGCTTTTCCCAAAATAAGCAAGAAGAACAGTCCGTACGTATGTGTATATTCTGTAACATATGTACCAGCTTGAAAGACAAATGTAACTTCACCTTTACCAAATGAAGGCCCATCTTCTATTTGTCTTATTATAGAGTAAGCCACAACATTCAAGATGTCTATTGCTTTTTTCAGTCATTTGTTTACAGAGTGACTGAGTGCATGATTTCCACTCTCAGGAAATGGGGATTTCACTTTTGGATAGCAAAAGAAAACTTCTGTGTTCTAAAAGAGTGGAAAGGACTGAGGCTGGACTACAACTTTTGCTGATGGTTAGCTTTTGCTCACAGCGTTAGCAGTGTGATCATGAGAGCAGGCTCTCCTAGCGCAGAGGCTTTGGCAAGGGCTGAAGGGTGAACTTAGCTGGGGAGGCATACAGGAAAGGTGAAAGGAAAAAGGAATCTGGAAACCGATCTGCAAGTAAGACAAGTTGCAGAAGCTTAAAGTATTTCTGCAAGATTATAAAAAGCAGAACAAGACTCTCTGTCCCTGTGCATCTGTCCTTCCAGAAATTCCTAGACATGTATAGAAGCAGCAGAAGAAACAGTTTGAAATTAATTCCAGTGCCACTTTATTCAAAGAAATCACAGTCAACAGTGAGTTAATTTGGCTGCAGTGATACAGAACATTTGCCAAAGTACAACTCTGGTGCATTTTTCTCAGCTCTGACTCTCCAAGGGTGTTCTACCTCCCTTCTAATTTACACTGCAACTCTGAGAAATGACTTCTTGTTTCAAAAACTCCCTTCAAAGGTTAGGGGCTCTTGGAAATGTTCTTATTCTGGCATTCTCAGCAGAAAAATCATGGGCTCAGCGAGCACAAAGACTACCTGTTGATCCCTAGAAATGGTTCCTCTGTGGCAGGTTGTTAGGAAGAAAGCTTGCACAGCTTCCCCCTTCACTGGGCTGTTTCTGCAGATAAAGCTCTCAGATCTGCTTTCAGTGTTGTCAGTCCGGGACTGGACTAGTCTGTGAGCGACATTTTTGGAGATCAGGGGAAGTCATGCTCATAATACTGCTCAGATGTACCTTTTGCAAGATTTACATATGCTATAACATTCTATAAAAAGCAAATATTTCAAAATCCTTGATTGTCTGATTTCCATAACATTATGATATATTTATGTTTGTTTTCTCATCTGTTTCTTAGCCCTCCCTAGTTAATTTTCCCATGGACCTTGTGGGAAAAAGTTTATGAGATTCTGAGGTGAGATGAAATTAATCTTTTTCAGTCAGATATTTTCCAGTATAACTACTATTTTTCATACAAACACTTTCATGCAACTAGCTCATTTGCAGAATAGTATGCACTTACGCACACCACATATGTTAAAATAGCAACTTTAATTTATTTTTGGGCTCATCTCTGGTCAGTTAAAACTAAACTCTTTTGTGCTAGAAGAATGATTCAATAATTGCAGTTATCTATCTTATAGTGGGTATGAAATTATTAATTATTTTTGCTTTACTGAACACAGAAGTTATGCAAGTTCTTTGTCAAAGATTATTATAATTAGCATTACATTTTTAATGAAAATGTTGATATAATAGAGAGAAATTAACAAACCTAAGCAGCAGGTAACTTTGAATCCTGTGTTGATTTGCCTCTGTTTATAGCCACTGACTTCCTTGACAGCACAGTGCAATTCCCAGTACACCGTTATTTTTGTATTCACTTGCTACACAAGAAGCCTACAGCATGTTCCCATTTTTCTTAGGTATCCACATGTTCCTAATGTAACCATACGCCGAGTGCCTGCATGGCTGATTGTATAAAACAGGTGTGTCCCAGGAATACAGAGTGCACTTAGGTATCTTTACTTCGGAAAGTATGTTTTACATCCAGTACTGCACGTTGTGCATTTCAGCTCAACGTCTGCAATTCACGAGCATTTCTTAAAAATGCTGTTTGTTAAATAATCCCTCCAAATGCATTTGTTTCATTTATTATAAGTGGATATTAGTGATTATTATTACTACACAGCTAGTAGAACACATATATAATCAGTTCAGAAGAAGTTAAAACATTTATTTTGTCTTCTAGGCTCATAATGACCTAAGAAAGCTGGTTACGATGTGTGAATTAAACGAGCATAGTGACAGCACTGAAAACCCAGCATTGGAAGGAAAATGGGTCACTCATGTCCAGTCCAGCTGGGACCGTTATTCTAACATAGGTTAAGAACAGACTTGTCAGTCATACCAAAGGGTCTAAGGTCAGAATTTGTGCATTTGGTTTCCCGTGACTCTATACAAATGGTGATGGTGCTAAAGAGTGGGGGAAAAGAGTTGTTTGTGTAAGACTGCTTCTAAACAGAAATTTGCTTTCCAAACTTTTCCATGCAGCATCAGCTGTTTTTAAATGATAATATTTTTATCTTCCACTAATACACTTAAGGCAAGACATAACATTCTTGTTCTGTTATTTTACTGGAATTCTTATTTTGATGTCCCCACATCACTTCTTTAATCCAATTTCAGTCTGAGCGGCAGTGCAGTAACTGGTTTATAGCCATGGAAGCGGCTTGTGCCAAATTAGAAAAAGCACATTGTTGTTATTTTTGCAAAGCTGAACTTCTTAGGGAAATTACAGGGGTAATGCTATGACAAAATCAACCACTGAACCGTCATTCTTCTAGGTCCAATTCTAGGATGCTTTATATGGGCATACAAGGTCCAAAAACTGTTTAAAAACCTCAGCGGGAAAGAGCCAAGAGAAAATCAACACAGACCAACAAAAATCCCTGACGAGTGAGTTTGTGTGTCCATGTGTCCTTTATAGGAAATTTCTTTTTCAAGTTTTTGAAGCTTACGACAGACAAGGGACGGAGATGTTTTAACTTTGCAGGACTACAGCAGTGGTGGTTGTCCCTATTCATCAGCTTATTCTGGTCAGCCTGTAACACCCTGGTGTTTTTTAGAAAGTGTGAATCATCCTAATCCAAAAAGAGCAAGGTGTATTAGCACACAGTTTCTTTGGAGACTAGAGATCATGTCAAAGCGCTATATTCATAAGGAGTGTTGGGTAGGATGAACATCATGAGAAGGGAATTTGAAAGATTACTGTGAGCTACTAAGCATACTATGTGTCTTGGACTTACCTGTATTTTCCTTGATGTTAACTTCCAGGTAGAATGAAGAATTTCCCAAGTAGACAGAATTCCAGAAAAAAAACATATGGAGAAGTATGTTTGTAGAGCAGGGTCTAAAACACTGACAAATATGATCTGTAAACAAAGAATAATGATATCAAAATGGACAGATTTATTTTTTATAAGATTTTTTTTTGTCAAAACTAACAGTCCCACATTTGAATAATGATTCATGGCACAAAAATGAGTCTACATTGTTAGTTATTGCAAATAAATGGCACATACAGATTTGTTATTCTATTGTTTAAAGAAGAAGACTGCATATCTGAAATGTATATGTAAAAATATGCAATTACACTGTGTAAACATGGAATGTAGGTAAGTTCTGGGAAAATCAGATTGTATAATTTTGTAAGGATGTCCTCCTCACAGACTTGAGAAACTATGAGCTCCAAGATAGGTGAGTTAAATGTATGTGGAGCAGAAATAGCAACACAGGGACATAATGGGATTTGAAAAGGAAACAGTTTGTTTGGTATCACAGCAAAGGAGAGCAGACACATGGTCAAAACAGCAGACAAGTGAAATGATGAATTAGATGTGCAAGTGAAAACTGTCTTCATTAAAACCAGAAAATGGGATGCACTGCTAACCAAGGCACAGGAGGTCATATAGGAATTCTCACTGTCATTATCCTTATCCTTAGCATTATGTAAATGTGAAGTTCTGGTCATGGCTGCAATTGAAGATTGTGCATGGTGACATGCGAAAAATAAAGGTTAAATGGTGATATTTTCCACAGCAACTCAAGAAAGGAACATTGTGAGGAATATTATGTGCTGTGTTTTAACAATGACAGCTAGACATTGGAGCTGACAGCCAGAAATACCTAGAAAATGTAAAAGACAGAGGCTAAAATTTGAGTTTGCATGGAAACAACTGGGACTCAAGTAAAAAATATAGTTTTGCGAGATATTCAGTTGAGTTGCTACCTGTATTTAGTTTTGTGGAGGAGATTACCACGGAGGAGAAGAGGAGGTGATGAAGGACAAGAGAAGACATAAAGGAAGAGGGGAAAATGGGAGTAACACAAATGAGCTTTAGGAAAAACTATGAGTAGAAGGGCAACTAAGAAAGGAAAGAAGCATAAAATCCAAGAAAGAAGAGGAACGAGGAAAGGAGCATGCTAATATTAACAACAGCAGTTGGTAGGTCAGGAAGACCAGGAAGAAGAGGGACTAGTGCTTCTGAGGTTTGGTTTGCTAGAGACTTTAGACAGCAAAAATGTAAGAGACTGACAGATTGGGAAGTATCTGGGATTGAAGGACTCCAGACACTGACATTGAGATGAAAGCTGAAAACGTAAAAGAAGATGGAGGTTAAAGCTGATGAGCTAAGTTGAGTTCAAGGTGATGTTTTTAAGATGCAACAGAATAATGGACTACTGTTACGTGATGGGAAAGTGGGAGAGGAGTTGATGGTTAAGGGGAAGAATATAGTACTGCTGGGAAGAATCTGATACTGTACCTGTCTGCTATTTAATGGGAAGCTATATTGGTCTGTTGGGAAATACATCATGAATAAACCATAAAATGACTCCTTTTTTAAAAAAAAAAGTGTGATTCATTCTATGTAAGAAAAAGATGAGAGTTTTATTATCCAGCTGCTTACCAGTAGCATAAAGCTGGTTCCCATTATTTTTTGTGTTCTCCTTTAGCACTTTCCCCCTCTTCTTAAAGTCCTACCATATGTTATACACCTTATTTTCCTGAAAAACTTATTACTGGAAACCCAGTGGCATATGCACAATGTTAAATGCTGATGCCACCCTCTACCTAACATGTAAATATATAGCTACTGACTCTGCTCTCAATAGGAGCTGCAAACTAGACTTTGGCTGCTTAGCATCTCTGAAAATCAAGTCACTCTTTCAGATGCCTGAATGTAGGTTTAATTTTTTAACTGCAAACATTTTGGTAGCATTTTAAAATATGTTGAAGAGTAACTTCCAAAATAACTTTTAGGAAATTGAAGCAAAGACTAGATGAAATTTAGATCTTTGAATTCAAGGTGGGAACTCTTTCCCTGCCTAAACCATGTAGGTGTCTGAGATACCATTTAAGCAATTACATTTTATATATACTTGGATGGTTTTAGTGCATCTGCCCATAAACTAAGCATGTAGATGCATAGATGCATATTTTCTGCCTGTGGACTTTTTGGGGTTTACAAATCTGGTAAGGATCCCAGGACAGAGTGGGATCAGGGGCTGTGAATGCCTTCTTAGAGAAGTAGGGTCAAAGACAAAGATTGGTGGTGGTGCTACTACTCATTCTCCTACAAATAAAAGCAGGAGGAAAGATCTGTAGACTCTGGTCTTTGCTTCCTGAATTGTTAAGGCAGTTTACTTTAGACAGGTGCTGGACAAAGCCCAGAAATGATCCAGAGCACTGGGATTCCCTATTCCCAGCAGCACGCTCTAACCACCAAGCTCCCTCTTGTTTACTCTTCTTCTGGTCCCATGACTCCGTTAGTCCTGGATGCTCTTGGCTACATTTGAAAGAAACAGTTGGTGTTTGCTTTCACCATTGAAATATTACTTAACTTTGCTACTTCACAGATGTTGACTGTTTGTTGATTTGCTGAAAGCTTTTAAAGCAACCTCACTTGCTTCCTCTCTTCTCCTTTCAAAGGCTAAAGTTGGGCTGCTAAATTTACACACTTTATTCAACAGGATATGTGGAGGATTAAGGGTCCCCTGCAACCCATTCCAGGGGAAAAGGAGATGTTGAGCACCTTCAGAAAACAGAAAATATCAGGAATCACAAAATTCACATTGAAGATAGATTTAATTTATGTGTCATTCAACTTATTGCTTCTGATTTTGCTTCCCCCTCCCCCCTGGTCTAACCAGATATGTGGCCCAAACGTGTACAAAGCACAAGTAACTATGCAGTAATTAAAAAAATAAATTAGGAACTCCTTTTCCTCACTGGAAAGCTTCAAAATGAAAACTCAGGTGTAGGTCCCATGTGTAGGCCCAGGAGCTTCAAACCCGAATCAGTTCAGCTGAGTAGGATCTATTTAATTCAGATCTGTTTTTTACTTATCAAATGCAAGAATCATCTAGTGAGCTTGTTTATAGACTTGTTTTATTAGCAAATAATTCTTCTCTGTCTCAGTTGTTTACATTCCTATGTGGCCTGTTTTGTCAAAAGATATGCAACACTTGCCAAACGTACTTCCTGGAATTTCATAATTGCACTTTGATTTGGTTCCTCTCATATGTCTAAGCATTTCTTTTCAATTTAAAAAACAAAAAGCAAAGAGAAGAGCTAGGCTTAAAAGGGCTTGTTGGCATCAGCATTTATGTATTCTGGGGGTATCACGAAACTGAAACAACATGAGATTAGGTGGAGTCAGTTACATTATTGACTGCTATATTTAGGAAGAAGTGAAGGAAGTGTCTCTCCTCGGCATTGTGTGGACTTCACCTGTGGAATCCATTACCGCAGGAAATAGTTTCAGCCAAATATTATGGCTAAACTTAAAAAAAGGATAAGTATAAGTATTGTCTAAGAATAGCATCTGTTGTGACAAATGTTAAAAGAAGAGCACTTCAGTGCACTGGTCTCATTAAATAACACTGTAAATAACATTTCACAGCCTGGGAGGAGTATGGTTTTGTTTTGCTTGCTGGCTTTCATGACAGCGAAGGACTGGCCAGCCTCAGAGCTCAGAGGTCTCTTAGACTGTCTTAGATGTTTTAAGTACTCTTCCTGGTCTCTGCCTGCTGTCCCAGAAGGTTTCCTGCAGGTCATATGTCTTGTATGGCAGTCTTGAGAGGATGTGTCATATAACCTAGCATGTCTATGGTGGTGTTTATTGCCTACGGTAGGGCAACTGAGTTGCTCCCCTCATGGCTTGACATCCAGCTGAAGATGCTATCAGACTGAATTAAGTTTCTAAATTGCCTACTCCCCGTTTAAAACTACCTAGATTTTCTGACTGTATCCTAGAGATTAGTCTGTGATCCTGGTGGCTCATATAATGAAAGAGAATGTGAAAAAATTGAGTTATTTCTAATGAACTTGAATTAATTGTCAGCTCAAAAAATTTCCTTTTTTTTTTAATCTTGAAAGAGAAAAAAATTTCAGCTCATTTTTTTGACTGTTTCCATGATCAGTCTTGTCTTCCTGATGCTTATGCTCTTCTCAACGTGAGCATAAATATAGAAAGGAAGACAACTGTTTCTGACCTTGTTTTTATAGGCTATGCAAAACACACCTGGGGTGTTTTCCTAGATGGTCTTTCCAACTTTCAAAGCATTCCAGGAGCCTTTTCTGAATCATGTGTGACCTGTACTACCTTGAGCATGGTTGGAAACATCCATGCAGTTTTATCAATTCTTTGCAGATTAATGTTAACAAACTCCTAATTCCCTCTAGAGTTGCATTAGCCTTTTCCATTTCTTAAAACAGTATTCACAGCCAAGATTTTCTCTTCTGTCTTTTCTAGCACTAAAGGTACAAGCAGTGCGCGTTATTGACAGGGTGGGAACTGGGTTAGTTCTCTACAAAGAATTCAGGAGGTGTATGCGGGGACATAATTAGCAGTGGTCAGAAAGACTTTCCTAATTAATTTTACACATATGTTAAATGAACACACATGTGTTAAATGAAACCCTATCTGGAGGCTTAGCACAGTGGAGTCAATCACACGCAAAAGATATTTCTTTCTAGAATAATCTTTAGTGTGGCAATAAATGTAATTAAGTCCTTCCTCAAAGTTCCTTTAAATGATTGCTCTGTGCAACTTCAGGAAGTAGTTTAATCCATTTAATATTTCCATTTAATATTTAAGTTCAAATTTAATATATATAGCATTTAAATTTTTTAGGCTTTCGTAACAGCATTCAGGGAAACTTTTTCTACCAGGTAGTAATAGTAAGCCTGGTTTTTCCTCTGTTGGTCTGCTGTCTGCTTAGAGGATGTCTAGGAAGGTCACACATGGCAGAAAACTCTTGACAGTTTTTTATCTTCATCTATTTCAAAACGTAAAAGAGCAAAGGTACAAAGAGCTTCTAGACATCTGCCTGAAATGTTCCTTTTTAAGTGAAGAATGAAAAAAACCTGAGGTAGCAACTACATGTCTTTCTGGATGGTTTTATGACACCTCTAAATGTAAATGCTGTCAGTATGTCACGTTTGGTTCACCTACCTCATTGGAAAGGTAACAGTCACAGCATTCATATATTTAGATCTTACATAGCTCAGGAGCAGTACATACTCAATGCCTGGCCATAAAACTCAATACTAGTGCTGTAGTGGACCACAGCCCTGGACTTCACTATGAATTTTAGACAAAAAATTGGCTTCTGTTTGTCCTTCAAGTGACTTTTTGGAATGGAAATCAACACTGTTTATTCAGAAGCAGCTTTCTGGCTTGAAAGGGAAGCCTCAGATATTTCAAAAATTGTTAAACTTGTATTTGTAAACAAATACTGATATTCTGTCATGCAGATACACCAAACTGCTGAAATGCCAGTTCTTGTACAGAACACTCACAGCTCTTCTGGCATTTACCCATGGGATTTATAGGCGTTGCTTTCTGACATAGGAGCTTCCGAGTGGATAAAGCCATTGCAAATTGTTCTGTTCTACACTCTTGTTAAGACCTGAACAGAGAGAGTTTATTGACCTTTAAATGTATAGCAGATTAAAAAATCTGGCAGTGACCATAAAACTGATAAAGTATCATAAAATGTCATCTCGTGCCATAAAAATGTGTCAGAGAGCAAATAAAAACCTATTTAAAGTTGTGTACTTAGTCACCCATAAGAGATTTTAATGAACTTGTAATTTTTATTTTTATGTCTTTTGGTGAACTTGATAGGACAAGGGAATAAATTTAACCAAAATGCAGAAGGAGAGATAAAATAATGAATGCATTTGTGCTATTTTTTTTTTTCAAGCAGATGCCTGGAAGTGTTCAAGGACAGGCTGGATGGGGCTTTGAGCAACCTGCTCTAGTGGGAGGTGTCCCTGCCCATGGCAG
>JAOXNO010000024.1:67999617-68037605 GCA_028565335.1 Limnodromus scolopaceus
GCAACCTGCTCTAGTGGGAGGTGTCCCTGCCCATGGCAGGGGGCTTGGAACTCAATGATCTTTAAGGTCCCTTCCAATCCAAGCCATTCAATGATTCTATGCTATGTCCTCTCCTGTTTCTAATATTTCCTTGTTTTATATATCAACTGTGTGCTTGCACATGGGGAAGTCAGCCTTATCAAAGTCTCCTCAGGCGACCCCAACAGCTTTGAATGGAGACTTGCACTGATAGTGTTTATCTGGTCTGAGAAGGATGCTTTGGTATTTGAAGCTTTGCTGCCAAAAGCACACAGGTTCTGTACACTTCTTACCCATGGGAAATACACAACATCTTACATAGCTTATCCTGGTAGGGCTTAACTTCACTGGAGGTAGGATAGGCACTTCTGAGAAACAGAATTTTTAAATTTTTGAGTAGATTCAAGTTACTTGCAACTCTTCCTCTTTTTTTGTCATTCTTTGGCATTTAGTATACATTTTGTATTATCTACAAACCTTGTAACTGAGAAGCAGTGAAGAATCCTCCTGAGATTACTAACTGAAGGTTGTAACATTGGTTCCTGGAGAAAGCTATGCTAGAACTTGCCGGATATTAGAAATCAGTCCTTTACTAGTACTGGACTCTTTATGAGACTTGAAAATTTTGGTGACTAAGGGAATATATTTAGATCTCAGCATGTGATATCCAGACAGATGCAATTTCTGTGGTTTGAAACCTACCTTCCCAGACTGCCTTCTGTTCTAACCCACAGATATCAAGCATTCAAGCTGCAGCCCGGGTACTGCCTGATTTAACAAAGTGGTTTGGTCTATCTCAGCTACAAAGACTTTGAAGACTCTGCATTTTCATGTACTTTTTAAAATTTCCTAGATGACCCAGCTAGAACATATACATAAATGCTGCAATATATACATAAATTGAATCTTTAAAAATGAAGTAATCTTCATCAACCTGAAATAGTGATTAGATAAACTCAGTCCCCTATCAGCTACCTAGCTGTACAATGATGCTGTAAATGTCACAGCTTTTTTCTGTGAAACCTGTTTCAGCACCGGATATAGAGAAGAGCATAGAAGGAGAATCTGTGAGTACAGTTCATATAGTTCTTGGGAAGAAAAAGCACAGAGGAAAAAAGGAGGAAAAAAAAGAGAAAAGAACAGAGTAAGGGTGAAAGGAGAGGGAGACGGAGGTACTCTCCAGGCAAACTGCTCGCACCCTGTCCCTCATTATCAGGTGATGACTATGAAACTCTACCAATGCACAAATCAGAAATAACTGCCATTTAAGTCATACAAATTCCACCTTTACTCCATTCAAACGTCTTGGTTATATCTTTTACTGTAAGCCAAGGCAAGCCTATAGGTCAGAATTTATATTCCGGCTCACAGAATGCAGTTCTTTCCCTGAGTCATTTTGATATACCCATGTGGTAAGAAACATGAAAGGATGTTTTTGATTTGGTTAGAAATGTATGGCTTCTCCCTCTGCCAGTCCTTGGGTAATGCAAAAATTTTAACCTGCTCCAAATAGAGGCTATTATGAACTTATCTTTGCTTCAAATATAGGAAAATAATAAGTCCAAATAGTACATTTGCCCACAGCAAGAGCTAGTTTTCTTCATGCGTCTTCACTTGTTCAAATTAATTTAAATCAATTCCCACATGATCAGAATAAACAGCCAGTGGTATACCTGACTCTTTCAGCTTTGTTGGCAGAACACAAAATCACTATATAACTATGAGGGACTGGAATAATTCTGGGAATGTTCTTCAGTTTCCCCATTATGTTCATACCATTCCCCTACGGTATATAGTTTTAGCAGGCAGAGAATGAACACTTTTGATGAATTGATGGAGGCAACAGAAATTATAATTCCCAAAAGATAAAAGGGAATTAATATCCAAAGGAATGTTAAAAGATATACCTGTTTTAGCACCAGATACACAAGGCTATATAGCAGATCTCACTAAAGAGAAAGTGACCTCTATCAGTCTAGATTAAACTGACAAGAAAATAGTCTTTACAAATAACTGCTAGCAAAATTATACAATTTCCAGATCTCACCTTGAAATTTTCCTCTGCAATTTCTGCCTTCCTTCAATAGCCTGAAATGAATTTTACTCAGGAGGCAATAATTACAAATTGTTCTCTCATTCTGCATTAATATTTTATCAATAAAAGAGATATCCAGCCTGATTTTCTTTCTTTCTTTCTCTCTTTTCCCCAGAAAACAGAGAACAAAGCAAAGCAAGACAAAGTAAAACAAGAAAAGGTGAAGCAACAGACACTTTTAAACGAAACACTGTCACTTTTCATACAAAACTGATTTTTCCCTTCAGAATTTTTCAGGCACTATTTTACCTTTCGAAAAATGAGGATTATTCTTCCCTGTTTTCTATTGAAGTGATAGTTTTTAAAGTCCACCAATGTAGGTGATAAAGCTGTCACACCCAAAGGCTGAATATACAAATATTCAGTCTAACGAGGCAGAGATAAAGCTATCAGCATCCTTAAATGACAGCATCAAGATGAAGAAGCATTCATTGTGTACAAGCTGAAATGTTCAGTATACATGAAAAGTTGTGTAAAGGAAGCATAACAATCGCAGTGTGAGTTACAGTGATCCCAGATGCTACAAGTACATCTGGGTGAGTGGCTATTATTATAAAAAATAGTATTATATACTATTATTCCCCATTTCCAAAATTGCTTGGCTGGCAGATTTTCAGCTTTTCAGGACCCAGTTGGTACTGAATATGACATAATGATTCTGCATTTTCTTCCATGTGAAGATCCTCCTCATATTAATACAACCCCTCCACGCCCCCAGTTGAAGAAATGCTTTCTTACACAAGTAAACTTGCAACACTAGGCTTGGGCTCAGAAAACCAATGTCTTTCCAGGTTTTGGAAAGGGTGAAGTAAAGCTACACTGGTGTGTGACCATCACAATTTGACTCTAAAGTCTGGATGACATATTTAATTGTTTGAGAGATTATTGACTAAGTGCAAAATACTAACTACTCCCTCCCTTTATCAGACCTTTTTTCTTAATATTTGATTCTTCTTTTTTAGATTTATCACCTCAGCTATTGCACAGCTAGAGATGCCAGCACCGTATTGGTTTTCAGGCTTCTGAGGGGACTCCAGACGTAACTCTCAGGCTTTTCTGCAAAGGTGCATTTATAAGTCTGGAAAGCTTTGAAGGCTCGGCCTCTAGGCTTAATATTCCCTTAGGAAATCAAAATTCTTCTGCCATATGGAAATAATTTCAGCTTGCCCACCTCCTCCTTCACCACACTGGCTTAATCCACTCAGCTACAGAAAGCTGCCAAGTCCAGTTATGAATCTTAGTCTCTACATGTACTTTTTGCCAAAGATCAGCAGAAGACAAACCACACAGTGGGCCCTGAATGTTTGCTACGATGTGTCAGAATGCACCATGGGTAACATGGGACATGGGACATATTCCATCCCACACATGCTTCAAGTCCTAGTATCTTTTGCAAAATGCTGAATTAATATTATTCTCACTACCTGCTAACTTCTCTATTGACACATCTAGTTACAAGAGAAAGGATTGAATTTTCTAAAGGAAACTTAAAAATTCAATGTCATCCACTTTTTTCTAATCTCTTGTGCTACCATGAGAGACCAAGTTTTTGTACCTCAATTCTGCCTTGCTTTAAGTGGGGAGACAGAATGTAGTAGGAGATATAGATATGGTCAGCACTGTGCCTACAGGGCCATACTGAGCCCAGAGAGAGGAGATGATGAAAAAATGTGAAGTGATGGAAGAGAGATTACCATATTTGGAAACCAACTTTTGCTTCTAGTTTGAAGGATACGTTTGGGCATGTTTTAAAGTCTTTGTAGGAATGGCTAGTCTTATGAACAGGGCAGAAATATTATTTAAAGGGGACAAGGATACAGGGGTGATTAAGCTATCAGTAAGATTAGGATATCCCAAAGAGATGGAGCAACCCTAACAGCAGGCAAAGAGACAGAAACAGAAGAAAAAGGTAATGGATTCTGAAATTATCTTGATACACCAGAAAAGCTGGGAAAGAATAATTAAAGATGAAAGGAAAATGAAGCCAAAATTACTCAGTAGCAAAGACCAGAGTGATGTCTTGACGCAGGACCTGTTGATGAGACTTTTGCTTTTGCATTCAATAGAGATGTAAGTTTATCTCCCATCTCAGAGATGAGGAAAACCTTGACCTCGGGCCAAGAAGAAGCCAATGAAGAGATTTAAACAGGAGCTTGGTAAGACTGGAGTAGCACACACAGGGGTGAGGCTTAGTAAGTGTCCTATGAATGACAACAGACTTGTTGACAGTGACTGGCTTCTTATGCAGTTGCTGAAAGAAATGCAGCTTTGTGCACAAGACAAAGGAAGCCATGGATATGGAGTGATTTTGGAAAACATGAATGGTTTTTCAGGCAATGGGGAGGTTGTAGAAGTAATGAACCAAAATCCATGGGGATCTGCTGGAGAAGAGGTTGCTGCAGCAAAAAGGAAGAAATAATAAGAGCCAGAATGAGCTCAAGCAGAGAGGAGGAATACATGAACATGGACAAGCACAAAGCGGAAAGACATGCTGGGGAGAGGAAACAGGGAGAACATAAAATTGTCACCAAAACTGCAAAGTGACCTGGGCTAGGGGAGGAAGTTGGCATTCATTGCCAAAAAACAGAGGGAGAGCATTTGGGAAGGAGTTTGTTTTTTGCAGCACTATATTTCAGACAGAGTTAGGTTGGTTGAAGGATGTAAACTGAGAAATATGCAGATGTTCATCTGAAGAGGGAACCATATACAGGACAGAAACTTAAAACCATGTGGTGAGTTGATCTGGATAAAGGATGAAAGTGCAGTGGAAGAAGGGAAAGAGACTAGAAACAATGTTTTGCAAAGCTGAGGAATATGGAGGTGTTTCAGTGCATTGAGCAGGAACAGGTCCAAGCCTGCTGGACTGTGTGAAACCTACCAAAAGAAGATGATATACCTTGTGCTGGATACCATGCTGCCACAGCTGGATCATTATTAATACAAGATGTAGGTAGTTCATCTTTGTGATATGCTTTTTTTTTTTTTTTTGCTACAGAGTACTGATTTAAGTACAGTATAGGTGGAAAGGAGAGAGAAAGGCACATTGAATGCACCAAATAAATTAAAAATGGAAGACCTATATGATAGGGTATGTTAATGAAGGCTAATCATATTTTAAAAAGGCCTGTCGAAGATAAGAGAAACAATGATGGGCAGAGCGACCCCTATAACCTATTTAATTCAAACAGGGTGCCCTCACCTGGCCACTCCCAGGATTACTGAAAAAGGATCAGATCATAGTCTCCGGGAGGAATCCACCAAGGGGAGCCAAGGAAAACACTGCGAACTGGCGAGGGTTACTGCCTTCAGAGGCAAATGGTTATTCTGGGGTGTGGGGAGCAGAGAATTGTGGGATTGGGTAAAATTTGCTACTAGACGTTTCTATGGGAAAGTGCAAAGCTTACTAAGGGATGTTTAGGGGAAGGATCAAAGCAAATGGGAGGGATCAGATTGGATCCAGGAAGAACAAGTGTCTATCCTATCTTTATGTTTAAATCCTATTTCTAACTGTATTCTGCATTGGTGTGCTTTCTAGTCTGAGAAATATTCTGTATCTGCTGTACAACCATGAACAAATGTCAAATATGACTGGGTGGTGGGTTGGATGAGAGGTCCAAGCACCAGCAACTGGAGGCAGAAGGAGACCATTGGTCTGAGGGGCCATAGATTTGGGAGTCAACAGCAGGAGAGGCTGTGGGTCTCAGACCAGAGGCTACAGTCCCATTTGTGCATGCTTAACTGTTAATGAAGTGAAAGCCAGAATGGCCAATGAGCAGGGTGGGAGACCTGACCACCAGCCATGGAGTAGGACCACCCACTGAGAACAGCAGTTGGAGACTAGATCCCCTGGATCCTGGGAGCCTTGGGCCAGCTGCTGGTGTGACCCACCTCTTCTGTGTGTAGGACCCACCAGTGGACCTCCGGCCTGAGCAGCTGGAGAGGTGGAGTGGCTGGAGCCCTCTGCAGGGCTCATGTTATGAGAGTGCTGGTGGGGTATGATAGTGCCCATCAGGAGCACAGGCTCAGCTGCCCTCCTCTCTGCACCCAGGGACATAGGACTGTAGCAGTCTTGTGTTCCTGGGGCTGGGACAGGAAGACCACTAGATTCAGCTGGTTCTGTCTTTTTTATATATATACACTTATGTATTTATTTATGTGCACAAAAAAAATTTCATATTTGAATTTATAATTATATAATATATTTATAATTTATATTTCTATATTATGTTCATCTGGATCCTGAATGCTCATTTGAAAGTTATTTTGCTTTTTTCAATTTATAAATGGTGTCTTGACGTCATTCTTGGAGACTCTCTAATTGTAAATATCCAACTTTGTATAGACAAGGAAATGTTAGCAGGGGACTGGTTTGTTTTCCTGGCATGTCTCCAAACATCAGTGATTTAGAGTAAGTGGTAGAAGAGCTGGCCTGAATAGAGGCTGATGGGATACAATAGAGTTCTGAACTTCTTTTCATTTTAATAAAATGGTGTTTTTAACATCTGGAACAATGCTAAACTCTCAGTCACAATATAATAATGCACAAAACATTTAAACATCATAAAATTGCCCCTTAACGCTTTGATTAATTGATGTCTTGAATCAGCTTGCACCAGAGTAAGTATAAAAGGATTTAAGTGTCAAGAAAGCCACTGGTTTGGTTTAATAGTTGTGTTTCTTTAACTGTGTGTCCCAAAGGAATTCTTATACTTAAAGGGGCTGTTAAATATCACTTTGTGTGGTATTGGAGAATGGCACTTGAAGTGTTTTTTATGTGTCAGGGATTGGAAAGGATTAATACTGGTACAGTTGTAGCTCCAAGGATGTGTCAGAATAAGCTAATATTACACCCTGCTAATTTACTAGAAGTGACTGAACTAAATCCTGTCACAATTAACAGAGTTTTATTTTATGTAAATTGTAAAATATTCTGGATTTATCTCCCCCATTTTATATTTTAAATGTCACCCATAGGCAATTCTATGCCTGCATAGAATCTACACATTTTTAAATCTCCTTGAATTCTTAAAAATCTCCTTGGAAGACTGTATAGAATGTGCTTGAGTCAAATAACAATGAAAGTTGAAGGATGTATTAAGAACACAGCCTTGCTCCTTGACGAACAAGCCCAGTGTATTGCATAACCTTACGGCAGGATAGCATGAGTGTCCATAGTGGTAAAATTCCATATTTACCAATCCTGCATTACTCAGATATACGGGCATGCTTACATAGCATTTTAGGTAAGGATTTCTGTCACGCCCCCTGATATTTTTAAATAATTGTGGTAATGATAGCTGTAACTAGGGTAAGCTAGTATATTTTGAATGCCTGAATTTACTTGCTTACAGTGTCACCATAACCATGGAAGCTGGAATTTTCTGTATATGCTTTTCATTTCAGGCTGAATTTCTTCGGAAACTTAGGAAACCCGTTTTTGCCAGCTCTGTGAAGATGGTTAAGGGAGCACAGCAGATAGACAGCTTTAATAACATTAAAAATAATTTCTGACCTTTTCTAGGAAGAGCTTTTGCTGTTGTTGGATTCTGCAGCAGATACTGAAGTTTGTACGATTTTTCTGCCCTAAGCTCAGAATTCACCCATTCATTGTTAATAAATCTGTGTACATCAAAGGGTATGTAACCAAGGGAAATCTTCGACCATTTAATTGAGGATATCAGGAAGTATGAGTCAGATATTTTCTAGAGGATATAATTAAGCAAATGCCCAAAAGCACTTCTGGAACACTCAGAAATAGGATGAGCCAAGTTCTTTGTCAACATGGACAGACAGTTCATGTGTTCAGTGGTAGAAAATAATAACTTTGCTGTTCAAGAAGAGTTACCTCAGTACGGAACATAAATCAGGAAGGTTCAAGCTGTCTTTTATGTGTATATGTATAAAATGTGACCATGAGAGAAAAAAATGTCTTAGGTATTGCAGTAATCTTTCGTAATATCAGTATATAAAAAAAAAAAAGTGGACCCTTATAACAACGATGAGCTCTTCCAGCCTTGGAAAATAATAATCTAGAAACTCCTTCAGAAAAGTAGAGTAAATGTACTATTGTAAAAGTATTCAATGTACTATTACAGCTCTAAAATAATTTATGTGAGACATATGCAGATCATTTCAAAATTCTTCAAAAACTTCCCAGCGATCTTTTTTCACTTAAAATGTGTGTTTTCATACTTTAACCAAGGAAGATTTATAGAATATTGCATCTTAAATCAATTTAGCCTGAAGGAGAATAGCCACATTTTTAGCATGTATTCATCAGTGTATATCTTGATGGAATCTATATACAATCTATATTTGCTATAAGCAAAAGCTGATGGTGAGGTCTTGTGGAGTATTTGCTGATCTTCATCTGCTATGAAGGTATAGCATAAGCGCTTTCATGACCCACAGAAGAGGTAGATGATACAGAAAGACACTCAACCAGCATCCATTAGTCACAATCCTTACGGGAGTGAAGCAACAGGGGCCTGACATTTAGGGGAGGGATGCCTTTAGTGGAACTGCATAGGAAATACAGCTGATTGGTTGCTCGCTATGGGCCAGTTCAGTTTTCAAGTTGGTGTGGAAATTGCAGGAAGATTGATTGGAGAACGTATGTTTATATCCCGAAGAACGGCTGAAAAAACGTTTCCTTACTTAACTTCATTTCCTCAGTTTCACATTCCAGCTTTTTCTGGAACGTTGGTACCAGTAAAATTCATGCATCCACATAATTTGTTGGGTCAGGAACTGATCCAACTTATAATTAACCTGTCAGAATGACAGTTAGTTAGTTCTCTGATCCAGCTCATCAGGCAGCCACTGAAAAGTAGGATCAGTGTAAGAAAAGTAGCACGAATGAGACCACCCCCTTTTGGCAGTAGCCACCACTTATGTCAGTGTAGAGTGATCACAGACCTATAACCAGAGCGAGCCAAGGAATTTATTTCACCCAGTCTGTCAATGGCAGAATGACAGATTTATGCAACCAGTTACAATAACTTCTGTGCATTGCTGCACGAGCCCCTTATACTATTTGGTGTTGCTGTGAAAGACCCCTCTTCAAATCAAGTGTTTACAGTAGTAACATTTAAATTTTATTCTTTTTTTCACAGTGATAAACAAAAGTTTGTGAAGGCAACTCACATGCTTTTTAAACCTAGAGGAAAACGTAGATTATTTTTAAGCGAACCTCATTATGTTGATTTTTAAGACCACCTAGTGATTGCTGAATGCTTGAAATAAGCATTACTGTTAAGAACATGTGGAGCTGTGGAGTCGCTGAGGACACAGCAGGAAGAAAACTGGGTTTTTCAAGGCTGCACAGGGCTTTGTTTGATCCACAGGACTGCTGGTACTGCTGTTGATGCTTGAGAAGGAATGAACTCAGATGTGAGTGTCCGGGTCCAGCCTGTGACGGCAAAACTGCTAGTTAGAAAAACAAAACCACATTTTTTCTTGTGTACAAAGTACATTTGCTCTGGAAATCATTGAGAGACAGTAAATGTGGGGCACTTGCAGTGCCTTTTATTGGCTGAGCTTCTAAGACTTTGCAGTCTGGCATCTCTGTTTGGACGTTTGGACCTAACTTGGTAACTGTTGAATGCTGCATCCAGTTTCTTCCAGGGGATGTTCTGGGCATCAGTGGGCAGAATCCTAGGGGTTTGGGTGTAAATCAGAAAGCTAAAGAATGAAAAAGGGGGACACACAGAGTCCCTGGCATCTGGTTAGTTGACAGAGAAGCTCTTTAATTGTCTATAGAGCAAAGACCCACTCTCAGAAAACTATTAATACATTCCAGCAAAACAATGTCCCTCATTTTAGCTATTCTCTTTGGCTTTTGCAGTATACTGTTGAAGAGAAAGATAAATCAGGGAAAATACAATTATGAATGGTAGAGGGAGTAGGGATCTATAGGAGGGCTCAGAAGAGGGGATGTGGAGGAATTCTATGTGGGGTGTAGACCCTGGAAGAGGGTCCCAAGGAGAGGAGAGTGAGTGGGAGGGTTTGGTATTGGGTTGGGAGGGAATGGGGAGCTGGGAGGAGAGGGGAGAATGGGCACTGGGGAAAGTGGGACTGGGGAGTTTAACACTGCGGTCTGGGCATGAGTGTAGCTGCAGACTGGGAGGGAGACAATCCTTGGCCTGGCGGAAGGAACGCATAGGAACAGGTTAATGTAATGCCACAGCATAATATCAGATACACCAAGCAATGGAAAGAATGCCTAAAAAAGAGTGAATACTGGTAAATAAATCTTGTGGGAATAAGAACAATAAGATGGAGATGTGCCAATAGTACCACTGGATGGTAGTAACAGCACTTTTACAACAGCAGGAACTTCATACAAGAAGAAAATATGTGTATTTCTGCGTATTTCATACCACCCCATTATTTGACTGTTAAAGGTCTGATCTGAAATCCATTTGGTATTTGGCTGATATAAGTGCACATTGGATAAAGCCTTCAAAGATTAAGAAATTGATCTAGTAAGTTCCTTATTGTTTATAGCAAAGGAGGTAAGAAAACATATACATCAGATTTCCGCATTAGAATAATCTCTGTTTTAACACATAAATCACTGCTTGACTTTATTGCATTTCTGTTCTGGAAAACTTATTAGTAACAGAAAACTAAACTACAGAGAAAAAGAGAACCGCAAGAAAACATCTAGAATATATAAATGCCACTTCCAATAATATAGAACTAAACAATTTTCTTTAAAGATCCCAGTTTGTCAAACACTGAAATGAATTATGTCCTATTGCATTAAGAGCTAAAAGCAGCAACTGGCATACTCTATCCTTGACTTCCACATTCATTCAGATGTAAATCTGAATTGAAGTGATAGCAACAGAATTTTGTGTGCAAATAATTTGAGAAGAAGTCTTCACAGTTTCTCATGCAATCTGGATGGATGTGTTCTCATGCATTTCACGCTAGATGGACAAAAAGTCACCTAAGGCCTGTGCCAGTTTTTCTAGTACTTCCAGCCAGTATTGGAATTGCATCAGAAATTCTGGTTTTAAAAAAGGAATAAGCTTCAAGTGCCTATGTCTGGGAAGAATAGTTTGAGTACCTGGTTTAAATGCAATTAGCACCTAATTGCAGGCAACCTTGATCCTTCATAGAAGTGGAGCACTAACTTCAAGACCTCCACTTTGCGGGGCTGAAGGACAAACTCTGTAAGTTGCAAGGCTCTGCAAACTCTGTTCCCCTGTAAAGCTGTTTTACATGAGGAAGTGGACAACAAGCCCAGCTCAAGTGACCCTTCTGGCTTCCCCCACAGGAACAGAAAGTCCTTGACAACATAGTTGTTGGTTACATGATGGTGGTGCAGTCTCTTGGGACCTAAGGAATCTTGGAGAAAACAGGTTGGGTAAGAGAAAGGGTCAGAATTCACCTCCCTAATTCATCTTCCAAAATAAACCGGTCTGATGACACTTTCATGGGGAAGCCTTGGCCAGAACTATGATAACTTAGTAGTAGAAGAAGGACTAGATACACTCTGGGCTTCAAGCTATGAAGAGGAGAAGGCTCAGACTGTTGTCTTTATATCTCTGGGATGAATGAGAAGCTCTGGCATCTGGCAAAGCCCAACATCATGCATCATGTCAGAGTTTTGCCATAAAATATACTATAAATATGCTGGTATTTAGTATTCTGCTAGGACTGCAGGAGGAGGAGCCTTGACATTGTTGCACTTCTCATGGGGAGCTAATGGCTTCTAATGCTTGCTTGTAAGAAACCTTTTTCTCTAAGTTTCTCTAGGTGTTGGCATTACAAAATTCAGGCAAAAGGTAATGGTTTATTAGTCTTCCTCAACTGCCGAGACAAATTAATACAGTAAGTAGTAAATGGTAAGTAAATAAGAAGACAAAAGGCCTGGTGATTCTAAATAAATCACTGTTCATCCAAAGATAACTAGAATTGTCCCAATAAGATTTTTTTTTTATTTGTTTCTTATTGTAAGCAAAATAGGAAATGAAAACATCCCTGGCGGAAATATGTTTGGCCGCACAGTCCAGCCCAAATAATGCTTTTCTTATTTCCTTGCCTTTTTAAAGTAAACCCTCTTTAACAAAAAAACTTATCTTTCTTTGTCTGGAATTCTATTGTATTAGGCATTCTGCTGCACAGAAAAGCAATGAACATTCAATGTGCATGCCACACTGCAAGGGGACATAAGGCATTTATTATAAATGAATTCCAAATAATTAGTGTAAGAGATCACGAAATGTACATAGGAAAGAAAAGATTGCCTGAGATGTATTCCAAACAGGAGGGCATCCAGGACATAAATAGGCAACCTGCACTACTGCTGTTCCCTCAGGGGTCTTCTACAGGTGGTTCATATTTCTTGAGTGGAAATGTATGCTATATGAAATGGAAAATTTATTTTAAAAAATTTCCACTACACCATTTGAGTTTTGATTCTTCTTACCTTACCTCTGTTGTCCTTGAAAGGTGGAAAACTGGTTTCTTATTGTTATCGTTACCTCATTTCAGAAAAGCTCTGCCTTTTAAAGCTCCACTTCCACTTTAGAGAATTGTCATTTCCTTGCTGGGTCACAGCAACACCCAAACTACAGAAAATGTAAAGATGATGACAGCTTGGGCAACAGCTAATGGGCTAAGCAAAAGGAAGCAAGAATTGAATGTATGGAGGCCTAAGCTTTCTATGGTATATGTTACAAGATGGGGCACTGCAAAGAAAACTTTAGAATATCTGTCTAGGACACCCCTATATCGTATCCCAGGACACAGTTTCTACTATCAGAGTTTTCTGCATGATGCAATGTTCATCATTTCTAAAGGATTTGCACTATTTATGCGCTATATGAAGTTAGGCTTATAGCAAACTGTTTTATCAAATAAAGGCCTTAAGAAAGAACTATCTATGAGACAAATGAAAGAGAACCCCAAATACCCCTTGAGGTTTCTGGGTTTTTATGAAGAATGTTACATTACAAAAAACTTGTTACTGGACAGAAAACTGTTCCAAATTCCTGGCAAAGCTCAAGCCTGGGTCATGACTGCTGTGATGCCAATTCTCCCTGTGAAGAACACCTTTTTCCAGATTACTACTGCACAGTTGCTGGTCCTTGAAGCCAGGCTTGGGCATGCTAACATTATTATTCATCCCGTGTGGTGCTAATAGAAAAAGAAATAAAGGTGAAATGTTTATGAGGGGGAATTTTCAAATTGGCTAGTAAATGAATTTAGCACACAAAAAGTTGATAACATTTACTGGGACACAAAAAGGTAAAGTAAATCTACGAAGCATTAATAGACCATCCTTAAAAGTTTCCAGTCCTCTTAACAGCTGAAACAAAACTACCATCATTAAATGACCAGTAAAATGTGAACAGTAAGATAAGCTCATAAAAGAAAACATTTGAAGGTGCCATACCTCTGTACTTTCACAGGAAAACACTTCAGAGAAAGAGTAATTTAGCAACTTGAAACTTAGCCCTTTTTGTTCAAAACTCATTAAAAAACCTTTTGAAAATACATGGATATTTCTTTTCAACTAATGGCCATGCTACACAGTCTTTCAGGAGAAGAAGAGACTTCTTCATTTCTTTAATCTAGCAAGGTTCTTGTTACCTTCATAAGCCCATAAATCACTAGGTCAAAGTTTCCCACTGGCTTTTTATCATGGCCCTTATTCAAAGCCACTGAACTCAATGCAAAACCTCCTGTTGACTTCATAGGCTTTGGATCAAGGCCCAAGTGGCTTCTGAGTGGAGTGTATGAGAGACTTTCTAACCTGAAAGAATGATCTCATTTATAAACAAGATCCCTTTTAGGGAAATCTCACATATTTTCAGTGAGTCGTCAGAGGCTTTGATGGGTACAGTTGGTAGGTGACTAATGGTAGGTTACTGTGTCCAGTTCTGGGCTCCCCAGTTTGAGAAGGACAGGGAACTACTGGAGTCGAACCAAGGACTATGAAGATGATCAAGGGAATAGAGCATCTCTCTTATGAGGAAAGACTGAGACCTGGGTCTGTTTAGCCTGGAGAAGTGAAGACTGAGAGGGGATCTCATCAATGCTTATAAATATCTGAAGGGTGGGTGTCAAGACGATGGGGTCAGGCTCTTCTCAGTGGTATCCAGTGACAGGACAAGGGGCAACAGACACAAGCTAGAACACAGGAAATTCCCTCTCAACATGAGGAAAAACTTCTTAACTTTGAGGATGTCAGAACATTGAAACAGGCTGCCCAGAGAGGATGTGGAGTCTCCTTCTCTGGAGATATTCAAAACCTACCTGCATGTGTTCCTGTCCAGCCTGCTGCGGGCGAACCTGCTTTGACAGGGGGGCTGGACTAGATGGTCTCTGAAGGTCCATTCTGACCCCTACAATTCTATGATTAGTACCATGAAACAAGGTTGAGATTTCCCTAACAAAAATATGTATGTCTGTGCAGGGAATATGGGCAACTGGGAAGCTTCAGACCTCCTGTTCATGTATGCAAAAAAGAGCTACGTACATCTGTGCAAAGAAGGTCAAGTATGAATCCTGTTATGCAATCTGTTTATGGAAGATATGCTGAGGAGTAGCTAAACCTACTCATGGAGGCAGCAACTACAGTGCATTGAAAAACAAAGGTAGAAAAATCTAAGTTAACTCCAAACTGCAAGCAGAGCAGAGACCGTCATTCTAACAGCATTGTGATTTGCTGCTTTGTACTGCTGACAGCCTTGACATTCTGTTTGCCTGGATGCTGTCGTGGTTTAACAGCAGCCGGGAGGTAGAATCGTGCAGCTGATTGCTTACTCCCCCGTTTGCGATGAGGGAGAGAATCAGAAGAGTAAAAGTAAGAAAATAACTTCTGGGTTGAGATAACGATAGTTTAATAGATAGAGCAAAAGCTGCACACGCAGGCAAAGCAGAACAAGGGATTTATTCGCTACTTCCCGTCGGTGGGCAGGTGTTCAGCTATCCCCAGGAAAGCAGGGCACCATCACGTTTAATAGTTACTTGGGAAGACAAATGCCATAACTCCAAACGTCTCCCCCTTCCTTCTTCTTTACCCGGCTTTATATACCGAGCATGACGTCACATGGCATGGAGTATCCCTTTGGTCAGTTGGGGTCTGCTGTCCTGGTTGTGCCTCCTCCCAGCTTCTTGTGCCCTGCCAGCCTGCTCGCTGGTGGAGCGATGTGAGGAGCAGAAAAGGCCTTGACTGCTCAGCAACAACCAGAAACACCAGTGCCCCATCACACTATTCCCATCCCAAGCGTTACACCAGCTACTAGCCAAAAAAAGTTAACTCCATCCCAGGTGAAACCATGATGGATGTGTAAGAGAGAAATGTTGGTTAAATCCTTTTAAAGATAAGTACAGTCCAGACATCATTTTAGATGGCAGGTATGTCAGAAGTAGAGTATATTCTTTGAATTAATTTTTTCGATTTTCTGTTTAGATACATTAAGATATATTAAATACATTCCTGAAGAGGCAAATGAGACAACTGCTGAAGAGAAAGCACTCAATTTGTGGTGGCACATGTCTTCCTTTATGCCAGTGTTCACAATTCATGAGGGGAACCAGCACTAGTATTTTTTCCTTTCATGAGAAAATAGTAAAAAGGTATGAAAAGAGCAGATGGTTCAAACAAAAGAGAAATTTGATGAGACAGAGGAAGGATTTTTTTCTGAGCATTTTTCCTGAAAGTAGTTACTCTCTAAATCTTAAGGTAAGAAAAGATTATTAGGTAGTCCAGTCCGATTTCCTGTATTTCAGTGCCCATTAAAATTCTACCCTGACATCAGAGTATGAAGCCAAACATATTGTATTTAACCAAAATAGAATGTCTGATGAAATCTACCTAAAAGAAATAGTTGATACAGGCTGCAGTTTATTCATGTAAATGAACTGTTCTTAACATACAATTAGATGAAACACATGCACTGACACATCATTTAAAGTTTATTTATTCTTATGAACAATCAATCTTAAGGTTAGAGAACAATGGTGAACACTATTTACCTGCACTACTAAGACTTATAATAAATATAAAAATAATAACATAAAAATTATTTAAATTATAGTAACTTTTGAGAAAATGAAACAAAACAACAGACAGGCCCTGAAATATATAAAGGAATTCTGTGTCTCTCTGTTCATGCCTTCCAGAATATTATATGAAGCATAATCCCCAGGAAAGTACAGATGTTGGAGGGTAGTTTCTTGGGAATTTTATCTGCATCTGATTTGTAAAAACTCAAGATCTGCTATTAAAGAAAAAGTATTCCCATTTAATAGCTAACCCAGATGTTAGTGGTTAGATATGTACTGCAGTTGCATCTTTTAGAGATTTTTTTCAGCTTGGGAGACAATGGCGCACACATTTGGAGATTCTTTGCTGGAATAAATCCTTTTTTCAATGATCCTATTGAAGTCCATTCTTATTTTTAAAACTTCTGAAACTAACTTTTTTATGCAATTCCAAGATGCAGTCATCTAGGAAATTAATGCTCTGTTGATGTGGTAAACTCCTCTGATCTGTGGCAGTTCCATTCGAGTTACCTTAGCTGAGGGAATAAAGAGTTTTAAATTAAATCAATAAAGGTCATTTTATTCAGACAAGGATGATTCTTCACAGAGAAGTTTCTCTTTAGCACAGAAAATCAGAGAATTATCATTCACAAGACAATATTTTTTCCCTTTGTTTCAAGTTAAGTGATCAACCAAGAGCCTTCCCCCCTCTCTATTTTTCTGGACTTAATATTGGTTAACTGAAGGTGAGTTCAAGCACTTAAATAGAAGTTAGTTAGAAAAGCAACATGTTGCTTCTCGTCAGTGGAGAAGATGGGTGTTCTGTCACCCTTCAACACAAACAATTATGACTTGACAGAGTAATATGTTATACAAAGTAAAAGAACCTCTAAGGGGAGATAGAAATATATCATGAGTTATTGTTTAAAAAAAAAAAAAAAAAGAAGCTATGGCAGATGTGACAATATGTTTTGGCCTGTTGTTTCACTTCTTTGAGGTTGCTTTTAGAACTTGACAGCGAGGCACTCTCCAGAGCTGCTTTCATGCTGTGAGAAGGGTGGGAAGAGAAAGAAATAGAGAAGCAAGCTGTGGGAGTGCAGTTTTACTTTTGAGTACATGAAAGAGCAGTATTTCTGAATATCAGCACTTACGCATAAGGATTACAGTTCCACAGTGTATAAATGGGGAAATTTTGGATGGAAGTCCCCATATTGTCATATGTTCTCCTCAGGGCAAGAATGTTTTCGCTCTTACATTTTGACAGCCAAAACAGATTTGCTGCAAAAGAACAGTTTGTAGCCTTTTCCATTTTAATTGAGCTAGAGCCACAAATGAAATCTATATAATTTCCTTGTGTGTTCAGAAGTATAATTTAGGGATCTCCAGTGTAATCCTGGATTCCCACATAAACTTCAAAGTCTACATCAGATTAGCAAGATTTCACCTCTAGTATTCCCACAGATTGGTGGACTGCTTCTTGCAAAAGAACAAGAAACAGGAACAGAACAAGAAACAGAAAAACAAGAAACAAGAACAAGTACACCAAGAACTGCTGACACCATACTAAGACACTGCTCTCATTTGAATGTGGCTTTGAGTTATGAAGGGCCTGGACACCTGCTGTGATGGCAGGCTCAGATACATTGTTCTTCTAGGTGCATTCAACTTCAGCTTCAATGCTAATTCATGGCTATTGTGATACGTTGCATCACATGCTCATAATTAGGTTCCAATTCTGATCTGATAATCAGCTCCAGGTAAGCATAGATAGGAAAAATGACTTTTGTGCCTGTGAGAACATGATCAGTGTTGTAGCCATAATGAAGGGCTCAGTTGTAGCCATAATGAAGGGCTCAGGGATCGTCTCCTTGTGCGAACCCATCTGATGCCATTTTAACTTTTAACATTAAACTTAAAAAGTCATTTGTGCAACAAAGCTTACATGATAAGCAGAAATACATGTGTTTTCCCTAGTGTGCTTAACTCAGCTAGTCCAGTGAGTAGACTTGTCAAGGTTTAGGCTGTGCTGTGCTCACCACTAAACAAACGGCAGCTGTTCTCTATTAACCCCTCTCCATTCCCAGAAGGAGAAGGGAGAGAGAATAAGAGAGAAAGAGAGACTTATGGGTTGAAAAAAAGCCCATAAACCTGCTTTAATGAAATATTAACAATAAAAAGAAAAGATAATAATAGTAATAAGAAAATAGTGAAATACGTACAAACATACAAAACCAATATCAAGCTCCCAGGATGACAGTCACGTCACCAGCAGGTACTGGGACTGGACTCAGCAGCAGACAGGAACTGGGTTCCAGATCTGGATTCAGGAACACATGGATTGGGATCAAAGGCAGACAAACAAGACAGAGTCCTCCTTGGACACCGGCCATTGAAGAAAGAGGCTGACCCCTTTGATCACTCAGCTTTTATGCTGAGCTTGGGGCAGATGGTATGGAATACCCTGTTGGTCAGTCTTGGGTCACCTGTCCAGTCCGCTCCTCCCCACGGGAGCAACCCATCTATGCTTTTCCACTTTTGACCCTCCAAGGTGGCACATAACAAAGTGAGCTGACCTTGGTTGTTACAGCAATAAGTATAAACAAGAGCCTCTCTGTGTATCATTCCTTGGTATTCCCTATGAACATCAGATGTTATCACTGCTAGAAGCAGACACTGTTTGAAAAATATATTGTTAATTTCAGAGAGTGCAGTAAGTTAGAAGAGGCTTAACTGAAAAGTAAAAATACTGAAAAGAAAATTGGTTTTATTCTATCTCAAACCAGGACAAGACTCTTGGACTATTCTGAACTTCTTGGATGCATTTCGGATCACGAAGATGAATGCTGAAAGGTATATTTGGTATTTGAAATGGACTCTCAATTTTTTTAATGAGAGGACAAGTTTTCAGGAACCAATGCTCACAGGGGAGAGAGAAAATAAATTGATATTAAGTACAGATTAAAGACCTTTTTTTTAATAATAACCAGAGACACTGTCAAAACTGAGTAAGTGCAAATGCAACCTCATTATATCTTTTAGACACAGAGGAGGGAATTGAGGCTTATGTTAATTATTCCTTGACCAATGCAAGTAACAGAAGAAACACTTAAAAAGGTCTAATTATCTTGAAGTTTGGCGTTTTTTCACACATAGATCCCTTTTAATGACTGTACAATAAACTGTATAATTAAATTTTTGACAAGGCCAAAGTTTTTTTGATTTAAACATCTGTGAAGTTTAATAGTCAAGCGTGACATTCCTAGAAGCTGCTTTAAGTTGTATAACTAAATTGGAAAATAATATGCAAAGGGGAGTCAAGAAGAAAAGAGACCTGTTTCTTTGTGAAATTAAGGGGGAACAGCAGGCCAACTTCTGTGAATGGGCATTTTAATCTTGCAACTACTCATTAATTGTTCATCTGACCTCTGGTTTAGCTCATAACACTCATCATCCTCCAATGGATTTATGCCACAAGGGTCTTCTTGTGGCTTTCACCAGCATTAAGGAGAACATTTGAAATCAAAACAATTAGTGTACCAAATCAATATGGTGTAAGTGCTGAGTCATATGGATCACATGCACTGAGCAAAGGACAAGCATCAAAATATATCTCTGCACATGAGCTCTGTTCAAAACCAGCCTCTAGCTATGAGCATGCTGTCATGGGGACAGGCAGTAAAGTGACAACATCATGATTGCTCCACACTTCAGCATAAGAGTGTGCCAACAGGACAAATATACAGATCAGTTGCCCTCTCCCACTCAGCCTCATTAGGAGATGCATGCAGGTACCAGCATCCCCCACCCAAGGCTCTGGAATCCCCCCTAAAAATGCTTAATGAAGATAGGTCACTGTAATGTTACCTAGACAGGAAGGGGGTTGAAAGACAAATACCAACTACCAGCCAGAGAAAATGGTCCAGATCATCACTTCTGAATAGAGTTTGAGAACATACCAGAAGGAGAGACAGATTCCTGCTGAGTAAGGTGTGTCAGTCTAACATTACTGCAGACCCAGACCAAGACATCTCATGGAGCAGGTAGATGTGATTCTTCTCAGCCTCATCAGTCAAAAACTTGAGTTTATAAGACAGAAAAAGATAGTTTTATGGGTATAAAACCTCTAACAAGATTTGGGTTTCCCAAGAATTACAGCTCTCTGATGATATTGTGTGATGGCTTATTTATGCCTTGCTTTCCTGACATATTTCCCCTGCACAGAGTTCAGAGAACTCTCGGTCTACGTGGTGGCATTACATTGATGGAAGAGGAATAAGGAAAGAGAAATCTGGAGCATTTCTTTTTACATAACTGAAAGAAAGAGTCCTACATCAAGGTCAGGTTGGATAAGGCTCTGAGCAACCTGATTTAATTGAAGATGTCCCTGCTCGTTGCAGGGGAGGTTGGACTATATGACCTTCAAAGGTCCCTTTCAATCCAAACTATTCTATGATTCTATGATCTGAGCATAGATGAGAGCTCTAGTACCGTACAATCGGTCTCTAGGAACTGCTTTCCTCTTATCTCTTAGAGCCGACAATGACTTTGTGCCCTTTGCAGCACAGAACACGCTGATAAGACATGTAGCGATTTCATATAGATAAAATAGTCCAGAAACTACATTTCAGTGCTTTTGAGGACAGGAAGGGCCATGATGGACTTGTCACTCAATTTTGTCAAAACATGTGCAAATAGCACCACTAGACATACATCTGCATAGCTTATGCCCAGAAGAAGAACAAAGGATACAGCTTCCCACTCCGCTTGGTTGCTAAAAACACCATCAACAATTGCGTGGGGGACACAGACTGCTTGAACTCAAGTCTTGGCAAACAATGCAGGTCTTTGGTTCATCTTTAACTGGACAACTGATGCAGAACATGTCCTATTATATATTCAGTTGAATTTTACTCTACACAACAGAAACAGTTTTTCTGGATGGATGGGCCATTTCTTACAGACAAAGAGTACATTGAGAGTAATCTAAGCACATCTAATTGGAGAAGAGAATCTCTCACAGTTTCAGAAGACTTTGGTCTCAGTGAATTAGCAGCTCTTCCCATGCCAGAACTAGCAGTATCACAACAAAGAGCCTCTTATGCTTTGTACAAGCCAAATGCCATCATTCCCAATATAATCACTACACCTGCTTTTGTCTAGAATGGATAAATACAAGCCCTTTATATGAATTCCTTGTCCGGTTCTTGTAGCTACGGTTGGTACTTATACAGTAATTAGTCCTTTAGTAACCATTGTCTTTTATAGTTGTGGAATTCTTTTAGATGCACAGCATAGTTTGTCTTTTAGAGTATGAGCAGAAGCAACAGGTGATGTGTTCCATTGGAAAGCAATAGCTATTTGCTGAACAATTCGTCTTGAAGGCTTCACTGGGCAGAACCGTCAGGCTCAAACTTAGAGCAAAGTCAAATGATGATGCCCCCTGCTCAAGTAGTTTTGGAGAATGCTCTGTTACAAATTAATTTCTGTATTGACTATGATGAAGGAGGTTTTGCTATTATTTGTGATGGTATCTCATAAACCAACCTCGATCCTTTAGGCTGGTTTCTGTGCAAACATAAGGCTGGTGTCTGCCTTACCAAGCTTTACAGTCCATATACAAAACAAAAATAATTAGTGGGTAAATACAGGATGACAAAGATGCACAAGGTGATAATAAGAAAATTCATGTACATGCCTATTGCCGGTGTATAGCTCAGTGACCTAAAAATACCATAATGGACAGAAACCAAGTTATATTACTCATGAGAAAAACTGTTGTAATTAAGATTACATTGCTGTGTGTGAAGAGGTTTCATAATAACACCAGCTTCATGTAAAAGGGCTTTTATGCTTTAATTTGTCATTACAGCAGATCAATTTCGAAACCTCACTAAGCAGACACTTAAAAAAATTGTGTTTTTAGACTGTTAGATTAACTCAATTATTCAGTGACACTCCATTTTTGCATAATTTTGGTAGACATTTTACTAATCTTGTTTTGTTGTTTTTCACTAATAAAAGATCTAAAGAAGAAAACAATGATCAGATTCATGCTAAAAAGCCAAAGGTGGGAGATAGAAGAATTCAGGTTCTTAAACCATCTTAATCCAGTTCTGATCTGGTACTCCTTTTTGGATGAATAATGCCCATTGTGACTGTCATACCTATCTTAGGGTCTAGTCCAACATTTTTAAGAAAGCGTATGATGTAGTGTCTTGAAAACATGATAGGAACTCTGCTTTGCTCGTTTGTTATATGTAATCTTTCTTCAGTGAGGCGAAGGATTTGTGACATAAATATTCCATGGTCATGTAATTAAAGCCTTCATTGTAAAATGAGGAAGAAGATTTAAGATTGCATGGGCAACCCACACATTGGCATTTCCTAACTTGATTTTTCTCCCAGTATTGTACAAAAGATACTTAATAATTAAAACAACAAAAAAAACCAACCCAAAAATAAAACCCCGAGGCAGTATAGTTGCAGTGGGTCTCATTGTGAAGTCAGAGTTTGCCTAGAGCTGTCTTAGTCATAACAATTATTGTCTTTTCTCAGAGGTAATTTTTGGCAAATGTTAGCTATACAAAGCACATATTGTAGACATAAGTTGTGGGCTGTATGTAAGCCCTGACATGAGATTTGATTTTATGTCCCCTTCCTTTCACAACATGCTTGAAATATAAAGGCAGATGTCATGATCTCAATGCAATTGGTTGAACATGGGTGTACTTTGCCTTTTTAGATGCCCCAAGACACCCTACGTGACATTCAGATTGTAGTCCAGAAGGGCACAGGTCTCCCCTACATCATGTGTCTTGTCTGTCATTCCTCTGTAGATGTGCTGGAAAACCTATGGCACCGGACACGTTAGTTTAGGGAATTTTATCACACTCTATGGGTCTGGACTTCTGCAGTGACTTGTTTTCATTTCAGTGAAGTATTCACTGAAGTTTTTGTAGCTAATCACCATTATTCCATTTGTTACTTCTTGCATCTTTTTATAGAATGGAAAAAGTCACCAAGCAGTGTCAAGGAGTGTTCAAACTGATGAAGACACCAGTCTCTGAGCAAAGAGAGGAATCCAAAGCATTTCTCTACTATTGATTGACTAGGTGACAAAGTCCAAACTGCTTAATGAATTGAATCCTTTCAATTCATGAGAATAATAAACAGCTCCTTTCTAAAATGCTCTGAGCTCAACCTATTAAGACATATAGGACTTTTCTTACAGAAAATTATCTATTTTTGGCAATATGGGAAAATATTGCAAACCAAGAAGTTAGCACATTACTTCTTTACAAGCACTGACGGTTAGCCCTTCCAGGTAACTGTAGTAGGTGGAGGAGAAAGGGGATACCAGCATGCTAACTGAGGGTTTGCAAAGTTTTACTTTTCTCCTTTTTGAGGAAAGAAATGCAAGGGATGGAAATGGGGTGAGTAGAAAATGCTTTTCAGAAGCCAGCAGTAAATGAAGCTCTGGCTACAACCAACTGTAAAGATTTTTTTCTAGTTTATAAAACAGTGAATTTGGACTCTAGGCTGCCATTCTGATTGTCCTTATGAGGGTGAGCTGAGCCAACAGCTTCTTGTTTTAAAATATCTTTTCCATAACTGAAAAACCCCCACATAGTTTCTCTAGAACTGCTGCTGCAGACTGATATTAGTGGTCTTGCTTTGAAGTTAGAAAACATGGAAAATTTCTGTCAGAGCCAGTCTGATGATGTGTTTCTGTTTTATACTGCTGTTCAACTCAAGATGTCACTCCTTGGACTGGCCACAACTGTCAATACTGCTGAAACAGTGGATTCAGATCTCCACAGAGAATCAACCTGAAAAGCAGAGTAAATTAGGTCTTTCAAAGATCATTCCTGCTTAAAGTAAGTTAGTTTTGGAAGTAGGCTAGTCTACTTACCACTAGCATGGGGGTCTCTATGTGGTTCTGAAATCTTCCATGAGGAAGTATTCAGAAAGTCAGACTTAGGACTACCTCTGATGTGAACAGCAGAGAACAATAACAGGTACTAAGGATTTGTTTCCATCCTCCTTGTCCAAGAGAAGCTGATTTTCAGGATCATGTTTCCAGAAATTGGTGATGGATGGTATAGTAGGCAAAATACAGATGATAGACCATGGTAGAGATGCAGGAGAACAGAGAATCTAGAATTTGTGTGTGATTACAATTCTGTGTACCTCTCACTACTGGGTAGGAGTTATTTAGTCCACAAGGATGGTGAGTTAAACTAGGGTGGTAATTTCAATAGACTAGATAAATCAACTCAGCAGTTTATAATTCCCAATCCCATCCACTCCTTATCTCTCTTCCTGCTCTGGACCCCCTGTGCCTATTTTGCATCAGCTGCAGCGCTGTGACTGACCACCAAACCCCAGTAATAGAAGGCTCAGAGAAGATAGTTATTCCACATATTCTTTCCTGGCAATTGGGGTTGCCCAGTATCATGACAGTGAGAATGCAGGCACTGGTAATGGGAATCACTTCTGTTCTTTAATTTAACTCTATGTTGCGATTGCTATACTGTACTTGCATTGTGATTTCAGTACATTGTTTTATCACTGTTAAATAAAAATTCCATGTAATGTCAAGTATCTGAAATAAGTAAATTTGGTACTAAACATTAAACTCTGCTTACGTGGAATATGTAACAGAAACTAGTCAGTGAGTACTGGACCCTGACAAGCGCCCATGACATCCCACTATGAGCAGATTTAGCTCACTAACATCACAAAAAAATACCCTTACAAAAGGAAGAGGGCTGTTTTCAGTCAACTCAGTGATGCTGGGTTTTCTCCGGGACGGGTTTTATGGGAGTTGTGAGTAAGGGGATGGGGTGAAAGAAGGGAAAAGGCAAGGAGAAGGAGGAATATATATGAAGAGAATAAGACAAGTCCCTTTGGATGTAGTGATCATCTAAACTGATTCAGTTGCTTGTGAAATCTTAGCCTAAGGTTTTATTTTTGGAGGCTAAGACTGTGCACCCAGGCATTTTCTGTTCATATGTTTTAACTTGCGATAGTTGGAGCCCTAAACCTTGAGCCCTGAAACAAGGCCTGCAGCAAGTAGAAGGAAAATATGGCAGAAAGTGTTGGACAAGGCTTTGCAGGTCATCAATCCCAGTCATTTCACTGCTGAGCATTGTGAAAACAGAACATTCTTGAGGGCAGATACAGTCATATTTGCTCCTCAACAGGAAGATGTTTACTCCAGAACTTAAAATATGGACATTCTGAGTACAACCATGTGAGAGATCACAATGATGCTCCCAGCTCTCTCCAGAGGCTGGTCATTCTGGCAGAGCCAGGTCTCCTAAGCTCTCATTTGTAAGTGCGAGACCAATACTTCTATTGTGCATGATCAAGTCCAGACAGGACCTAGAGAATGAGAAATAAAACAAAATAAGTTGATGAAGGGGACACTCACTGTAGCACATGCTATATTCAAATGTGTTCACTAATAATCAGCCAACTTCTTGATCGCATTTTTATTAATAACATTTCCTACTCAACACAGGACTGGCTCTGGTCTATATTATAGAACAATCCTGGCAGTCTTTGTTGTAAAGGCGCAGTTCGTAACAACACTGAGTGCTCTGGACCCACTGAAAAAAGTGTAGAAGCACATATTAGCTACTGGACAAGTATTGTTGTGCTTAACACATGTAAAATTGCTTCCTAAATATCCTAGGGAAGATCAGATGTGAGTCATACTTAGTAGCAATGTGGTTGTCACCCTTGACGCAAATTCTTTATAATTTGTTTTGTTTTTTCTTTTCCTGCTTCTAGGTTTGTGCTGGTGAACGCAGAAGGCTTTCTGTGTGCGTTGCACTTGGCATTTAACGTTGAGCAATCTTAAGACACTAACCTCTCTGTTCCACCGTCACTGTTGATGCTTCTGCAGTACATTTTTTGTTCTATGATGATTTTGCTTCATTGTTTATATGCAGTTCCCTGGAATCAGTTGTTCAGCTTGCAGAACTTCATTCCCTTTTCCCTTGTCCCAAACAAGTGACTCAATCTTCATTTTATTTACACCAGTTAGTTTACATTTAATTCTAACATCTGTTACTAGCCCCAAACAAAAGGCCAGGACAAATGGACTTAGAGGATCCATGAGGTTCTTGGTTTTCAGAGGTGGGGAGTCGCTACCGAAATGTCTTAAAAAGACATAAAACAATTTCCAGATCTAATGGTAGCCATACCATGATTATCATCCTAAACTAACAGAATGCTCCATTTACAGAGCTAGAAACAGGAGTCTCTGTCATGGACTGCCTGAGACTTTCTCTTTTCCCTGCATTTCCCTTTTCATTATGAAAAATTTGTGTCAAGGGTGACAACCACATTGCTACTAAGTATGACTCACATCTGCTCTTCCATAAGATATTTAGGAAGCAATTTTACATGTGTTAAGCACAACAATACTTGTCCAGTAGCTAATATATGCTTGTACGCTTTTTTTCAGTGGGTCCAGAGCACTCAGTGCTGTTAACTACCAGCCTGTCAGCCTCACCTCTCTGCCTAGTAAGATCATGGAACAGATCCTCCTTGAAGCTATGCTAAGGCCCATGGAGGACAGAGAGGTGATTTGAGACAGACAGCATGGCTTCATCTTCCTGACCAATGATGTGGCCTTCTATGATGGAGTGACTATATCAGTGGACAAGGGAAGAGCTATGAGTGTCATCTGTCTGGACTTTTGTAAGACCTTTGACATGGTTCTCCACAACATCCTCCTCTATAAATTGAAGAGATACGTATTTGATGGGTGGACTGTTTGGTGGATGAGGAATTGGTTGGATGGTCCCATCCAGAAGGTAGTGGCCTATGGTTCAATGTCCAGAAAGAGATTGGTCACAAGTGGTGTTCCTCAGGGGTCCATACTGGGACCAGTACTGTTCAACATCTTGCATCAATGGAGTAGACAGTGGGATTGAGTGCACCCTCAGCAAGTTTGCGGATGACACAAAGCTGAGTGGTGTGATTGGCACGCCTGAGGGATGGGATGCCAACCAGAGGGATCTGAACAAGCTCAAGAAGTGGGCCTGTGTGAACCTCGTGAGGTTCAACAAAGCCAAGTATAGGGTCCTGCACCAGGCTCCGGGCAACTCCCAGTATCAATACAAGCTGGGCAGAGAATGGGTTGAGAGCAGCTCTGCCGACAAGGACTTAGGTGTGTTGGTAGATGAAAAGCTGGACATGAGTTAGCAATGTGCACTCGCAGCCCAGAAGGCCATCTGTATCCTGGGCTACATCAAAAGAAGCGTAGCCAGCAGGTCAAGGGAAGTGATTCTACCCCTTTGCTCTGGTGAGACCCCACTTGAAGTACTGTGTCCAGCTCTGGAGCCCTCAGCACAGGAAAGACATGGACCTGTTGGAGCAGCTTCAGAGGAGGTCTAAGAAGATGATCAGAGGGATGGAGTACCTCTCCTAATGAAGACAAGCTGAGAGAGTTGGGGCTGTTCAGCCTGGAGAAGAGAAGGCTCCAAGGAGAACTTATTGTGGTCTTTCAGTACTTAAAGGAGGCCTACAGAGAAAATTGAGACAAACTTTTTAACAGGGTCTGTTGCAATAGGGCAAGGGGCAATGGCTTTAAACTAAAAGAGGGTAGATTTAGACTAGATATAAGGAAGAAATTTTTTACAATGAGGGTGGTGAAACACTGGAACAGGTTGGCCAGAGAGGTGGTAGATAGTCTGTTCCTGGAAACATTCGAGTTCAGGTTGGACGGGGCTCTGAGCAACCTGATCTAGTTGAAGATGTCCCTAGTCATTGCAGGGGAGGTTGAATAACCATTGGAGTAGATGATCTTTTAAGGTCCCTTCCAACCCAACCTATTCTATGATTCTATGAAATCCCATCCTTCTTTCCTGAGTGCGAAAGAAGCTCAAATTAGTTTGCAGATGTAAGGTTTGTAGTTTGCTCCTTCTTTTTTTTTTGTATAACAAATATGAATCTTGGCGCAGATCAGCCGTAACTGTAGTTTCTGATCCAACAATGTGTGGAAGCATATGCTTAGTCTCAAACTTGTGAATAATCCCATAGATCCCATAGTTCAGGGACTAAATGTGGAACATAGCTTTGTGAGTCAGCTGTATTCCCAAGCTGAATAACCAAAGTCCAAATTCATCATCTACTTTTCTTCATAGATGAACGACATGAAATGTATAATGTAAGTGTATGTGGTAATAGATTTTCATAGAGAAGCTGAAAATCTGCCCGAAGATGCCTAAGATATATATATTAATAGAAAAAAATATATGCATGGATGAAATGGCTACAGGAGTTCACATGAAATAGAGAATTACATAAGGGGTGATTTGTCCCACCTATATGTCTGGTGTCATAGGACTATGCTTATTTTTTTATTCAGTTTTCTTTAAGAAAGTAACAAAATGATCTGGCAAAACACATTTCCAAATAGATCTCTCTTGGCAAGAGCCTGGAGTTAAGCCCTCTGAGAGGAGAGACAGTGCAGCCTGAGAATTTTGGTTCCCTGACTGCTTTGGAGGCCTTTCACATTCCTTGTTTCTCTCTCAGAACAAAATTTTAAAGTTGCTGAGGCAGCTTCTTGCAGTCCCCCTGCCTGAGAGGGAGGGAATGTGTGCTTGATTCCCAGCCCACTAGACTCAGAAGAAAATCACTTTCTGACTCCAACAGTCTCATTGGATTTGACTTGTCCTCCCCGAATTAATAATTTATCTGCTCAAAAGTCTGCTGCCTGAGAGTGGGAGAGCACCCTGATTCTTAATTTGAAATAGTTGTGGAAAAACACTCAGTCCATCCCCGGTTACATTGAATGCGATGGAATACTACTTCCAAAGCAAGTCCAAGGCACCTGAGTTGCATCTGTGAGTAGCTGAGCTTCCTCCTTTCAAGGAAAACTTGATCCTGTAAACCAGGACATCTGAAAATCCAAAATGCGTGAATGAAAATAAGCTTTTAAAAGAGTTTAAATGTGATTAGTTGAACTCCTCCCATGGCCCATTAATGTATATGTTCAAGTCTCAGCAATTCTGCTGAGAATTTCCTTCTTTATCTGTTTATGAAGTACTAAGAACAGAACGTCTGTTTTAAATTAATAACTTGACCATTGTTCTTCAGCCAGACTATATAATAGTCTTTCATATTGTTTTTTCCCCTATTCTCTAAATGTTGCCTTCCCCTTTATGACAGCAAGTTTTCTGTAAGCAGCAAAGTTAATGAAGTTCAGTTTCCTATGAAAAGTCTTTTGTCCCATGGACACTTTGCTGGTCAAAGACAGAATACAGAGCTATTTATTTGTGGTTTGGTTGCTGGCAGATGTGCACAGTCTCTGGCCATGCAGCTGTGGCCAAATGGAACTAATTCTGCCTGCCTTTCCTCAGTGGAGACGCTAATTTGGGTCTTTCTCCCTAACCCCACATTTAGTGTGTAGGAATTTTGAGTCCTGCATGCCTCCTTTAAATACATTACTCAAGAGGTTCAAAATACATTTGAAAATAGGGGTTGCAGGCGCAGGCAGATGTCAGATAAACAATATGGTTACATCTCTGGAAAACATTCCCTCCCTCCCCGCAAAAAAAAAACGACTAATAATTTCAGTAGATTGCACAGGTATAATCCTCTCAGAGGGTTATTGAGAACAGACAAACTAGTTTAAATGGAAGTCCCTGGAACACATCTTGTTTTTTAACCAAGGGATATGAAGGAAGTCCTAAGGGCGGGGGAAGATATCTTCTTTATCTCTCCTTCTACCTTTGTCACAGCTAAGTACTTGGAGGAATTTAATATGGCCTGTACCAAACTTGTTAGTCTGCAAAATCAGACTAAATCTGGGCTAGTGATGTGTTTCTGCAGTTGAACTGAGCTGTTACGTCGGTGTCAAGACATAGCAAACACTTGGAAGCTCATTCCTTTCAGAAAATGTGTTCATCTACCTTAGGTCTGTGTTCCAGATTGGTCTTTGTTAACTCTACAGGTGATCTTTAAACACAAATACTTTAGGAGTATGCTTCGGTACGCTGTGGAAGCTAAAAAACTTCTCCATCAAGTCCAGTTAACCTCTGGAGTCATCTGACAGTAAGGAGTTGATGTCCTGAAGGCTCAAGGCCTCCCAAGGAAAACCAACCCTTTTTTGCATGCTACCTGCATATTTAAAGTAAGCCCATGAAGAACAATCACATTTCATATTTTCTGATTGAAGCCTTCTTTGAGTACTGGAAGAAATACCATGAATTGAAACCAAATTTCATTTTGTATACATTTAACTGCTAAACTCCATGGTTTTCAGCAACTCCTTTTACTTCACTGCAGCGAAGTTTTTCTCTAAGCTTCCCAATTAAACAAATTCTGAGCCTGGCTGGTCTCACTGTACTGTACTGTACTGGTGAGCACAGTGGCAGTAAGCGGGTGGGTCGTGCACCTTCTCAGCAGCCCAGGACCACACTCTGACAGCTCTTTTGCTTTGAGTGCCTGAACAGAACCCGAACAGTCCCTAGCCGTTGCATTGCTGACAAAGGCTCAACTGTTAACGACATCTCCAAATTGTGGATTCTGGTTTGGGATAGTTTACAGGTACTTAATATTATAAACTGAAGTAGCAAATATGCCCAGGAAAATCTATAGGAAGCACAACTATGCAGTCACAGATGCATTTTTATCTGTATTGTTTCTTCTTTTCTTCCCCAACCAGACCTAAATTGGAAGAATGAGTTCAGAGACTATAGTGAGGAAACTGGGCTTCAACAGAGTGAAGGTATGCATCAGCCGAAAATGCTGGCTTCTGGAAATGAGTTGTTTTATAAGGTTAAGTCAGAGTTTCCATCAATGCAACCTTATTTTTGTCAGTCAATCACAAATATTTTCCTATTGATGTTAGTCTGGAATTTGTTCAGAATTTATTAAACAAATAATAACAGCAAGTCAAAAGAAAATGCCTCAGCCTAACTTCATTTTAGTCTGTCTATGCCTCCACGTTTCTGATCTGTTTTCGGTTTTAGCTTATTATTTGAGACATAATTTAAGCATTACCCTGAAAAAGTGCAGAATCGGGCCATAGGCTTTCTATGCCTTTGCAATAATACCTTTATGTTTTTACCCAAGCTATAACATCTCTGCCTGCAGTGTAAACATACCCTGATTATATAATTTCCACTCGTCCATCAGGATTAAGGAATAATTTGCAGTTTGGTGGAAATGAGCAATTCTGCCCGAGATGGAGCGCGATCCAGCTCATGTGCCTTTGCTGTTGTCAGCCCTGGTGGTGTAACCCATTCTCCAGCATGTCCTCTTTACCCATGTATGCCTTAATACAGAGGCTATGACTCTGCTAATGCCGCAAGTCTTTTTGTAAATGAAAATAGATCATATGAATGTGACATTAATGGGTTCTGACTAAAATCCTGTTATAACACTTAACATTTACGCAAGAGGAACACCTATTTTTAGCAAAATCACTGATGTGTATACTACAGGGGTGCACGTGTGAAAACAAGGCAGAGAAAAGTCAATCTAAGTAACGGAGCAGTTTATAAGATGGGAGCAGTGGGAAAAGAGAAATAAAATGGCAGCTTTTCGTGAACCATAACTGAACGCTCAGAGGACAAAATAGAAGGATTATTGTTTGCAGATGTGATTGTGGCAATAAAAGAAGGACATAATAAACTGACAAACAAACCAACCACTCTTATTCAAAATTGCTACAGAATTCCTCAATCCCAAACACTGTAGTGTACAATTGTAATATTGATAGGTAATTACAGCAACTCTTGTAGTGAAAATCTTTTTGAGTAACTATGCTTTGAGAATGTTATTGCAGGAATTTTTAGACTGTTTTAATAGGGAATCAACCAAAGGAAAGTGGTGTGGATAGACTGGGAAAGCAAATCGGTATAATAAAAAACAAATGCAAAAAAATGTTGGAAGATAATCACAGATGGCTAAATATGTCCACATTTTCTCTGGAGAAAAAGATGACTGTGTGGCGTTCAAACAAAATGTGCTATGCTGAAGAAAGCTAAACCAGAACAATGAGTCAATAAGGAAAATGAAGGTACAGTTGTACCATGTGCTATCATACTTTGGTTAACATAATCTAAGCTAGCCCAGGTAATGGTAGTTGTTAAGACGTGGCAGTAGCAGCTTTAGCATGTGCTAGCAACGAGAGTATGAGCTCTCTAGGAGATCTAGGTCAGTGGTATAGGTGCTTTCACATGCTAGCCTTGTGGTATGCCATCTTCTCCTGCTGTTCTTACCTGGACCAAGATTAGGCTAGCTGGCATCTGCCTCAGTCATCCATCATTCTGGTGAGCAGACATAGTTTCAGGGTGTAGTTCTCGCCCATGGTTAGCTGTCTGAAAGCTAGGCATATAAACAAGTAGCTTAGGTTCCCTCTTTAGTCAATGGGGAGGATGTGTCTTCCAGAGAGTGATTCATTTCATCCCAGAACAATTGTGCTGCTGGGGAAATGATCCAGTTGCCTAAATATAGGAGCTCAGTACCATTTGAAGCGCCCTACAGTATCCAAAACATTATCATGGGGCTGGAAGGTGTGACACAGCTTATGAGAAACCTTGGCCTTCTGGGCAGTCGGTAGCTGGAGGCCAGGTTCCTATGGTGTCTAAACCAGCACTTGATGCCTATTTTTATGCAACTGAAGCAGGCCTGGAGTATAATTTTTCTTCAGCCAAGGACTAGTTAGCAAGAAATTCTGTGCCAACAGCACAGCACCATCTTAGATACAAAGGAGCTCTTTGTTTTCTGGGGGAGGAGGGAAGAGAGGTATTTTTGTTGCTAGCTTTCTGTTTATTTCCAGGAAAAACTAAAAAAAAAGGAAAAGTTCAAGGCTGAAGCCTGTCCTGAACTACACTTTTTCTTGCTATGTTCAGGGTGAGGGAGAGACTACAGAAACAGAATGGTTATGGGGAGAAAAACGTTGCTGTAGAACAGATTAAATTAGATGACAGAAGGAGGAAAAGGAAAGTGTTTGACAGTGAGAAGAAATACCTTCCCAAATGAAGGAACTTAGGTGCTGCAGCTGAGGCAGGTGACCATAAGGACTATGTCATAGACATACTAGGAAATTCAGAAGCTCAGACAGGAAACACCAAGAATGAGGCCCTAGAAAGGATATAAAGCATGAGGTAGCAAAATAATCAGTAAATAGAACTGACAGATTAGCCCCCCAAATGGAACCAAGAAATCAAAAAGCAAAATTAAATTTATCAGAAGGAATAAAGATTCTTGGAGGAAAGCCCGTCTTGGCCAGACCAGATTTTGACAAGCTGTTTGAACTCATATTGATATTGTATTTAAGGTAGAATAGGGACAATGTTTATATTGTCAGGCAATATTATATTGTCAGGCCTGTAATATGCCATTGTGGTGGCCATGAAAGCCACACTTATTTCATCCTTGGTCCTCAAAGGATCAAAAAAGATCTTGCTGCATTTCTGAGCAGAGTATTCATGTTAAAATCAAAAGCCAATGGTGTGAGCACGTTATGATAGAGTATGAAGGCTAATGCCACTGCATCTCAAGAACTTCATTGTTCACTGACATTTTCAGATTCTCCGGTGCGTAGTTCTACTTTACTCGCATCAGCTGAGGTGGTATGATGTGACTATCATTCATATTAATAATGGCTTGTCCCAAATTCTCAGATGCAGATGTGGGCCACAACGGGGTCTGGCTGGAAAAATCATGTTCTGGATTTTATGCAATGGTAATCCAAGTGTGTGGGTTGGAAGGTTCACTTTACATGACCCTTAGTTAGGAGTCAAAAAGCAGTATGGTAGGTCACACTATGCAGTACAGACATAGGTTAACTAAATATGAACTCAAAGTCCAGAGTTGAATCCATACTGAACACTGTTCATGATGCATGATCTCATAAAATGCTTTAATAATCTTAAAAGTACTCTGACCACCTAGAAGGTCATAGGACTCCAGGCAGTGATTAGGGCCTTAATTAGCTACATTTGTAGAAAATTTAGTGTGAAAATAAAACCATATGAGAGAGAAGAAATTTCCTCCTAGAACAAAAGGGCAGAGAAGATCTGAAGTTTTTTAGGGGAAATGAGAATGTGTTGCTCACCTTCCTCAAGGGGCAACCAAGGAAGAACTGTTATTGTTACAAGTAATCTAGAATAAAAGAGTCTTTAAGCATAAATACTTATGCTATTAATTAATTGGAAACCAAATAACAAGTGAGAATAAGAACAAAAATCTTTCTTTTCCAGAACAAACTTCCTGCTTCACTCACTCTCAAGTTATTATAGTTTTAAAAAAGAATACTAACAATTTGGAAATGCTTAGGTTTCCACAAGAGTGAAGAACCTAGAGCACAGCAGAGTTATTGACGAACCTGTCAGGAGAGTGCACCTTCAGAACTGCAGCTGCTGGGGAGAACTGGGTGCACTAAACAGAGAAAGCGTTGGAAGAGAATATTCCCTGGTGGATACTACTCAGCACTCCTCTAGCAGGGCGTAAGTGAGAGCCCACAGCTGCAAGGGACTCAATATTCCTTAAGCCATCTACATCAGAGAGCAGACAAGCATATTCAAGGCCTTTACATTGCAACGGACATCTTCTGGGATATGAAAAATCAATAGAGCTTTCCTCTGAGCCAATAAATTATGTGTTTAAATTCACTGGTGCAACTAAGAGCAGAATCTAGTTCTATGTTTTACTGATGCCTTTTACTGCTGAGTGCGACCTGTACAGCAATTATTACTTATGGCTAGATTTCTGTGGTAATACTGCTTAATGCACTATTGCAAATGAGAGCAGACTGAAGAGAAAGCCTAAGATAAAAAACCAAAATGAGTGTGCAGTGGGACAAGTCTGTGAGACCTTAATGTGAGATCTATGTATATCTTCTCTTTACATCAGCCTAATTGAAGACAACTGAAAAGCCATTTTTTATTATAATATCTAATAGGATAATTAGCTGTGTAAACAGACAAAACTCAAAGTGATTAGGACGGATGGAGCAGAAGTAGGAAGTGCTTATAGCTGACTCTCTCACTACATACTTTGCAAGCAAGTCCTGCTTCCAGGCTTGGTTTTAATTCACTCAGTGACTTTTTGAGTCTCAGCAAACTATTACCAGTCTCCTCTGGTCTGGTCTGGCCAGGGAACAGACCAGGGAACAGTCAGCCAGACCCTAGAGAAGACGAAAAAAATCCTCTGGGCACCAGAGGGGCTTGGACAGAGTTTTCTGTGACTGAGAAAATCTCTGAGTGAACTATAACTGCCTGTTGCCTGCTCTCTCTGCAGTCCCGCTGTCCCCCTCCATGAGCGGCAGGCTCCCGCTCCCTGCTGCGACTCTTTCCCACTCTTTCCTGTCCTCCACACGCAGCCACCACTGCATGCTTTTCTTCTCCCCCCTCTTCTTGCTCCTCTTCCCAAAGCAGGCCATGCGACTCTATGGAAAAGAGTAGTCTCTCCTTCCCTCTGGGTCCGCTTGGGTCTTCTTCCTAAAGAAACACAAACTGGGAGTCCATTGTTTGCCAGCATGATCTTTAGTGTGTCCTCCAGTTCGATATTTGTCTCTAAGAGAGCTGGAATATTAAATCCAGAATTACTTATTCCAATTAATATATATTTTCCTTTGCTTAAATGTCTCTCTTCTATCATAACCTAAAAGATATGCTGCTTCTCAGATCACTTCAGAGCTATGAGTGCAACAGTGCTGTTAAAAACAGATATTAGTAAAGCACACTTCAATATACTCAAATGTAAGACATTCAGTGCAATATCTATTTTTCTATATTTTTTATAAAAGAAACCAAAAAAGAGACGAGGAGTATTCAGTGATGCAGTGTGCTAGACATTACTTGAAAAATTGTTAAATTAAACCAAATTAAAATTACACAGCAATGTTATTGTATTTGCTAAGGAGATAAAGAGAAAGGAAAAAATAAAGCCAACCCTCATTTTATGAGAATTGCAGTCTACTTGTTGCCACTGAAGATGACATTTAAATTAGTCTGATTATAAAGTTTGTTATTTTATTTCTCTCCCGCTCCGATATTGTCTTATAGTCCTAGAGCCTTATACACCATGCAGACATATGGTGAGGCTATGCCTATACCCTAAGGACTTAGAGCCATAAAGAAATTTATGTGCCTACTTCTCACAGAAGTTAGTGCCTAAAAAGGTGGTTATGGTGGCCTGGGTCTTCTAATCTAAGTAGGAGAGTCAGTAAAACCCAAGGAACATAGAGCCCTAATGGTCTTGTGCCTCACTCCCACCAAGGGGAGCTGGGTTTGAGAGCGAGGAGGGGGCTGCAACAAAATGTTCCTCTGGTGGGGGGGAAGTCGTGTCAGCAGCACTGAGGCAGAGAGATGCTACTGTATAAAGCCACAAGCTGCCTTCAAAGTTTGTTTTATTTTTAAGTATGTGGTCTTGTCTCATTCCTTTGGATACTCCTCCTGTTACAGAAATGTCTTATTCCCGTTTTACAAAGAAAAAGGATTCAATATTCTGCCAAGTGTTATACATGGAGTCAATGGTAGAGCCAGAAAATGAAGGCACAACTTGTGAATTGCCATGTGGTGCCTCAAGGAGAATACCGTATTTATTTTTTTTTTCCTATGAAGGTAGACAGCAAATTAATGAATAAACCAAACTTTATATACCACCAGGGTACCTTTTCTCCAATATTAAGAACTTTAAAAGTGTGCATTAAAATACTAAAAGAATTCAGGCAAAACCATACTTCAACATATAAAACCAGTTTCCTATACATTACAGTGTATAGATGTGTGTGTGTGTGGTAGAACTTATTATTTTCACTGGCAGGAAGCTCATAAAAAGAAAAGCTTTTGGGGTTGGCTCAAACTTGGAGTGCACTTTAACATGCTGGTGGTACTTTATGAAGAAATCTCAAATGTATCCCATGTGTTGCAAATGCTTAAGAATGGGCTCAAGATGAGCTTTTGTCTGCCTGAGCCATACAACTATTTCAAAAATATCTTTCTTCAGCAGCATCAATATTTATTTTTGTAAGTCATTTTTGCAGTTTGAATGCTGGATTTGAGTTTCCACATTGCCGTCAAAGAAAGAAGTGAAAAAAACAAAACCCTTAATAAATCTAACAACAGAATCTGGTTTCAAGACTATTTTCCATGACTGAAACTTTTTTTGTCAGAATCATTTTTCTTAGAACAGCTGACATATCATTATTGTTTTCCTTGTTTTAGAATATTGGCTTTCCAAAAATGTCCAATCCATCCTTGAACTAAAAAAGGAACATGCATTCAGAGGCCTGGCTTCTTTTTTAGTAACGATAATGTTCTTCTCCCCTTTCCACCACCACTATTGTATTAGCTGACTGCGTGTTTTTGGGACATGAACAGAAATGTACATAAAGAACCACCATAACTACCTGATGGTTCTCCAGCTGAGTGGGATCAATATGACTAGAAGTAACTTATGAGGTGAACTCCCATACTATCCTCGGTGGTCCAATTCCACGCTCCTACTTCTACTCTGCTTTTAAAACTGATTTATTTTGGTGGATTTTTCTTCTGTCCTCCTGTCTTCATTATCTGAACTCATCTGTCTTCTCTGTCATATTTAGCAGAAATTTTTATTGATGGCTACAGTACCATATCACATGTCATATCATCCGTTAGTTTTTCTCATGTGACTTTAGAAAATGCTTTCAACTTAAACATTACATTTCAGCCCCTTGATATCAATGGGAGTTCAAGAGTGGCAAAGTTTTGCTCAAAGGACATGGCCTGTGGACTGAGGAGCTTAAACACTGATTTTATGTTTAAATTACTGCCTTCTCAAATGGAAATTGAAATAAATCCCAAAACTATCCTTCCAAGTAGTTGCTTGTCCTGAGCAAAGAAACATTATG
>JAOXNO010000024.1:68040646-68108131 GCA_028565335.1 Limnodromus scolopaceus
CACCATAACTACCTGATGGTTCTCCAGCTGAGTGGGATCAATATGACTAGAAGTAACTTATGAGGTGAACTCCCATATTATCCTCGGTGGTCCAATTCCACACTCCTACTTCTACTCTGCTTTTAAAACTGATTTATTTTGGTGGATTTTTCTTCTGTCCTCCTGTCTTCATTATCTTAACTCATCTGTCTTCTCTGTCATATTTAGCAGAAATTTTTATTGATGGCTACAGTACCATATCACATGTCACATCATCCATTAGTTTTTCTCATGTGACTTTAGAAAATGCTTTCAACTTAAACATTACATTTCAGCCCCTTGATATGAATGGGAGTTCAAGAGTGGCAAAGTTTTGCTCAAAGGACATGGCCTGTGGACTGAGGAGCTTAAACACTGCTTTTATGTTTAAATTACTGCTTTCTCAAATGGAAATTGAAATAAATCCCAAAACTATCCTTCCAAGTAGTTGCTTGTCCTGAGCAAAGAAACATTATGAATAGAACTCCAAACAACCTCCAATCAAATAGCAAACAAAGGAACAAATAATGAAAACTTTAATATTTCTACTGTATTTTTCTAAATTTGATTAGTCATGAAATCACAGGAAAGTCTAACTCCAGGCTTTTTAATATTTCAGCTGCAGATGACTGGTGATCTTTTGTTGACAAGAAGCCTGATTCTGTACATTCTAATTTTTCAGTAGCTCCACAGAAGTCCATAATCATTCTTTTTAAGTGAATTGAGGCTGAAAAAGCAACAGGAATCTGTGAAAAAATCAGACCAGTATGCAAGCTTTTGGTGGAACTTCAGAAACATGAGCTGCATTTTAAAAAGTCTTTAACTGTAATTTCAAAACATTTTGCGACTATTCAAATACTTCTTCAGAACATCTGTGAAGCAGTTCACTCATATGAGCCGTGCAATAGTGAAATAAAAGATAGAAGCACTCTGAACTACAGGCATTTCATGATGATTAAGAAATTCCCATGGTAAAGGATTACGAACACAGAAGCCTAAAGGTCACTTGGGTATAGAATGTGAGCTAATGGCCAAAATGCAAGGACTAAGTATCAACACTTTTAAGTCTCCCTTTTCAGTGATTCTGTAATTCACAATTTCTGTGATGCTTCTGGTTCTTTTTGGAAAATAATTGGAATAATTAGACTTTTATGACAGGTGGGCCAAGGAGTGCAAGCAAAAAACCTGTGGTGTGGCATCCCTTTTGCGTAACCTGTTTATCGAAACTTCAGGAACAGGGTCACCTCTCTGAAGGTCTCTATTGTTTGTATCAGGAATATAGGTATTTACATTAGAAGTGCCTCAGTAGATGTTTAAAATCTGAGCCCATAGAAGGTACCTAAGTCAGGATTCATTTCATGAGCTCATCTCAAAACTGTGCTTGCTGGCCTCCTCCACCCTGTCACAGCTTTTCCCCCAGAGCTGGCGGTGATACCATGATGGCTTAGAGCCATCCCTGCTCTACTGTTATACGTCCGTTTAGGCGGCCCAGCCTTTGGGGAATATAGGCTGGGATGCCATGTTGTCTGTGATAAGGTAGAGTGCCCTCTTACACATTCTATATGGTAAGCACAGGCCTTTGTTACTGGGTTTTCATGCTGGACCTATACGTCTCTCCTCTTACATTTCCAGGACCGTGATTCCTGTGACACACTATGGGAGCTGAGCTGGATTCCTAATGACAGCAGTGTCTGTTGCTCTGCTGTGTTCATTTTCAGACCTTCCTGTGCCACTTAAGTGTTATTGTTTAATTGCTCATTCCCCAGTGTAGCGTGATTTTTTAAATTAGCTTGACATTTTATGTGTTTCTTTTACAGCTCATCTCAGCTGTTAATGAGCCCTTTGCTAAGTGTCTTCAGTACAGATCATTATAGCTCTTTAGTACTGTCATTTGAAAGCTAATACCAATAAACAGAAAAATTACTCAGCAGGAGGAAGGTAAGTGTGCGATGTTTCCAATTTTCAGTTTGCAAAGGTTAGGAACTATTCAGTAAAAGGAAGCTTTTTTTTTTTTTTAAAGTTTACAGTAACCAATTAATATGATTTGCTCAGATGGGCATTATGGGTTGTCTGGATGCCAGGCCTGCAACATCCCATCCCTGAAAGACCTGTGCAGATGCAACTTGAAAGGTATCCCTAAAATGCAAGCTAGTTCTCTCCCTTCCCTAGATACCATGAACAGGTTTTCTTTTAACATCATGGAGATCACCTAAGCCTTATCAAGTGAAGATATGACACAGAAGAAGAGAGCCTAGACCTTGACAAACCTTGACATGTACCTACCCAGGTACATGCTGAGATCTGAGGAGTGAGACCACCAACCAGAATGGGAAACTTCGAAAGCTGCCCGACCAACAGATGGTTGCAGAGGTTATCTTATTTAAAAACTATCTTTCTGAAATTGGGGAAAAAAAGGAGTTTTTATAGGAGTTGCTTTTTCTTTTCTTTTGTTTTTTTAACTTTAAAGTTTTCACAGCACTTTTCCCTAGACGCTCTTGGAGCCTGGATAACAGTAGACCTGGGGACAGAACTAAACAAAGCCCTGACGGCTTTTTCCTTGACTAACAACACCCTTGTAAGGGGGAACACCTAAGAGAAAAGTGATTGAACTGCTAAGTCTGTAAGGAATGATTTCAAGATTGATTTCAAGAGAAATGGATATTAACCAGTAGGAGCTTGTGCAGGGTCATAAGTGCAAATGTCTTATATTAGGGATTCTATATGTTTTTCTTCATAGTATCTTTAAATATTTCTTTAGGAAACATCGTAAAACCCAGACCAGTGCCAATGTGACTGTGCTAACGAGAGCTTCAAGGCTGTGAAGCTACAATGGTTGAGTCCTCTTGTAAATGTTGGTAAGAACAACTAATAAAATGCCTTTCAGTATACAATTCCGCAAGAGTTTAAATTGAAAAACTGTAATTCTGCAGGGTGTTGGAAAGCAGTTTGTAAAAGAGTGAGGGCTCTGGTGGGATCGTTCTTCATGGACAGATGGATAACCCAACTGAATGATGAATGTATTAAATTGTACACTGACGTATGGCAGACACAAAGGTTAACACAACTGTAATTATGAAAAGTGCTGACTTTTGAGATAGTAAAAGTAAAAAAAGCCTAGATATTATGGAGAAAAATAAAAGATGTCAGTGACACAGATCAGGAGCTACAGGACGTGAGTGTGTAAAATATGTTTGTTGTGAAATAGTCAGAAGAATTATTTTTTTCATATACAAGATTATCTAAGAATGGTGGAATCACAGCCTTTTGTAGCCCATGACTAAGTCTAAACCAGTTAAATTCTCCCTGCAACACAAAGAACTGTTAGAAAATTAAAATAGAGAGATAAAAAGATGCACAATGTTAAAAATACTAGTTAAGAAAAAAATCGCAAATAGAAAAGCTGACTGTTGTGGTACAGTACCAGAACTCTCCAGAGCAAGCCTTTCTGCTACATTACCTTTGAAATAAAACAGGGTTTTGAAGGGGGAGGCTGGTATTGTCAAGGCCTGAATGACATTTAAATAAAACAATGCTTGGAGTAGTACATGGTGCTGTGATTTTAAGAAAACAGATTTGTTTCACAGCAGAAAGCTGAAATATTTGTAGAAAAAGATAATAAAAGTCACAACTTTCCAATAAATGAAATAATACTGCATAGATTTACAGAATATTCTGGTTAAAGGCATACTGGCAGTCCTGTTTTTAAATTATTAGATGCTCCTATCATCTGAAAACATTGCTTGGGAACAATAGTACTGGCTCATCTGCCACTGATTTTAATGGTGTTAGTTATCTCCATTAAGCTGAATAGCTGGTTCTATTGATTTCAACAATTCTGGGAACATAACCAACCATTCAAACCTTTAATGGCCCATCACAGTTAGAATTGTTATGCTTTGTAGGTGTGTGCACAGCTAATGGGAAAGCTGATGGAATAATGAATGCTCAGATGCTAACAGTAATGGAGTCACCAGACACTCACATTACATGAGATCTACACAGCATTACAAAGAGATGGCCTTATAGAAGACAAGAAAAAATTGGATAATTTACAACTAAATTTGTGTCCTCTCCATCATAAACAACACATTAAGACTAAGTGATCATGCCACTTATTAACCCCATTATTATAAATCTCATTGTCACGTGAAACATGTTAAGATATATTTTGCAGCTCTGATATAATATATTTCATAGCTTTAAAGATTTTTAACATATATTACTAGATATTCTTAAGGGCAAAAAGTAAAAAAGGCCTGACATGGGAAAGTGTGCATCAGTTTCTTGGAGGGAGACAGTTACATTAACAGGATATTATAACAGTTCTCAAGCATTAAAATTCCAGGAAATTCAGAGATAAGAATATGTTTAAAAAAACAAAATCAAAGCATTTGACAGTATGAAAATGAAGAGGTAGGACATCTGCACAAACTTGTCTTTGTCCTGAAGTGATACCATGGTGGAATGAAAATATGAGAATAAACTAACAGGTCCTCCAAAAAAACAGCTAATATGTCATTAAAAATCAGCTTAATGTAATCCTAGTCATTGAGAGGAGTTTCATTGTACTGAATTAATGACATCTTTTACTTTCTGGAAAACATTACAGATCCTTTTGTTGTTTAAACTATTGAGTTGTTTTCAGTTCTGTAATAGAATTTTTTGTTTGAATGTGGATAATAGGTTTTGATGTTATTGTTCCCCTGACAGAAGCTTTTAACAGAAAGGGAACTAAAACAGTGTCGGTTTGTGAAAGGGTATGATACATGGAGTCAGATCCTCATCAGGAGTAAGCTGTGAACCAGCTCCCTTGGCTTTAATGGATTTACAGCAGCTGATGAGCTGGCACATGATATGGAAACATCACACACTTTCAAAGATTTCTGCAAAACATAAATTGCCTTTTACTGGTGCTCAGAGACTTTAAAGAGAAGGAAATTGCTAGGAGAAGCAAGTTGGTAAAACTGAGACTATGGTTCCAAAACACAGTAAATCATATTTAATGGTTCCTAGACCTACATTTAAACAGGTGTAACTACAAGACAAAATGGATAAAACAATATAAACTCATTTTGCCAGTTCTAGTGTGTTTGAAATTTTGTGAGGGACCATCCTAATATAAGTAGCTTCTGTGCTGGATCTCTTCAAACTACTATGCCACTTCAGGTATTTAGTCTATCACATCAGGCAAGAAACAAAATAAAAGTTTAACAATAGCATGACCTCTGTGTCCAATACTCTGGCTAATTCAACAGCAATGCAGTAACATGCCCAAGATGGATCCAGACCACGTTTGTGCTGCTGGATGCACAGACCTAGTTTATGGATAACAGACCCATGGTTGAAAACTCAAGGTAGGGTGGGAATACCTCATGATGTGAAATGGGAAGTGGAGCAGACAGCTGATCAAGTAAACCCATGTGCAGCAAAGGAGGGTTAATGCAATGCTAACTCAGATTGAGGAGCAGATGAGCTATGTTATGTTACAAAGCATCTGTCAGGAGGCTTCAATCTCCATCCGCTCCAAAGCAGAAGCTGAAGTGGCTCTGCAGAGCACTTTGCAGTGCTCCTCATGCAAAATTTGCCAGGATGAGTGCACCTGTACCCATAGCATAGAGCCATACCCTGTGCCTTGTAATTGCTGACTGGGCTGCTGTGCTATTAAGTACTTCTGATCACCAGAGTCAGAGTCCAATGAACACCAAAAGAAGTCCAAAAAAACCAACCAAGTCTGAATCTATCCTCTTTTAGTTTAAAGCCATTTGCCCTTGTCCTGTCGCAACAGGCCCTGCTGAAAAATTTGTCCCCATTTTTTCAGGGACCCTCTTTAAGTACTGGAAGGTGGCAACAAAGTATCCCTGGAGCCTTCTCTTCTCCAGGCTGAACAACCCCAACTCTCTCAGCCTGTGTTCATAGGAGAAGTGTTCCATCCTTCTGATCATCTTTGTGGCCCTCCTTTGGACCTGCTCCAACAGGTCCATGTCTTTCCTGTGCTGAGAGTCCGGAGCTGGACACAGTACTCCAGGTGTAGTCTCAAGGTCTCAAGAGTAGAAAGGCAAAATCACTTCCCTCAACCTGATGGCCATGTTTCTTTAGATGCAGTCCATGGTGCAGTTGGTCTTGAGCTGTGAGCACACATTGCCGGCATGTGTCCAGCTTTTCATCCACCAGCACCCGCAAGTCACCAAGGGCTGCTCTCAATCCCTTCATCCCCCAGCTTGTATTGATACTGGGAGTTTCCCCAATCCAGGTGCAGGACCCTACACTTGGCTTTGTTGAACCTCATGAGGTTCACAAAAGCCCACTTCTCAAGCTTGTTCAGGTCCCTCTGGATGGCATCGTGTCCCTCACGATGTGTGTCAACTGCGCCACTCAGCTTAGTGTCATCTGCAAACTTGCTGAGGGTGCAGTCAATCCCACTGTTCATGCCATTAATGAAAGATATTGAACAGTACTGGTCCCAGTACGGACCCCTGAGCATTCATTGCACGGTGGCATGGCGTGGCAGTGTGGCACAGTGTGGCTGGCAGGCCCTGAGCTCTGCGGGGCCTTTGCGGCTTGCAGCGGGCAGCCTCACTGAATGAAAGTGTTGAACGGGATCCCATGGAAAGTGTTGCAACTCATATTTGGTCCGCAGTCAATAAATGAAAACATAATGGAAACCAGAACCTATGAACAAGAGCATTAAATGAAACACGGGTCTAAGGCAATAGTCCAATACATATTTAACAGCAACCTGCCAAATGGTGTTTTCAATTACCATCATTTTATTTTGTATTAAAGTAGCGCTAGAGGTCAAGTGATCCAGTCAGGCCTCATGCTCCATCCGCTGCATTAGATGGTGTAGAAATGCATAGGATGTTTCCCTGATGCATTTCCTAGCTAAGATGAAATAAAAAGCAATCTAAAAGAAAGAGCTATTCCAGTATTCAAGTCCACAGCTCGGCAGAGTACTCTGTGTTGAACAAGGATCCACTGACAGGAAGAATCTTCCAAGTTCAGGACCAAGCTGAATGATATCTCTGGAATATATTCTCAGTGCTCATGTATTATTTCTTCATTCAGGTTTCAGAGGAGTGTTAGACTTTTACTGTGAAACCATAAATCACCATCATTCTTGGCGTGTCGGATGTTTCCCTAAGTTAAACACAAAGAGTTTCCTCCAAGGGAAGAGGGAACAGTGTAAATAGTGTTTAAAATATGTTACTAATTTATTGCAAGGTCTTGCTGGATATAATTAATTCAAATGGTTTTGTATATTCCAGCAGGAGATATACATCTTTTAGTCATACCTGTACTGTGAGACCCCTGAACAGTCTGCATGTATTTAAAACCAAATATTCTTGGCAGAGCTGGCAGATATGTTTTAGCTACAGTGGCTGTGAATAATCACCCAGATTTTTGTTGTCCTTTTTCATTAGTCTGTTAGGTACTACTTGTTATTGAACTGAAAACTAAGAGCTTTTCTTGTCCTTTTCTTCCACTGAAAATGTATTTTAAGGCAAAACATAACCAATGAACATTTATAAGGAAAATTACTATTTGCAGTGGCATAAATTGCTATGGCAGACAATTTTTGGTGGTAATTACAAAGAAATCTTTTCTATACGGACTTTTTGTATTACTGCCTGTAAATATGATGGTTTTCTACTAAAGCATATTACTAAAGCTGCTAGCTTTGACAGTTCTTTGGCACATTTTGGAGGCAGTTGCTTTAAGAAAGAAAAATAACTACCTGCTTCCGCCCGACTCACATCAAAAAGTGTCATCTATGCTGCTCACTGAGTTGTGGCAGACCCTGGGGCTTTGCCTGGCAGTGCTTGTTATGCAGGCTCTTATCCACATTGCTACCTGTTATGTCTTGGGGTGGGCTATTTCAGAGGACTACTTCAGTTTTTAGCTTAGTCTTTAGTGCCAAGCAGACTGCTGTTTTTGCAAGTACTCTATCAACTCAATTTCTATTGATTTTAGAGAGCACTGTAACTAGAGCTATGGAGTGTGACTTCCATTCTGCTGTAAATTTATGGGTGTGATTTTCCACTTCTTGCAGACAGGAAAAGCGATGAGGAACAGATTTTCCTTTCTTTGCTTATATCAGGGTTAATGAAAGTGTACACTTGGAAAGTCTTTAGACTAGTATATTACAGAGTCTACTGTAGCCTGACATAGTAGCAGTCTCTTTTTAGTTGCCAGGTTTTGAAACGTTTGTGAAAGCCAACATGTGATGGATTAATTCAAAAGCAACTTCTGCACAGCATTCTACCATAATAAATATGTTGAAGGAAACGAAGACTTAATAGCATCCTTATCTCACTCCATCCAGCAACGACGGAAAAGGAGTGCTAAAGATATTAAGGTGATCCATGATTCTTGATTTGGGCTGCTATGCCCTGTGTTTCACTAGACATGTCTACTTTTCTGCCCTTAACATTTGAGACAGACGGATTTCTGACATGTGCAAGTCATGTTTCTGCCCTTAACATTTGAGACAGATGGATTTCTGATGTGTGCAAGTCATGCTTTTTAAATCCATATTAGAGCAGGAGCCAGGATTTTGTTTATGTTAAAAAAACTAACAACCACACAACAAAAAAAAACCCAACACAAAAACCAGGTGAGGCTTCCAGCTCAACTAGCTGCTAGTGGTCTACAGAGGATCTGCAATCTGATCTCTACAGAGGATCTCTGTATCAGTCACCAGTTAAAGCGTGGAAAGAAAAGTGAGAAAGTGGTGGTGTTCATAATGTCTGGGCATGCAAAGCCAGAGAGGGGAAAGTATAATCAAAGGGAACTTCAAGATTTTATTTTTCAGAATTAGGAAGACAGGAACTTCTCAGAAGAAGGGATGCTTCTAGGCACAAGCAACTCTAGGCTATGAGGAACTGGCTTGTTTGGATAGACCCTTCTCTTTCCTATTCAGGTGCCTTGAACAGGATTGCTGTACCCTCTCTTCTAACTCATGGCCTTGCTTTCTTGTCACCTCCTGTGGCGTCCTTCCTGTCCTACTCACCGCTCCTCTTTACCATTGGAAAAGTTATGAACTATTTGTTGCTGGTTCTATTTCTAATGTGGCTGAATGTAAAAAAGTAATTTAATATGGCTGAATGATCCATCAATGGGTCTAGTCATATGCGATTGTCTCAAAGGAGTGACTTGAGGCTCACAGGATGTATGTTAAGCGATTTTGGATCTTTCAAAGACAGGGTTTTTTCTAAGTGTCATTATTATTTTTGTGTAAAAGTGTCATGCATTTCATGTATAATTAATACTAGAATAGTACACTCTTCATAGTTCCTCAGTATGTCTTTTCTTTTTCAATTTAAAAATATATACATATACAGATATTATATTGAGTGTATGTTTGTACACGTATATTACTTTTAAAGGCTATTGATTTTCTTTGAGCCTAAGAAGAATTAAAACAAAACTTTGGAAAAAGTTAAAATGTTGCTATTACCACTTAGTGTTCATATGCTCTCGGAAAAGAATGATGGAATCTTTACTCTAAAACCCAAAGTGTGCATCTTAAGGGAATGTTTTAATGTCAGTGGAGAGGGAGCTGGTTGAGAATAAAACTTCAGTTAAAATTCATCCAGAATAATTTTAAAGATGCTTTCTCACGATCAAGGTGTTGAAAAGCATTGCATTTTCATTTGGTGTGCACATGTGTTTTGAACAAATCTGGCCTGTGCTTCAGGGCACCCAGTCATTAGTCTCTTTTGCACACTCAGCGTCTAAAGCGTTAAAGATGTGTGGTTTAACTCTGACGTTACAGAACTACTTGAGGTCAGTATTTTGATGAGAAAATGTGGTTTTGCAGATCTATTAAAAATCAAATAGTTTTGCAGCACAGCTTATGAGGGCTTGAGTTGCAGTACAAGTTTTCTGACATGTAGTAAACCACAAAACATCCATTTAATTTGTGAACACTGATGGACTGGTGTAAACTGGCATTGCTTCTTTGATGTTTGTGGAGTTGTGCCAGTTTACACCAGCTCAGGAATCTGGTCTATTGTTCCTGCAAACATCCTATGACATTTTAAATTATCAAGATGATTCTCTTGCAAAGACAGCCAAAGTATTAGAATAACAGTTCCCTGCCAAATTCTCTTGGGAGACTTGACTTATTAAAAAAATAAATTACACGTGTTCTTTTTATATAAATAAAAATTTCTTTCATAAGAATGCAAGATTTACTAGGAGGCTGAAGTTGTGATTTCCTAGTTATGAATGTAACTTTGTGAATCAGAAAGGCAGACAATGCTCTGCCACATCTTAGTGAAGCAAAGGATGTTTGCTCAGACTGGTAGAATATAAACAGCTTTAGTGTCCTCAGAGAAAGGCGTCTGGGAGCTAATCTCATTGTCTTTGGCCCCTTTTCAGTGGTTTCTCCCTGTCTTTTCCAGCTTTTCCTCCTCACCAACACTGCATGTAAAAACACTTCCGAGAAGGAAAGAAAGACAGCAAGAATTTTGTCTTACATTTTCTATCTCTATCTTTACAAAATTAACCGGTTTTTACCATGATGTCATGTTTGATCTTGAAGCTGATTTCAAGCAATCTAGATGAAAATGGATATTTCATTTAGGGGAGTGGTAAAGGTATCAGAAGTACAGAGTGCAATGCACTATTCTCTACAGAATGAATGTAGGTAATGCACTAAACATTCTACAGAGTGCAATGCAGGTACCCACGGGACATTTGTGTGTGAATCTTCAAGGATCTACATATAGGATGATAAGTGCCAATAAAATTTTCCGTGTCCAGTGTTAGTTGGAGCCTTTCAGAAAGGAGGGAGAAATGAGGAAAAGACTGAATCTTGAAGGTAGTTCCTGCTAAGGAAAGCTCATCACAAGCTGGCACAGAAATGCTCATAGCCAGAGCTATACCCCATCTCTAAGAAAAAATAAATTAGTTTGATGGCAGAAGTGAGTAGCAGTAAGAATTCCACCTGAGAAGATTTCATATGCCCAAGGGAGGACACATGGATATAGTGAACTGGAAATAATGGGGCTTCCAGAAAATCTATAAGCAATCTGAAGATGTTACAAACTCTGCCACAATGCTTACACATCTGTTTTGGTGAAATTTTTTTTGGCAAGACTTCTTCACATTGCAAGAAAAAATATCTATTTTTTCTAACAGTGAGACTCTGTAGAAGGAAAGAAAAAGCAGCAGAAAAAAGAGCTAAAAGATTAATGGAACCTTTTACAAATAACAGTATCTGGAGAAACAGTTATGTGTTTTGGGTATTGCTATATCAAAATGGTAAAGATCATGACAGGCTTATTTATCAAGTATTCAACCTTGGAGAACCTTTGGTGCATGAGAATATTAATTCCCTTCTGCATACATTTATATTCATTTTGAGTTTATGCAGATACAGACAAACCTAGAGGCCAAAACTGTTACCCTGCAAATGAATTTGTACTGACTGTTTCACTGTTTGGATGGCTTCCAACTGGCAATGAAATGTAATTTAGGTAAATTCACTCATGTTTTTACTTCCACTTTTCAGTAGAAAAAAGACTGTCTTGCAGAACATCGGAGATGAACATTTTTAGGATTCAAATTGGATAAACGTCATGCTGGACAAAGGAATTTAGCCAACTTAGCTCTGGAAAGTATGTATTTTGCTGGAAATCAGTGGAAGGTGTCATTCCATGCTGTTGGGATTTTTTGCTATTTTGTGATTAGATTTTATCTCAATATGGAGTGAAAAGCAACAATTTAGCAATTCTCAGGTTTGGGGAATGGAGAACTGTATGTCAGTACAGACCCCAGTACCTGGGGTCATTGTATATTGGAAACCCTGGAGATGTTTTCATAGAGTGCTTTGGCTTACAGACCCAAAATGTAGCCAAATGTAGCCAAATACAGTGAGAGAAGCAGACAGAAGATCATGAAATTTTTGATGGGACCTTCTTTGCCACTCCTAAGCAAGATTGTCTAAGTACCATCGAATAGTAGTCACAGCTACCTTTGGGAAATGTTTCAGTTTTGCCAAATCAGTACTTTCATTTTGTGTATAACAATACACCAGAAGCCAGTAAGGATTGTATGGCCGTATGATAGAGATGATTCACTGCCACTGTGATGTTGTTGGGCAGTGGCAATGGCAATTAAAGTGCTGAGCTGAATAAATTCTTCTCCTCCTAAATATTCAGCGATGAAGACCTTTGTGCCTCAAACCCAGCTGCATTTTTTAAAGTACTCTGAGGTTACTGAAGCAACATCTGGGAAATGAAAGGATACATTTTACCAGACACTGATGCAAGTTAACTTTCAAGATGGCACTTGGAGGGAGACACACATAATTAAGAGAATGCCTAAATCAACAGGTATTTTTGATAAAAGCTATAGAAAATGTATATGAAAATGGGCTCAAACTGAACAGATCCATGCTGCAACAGAGTGAAAGCAGATTGCTTATCAGAGATTGATATTCTGTTATTTAAGATTCGTGTACCTCTATCTACTGCTTGGAAGAACTGGATTTCTGGTCGACACAAGATGACTGAGAGCTGGATTTGGGAATGTTTTGACCTGTGGTGTCTCTGGAGTAGCACTGCTTTAGATTTTCTCTGTTGTTCTAGGAAACCTCAGAAATCTGGTATGTGTTTAATTTTGCTATTTCTTGGTAACAGAGGAAGGCAGGAAAACAGCAGGTGAACTGTACCTGAGTTATGGGGACAGTTCTCTACATCACTAAACATTTAAAAGGAGAATTTATTTACCCCAGATCTTTATTTGGCCCTCCTCTACTTGCCCTGTTGGCTAAAATCTGTTGATTTCCTTATTTTAGAGGAAGACAATGTGGAGGTTTATGATGGAGTTGTGAAGATTTAGCAGTAAACTGCTGTGAGTGTTGTATTATCAATTACTAGAGATATGATTTCATGGATTGTATCTAAAGGAATACAATGGCATTATTCTAGATTGCTGCACAAATGTCATGTACGTACTTTAAAATGACAAATAAGCATATATTTAGACACAGTATATACTTGGGAGGTTGTAGAGGCTTCTTGATAGGACAAGGAGAAACTCTTTCTGGCACCTTGTAATGATCATCTAATTTGGGGAAGAGGCTTGAAAAAGCCAGTTGAGGCAGGAAAGCTAGAGTCATAGGAAACAACTGAAGGTTTATCTTGCAGCCTGAGGTGCCTGCCAGGTGCAGCCTGTTAAAGCATAAAGCTGCAATAGTTGTTTTAGATTTAAGAGAACTAGATGTTGCTTACCGGGCGTGAGGCCATTCAGCATGTATTTGGTGTTGGGGGATGATGCTCATCCTAGTGAACTATAAAATAAATAATGCTTTACTTCTCACCCTGTCTCTGTATATCTTCTGTTCTTAGGCACCACTACTTACTGTACAGCACACAAAAGATTGCTAAGATTTCAAATATGGTTATTCAACTTTATGAAGCACGAACTTCCTTCGTTATGTGAGAGATAGTTTTAACTTCTGACAAGAAGCACTTCATAGCATTGACCAGCTAAAACACTGATTTCCAACCTTGTTCACAGATCATGAATGTACAAATATTATAACTTTGGTGGGAAACTGGGATTCTCTCAATATCGTAACATCACTTAGAAATGGTGTAAGACCTCCTTTGGTTGTGATGCATTCACTTATTCTCATACAGATGCAAAACAAAAAATACAGTAAACCAGTTTCCATTATAAGCTTGATTGTGGTTAGGTATCTGTACAGTGATGAAATTTGTTATAATAAGTCTTAAACTAAAAAGTCAAGGGAGAGAAATGGGAACTATTTCTGACTTAAAAAAAACGTGAAAAGTAGTAAGCAAAATTCTGCAGTAATGCTTTTAGGGATTTTTTTTTTTTTTTAGAAAAAGGAAATTTGACTCTGTTATAAACATCTTTAAATGGCAGTTTCTGAATTTTCAACAGAAATGATTTTGTAATGTTTGGAGAGACTAAATGAATTTTGGTGATAAATAGGTTTTCTCTGCTCCCTTCCCCCCCTCTGCTGCTGTGTCAATATAGTGACTCATAGGATTATAGAATCGTAGAAACATTTAGATTGGAAAGAACTTCTGTAGGTCATCTGGTGCAAGTCCCCTCACACAATTCAGGGCTTGCTTCAAAGCGAGTTTTTAACAGGCTGCTTTGGGAGATATTGGCACACTGTGCTGCATGAGAGAACTCTACTGCGCAGGTGGTGATTGCACATAGTGGCCAAAAGCAGTCTTTGAAAACAACTCTAATTTGGTGGGCTCTCCTTTAACAGGGCTTAATGATCAAGAAGCTATTTGCAGAGTAATGAGAAAAAAAAAGAATGTAAACCATACTACCATTTTTGGCCTAGGATGTAGATTATGTCAAATCAGGTTTTGAAGAAAACTGTATTGGGAGATATGAGGGACGTCAGGAAATGTAATAGTCCCTGTTTTAATTCCTTCTGGAAATTTTTGGAGAGAGTGTGCTCTAAATGCCTCTGTCTGTAGGTCAGCAAATGCAATTATATAGACTTCAGGGGCTGGTGATATATGTGACCACTTTCTGTTGAAAACCCTGCTGCCCCAAGGGGCCACTTCAGCAAGCAGTCTAGCTCTAAGAAGGAAACTTAAAGCATAAATTGCTAACCTTGAGTGAACAGGACAGCATTCCAGCAATAAAATCCAGCTATAAACACGGGGAAAGGCTACATCTTTGATAGCTTCCTGAAACGACTGCAAGTTTCTTTTTACGCCTTCCTCTCGCTTAACCATCTCAGAAGGTTAAGGCATAGGTTACTGTGACTTTTACTTTTAAAATGTTTCCCCATGTGACTCTTATTTTGCTAAGGCTATTTACTCTTTTTTCCCCCCCCTCCCTTCTTCATATGCTTTTCCCTTCTTCATATACTTAGTTACATGAGTCCTGCTATCCCCTCACAAAGGGAAGCCACCATGAAGGCCATGGGATTTTTAATTCAATTTAAATTTTTCTTCATGGACTCAATGGACTATTATGGAAGATATTAGTTTTATTCACTGAAGGGATATTACTTTCCTATACCTATTTTACATTCCTTGTCTTCTCTCATTCATTCGCACATTTCACCCCTCCTAATTTTTTTTTTTATCTAAAAAGATGTGGCTGATGTAGGTCTTTTATGCCTTTTGTGTATGTGTGTCTATATCAGATCATTTTTTAAAGGAAAAATGTTTGGCTAAACAAGAATAATGTTGTAATACGGGTGGAGTACATTTCTTGTTTTTAAAAGTTTCTTCCAAGATTTTCATCTTCATTTTTACTTCAAGTGTTTAGCCAAAGAAACAAAATAAACAGAAAATCCCAAAGGGTAAAATTGGTGTAAAACACCAGTAATATTTTTTTGTCTTTGCTAGATACAGACCAGTTCTTAACTGAATTTAAAAAAACAGGTCTTTTTAGTGTCCACTATTTTTAATCCTTTCTTGCTTTTTTCATTAAGATTTAAGACCACAGTGATTGTGGGAAAAAACAAATCCAAAGCAGGCCAGATCCTTCAGCGTGTTGAATCGTCTTTATACCACATTGTCTGTGTCTACACCAATAATTACACGTGACCTTAAAGTCACCCTAAATCCTGGTCTTACTAAAAAATCTGTAGGGTGAACCCCATATTTTCCTTCCTCAGCAGTCCATGCTGCACCTGAAGGGTCTGTGGCAACCAGGAGGCAATAGATTTGCATTCAGTCCCTTTGAAAAACATGCACATGTCCAGACATGGAGCACTGCAAGTCCATCAATAGCAAACCCACCTCAAGTCTGCTGTTGTTTGTGTTCCTGTAGCACAGAAAAGCCTAGACAGACCAACCAGAAGCCCACTAATGGTTTCCTAGGAGGGAATCCTGGAGATACCTTATTGCCATACTCTTAAGTATGAGAATCAGAATGTGGCTGGGCTTGGTGAAACTTGGGGATTTACTGGGGAAAGGAAGCCATGTGGTTGGGCTAATTACCCTGAGTTCAACCTTGTTACTGCTTCTCAGTGACAAAAAAACCTGGGCCTTACTGTGTCTTTAATGTTCAGAGAAGACTTACTCTGCTGCAGAGGCAAAACTTGCAGTGGTCCACAGTTTGTGTGCCATTTTGTTTCCATCTGCAGTGTATCAGTGAAAAGGAGAAGGAATTAGTTGAACAGGGACCCTGGTGGAGTCATCTCTGAAATATGCTAGTCTGTGACTTTAAACGTTGGCCTCATGTGGCCATTGCTAGTTGGGGAGCTTTTCTCAGGAATGTTTACTGAAAGAGCACATTTTAAACTAATAGGGAGGAACAGTTGCCAAGTGGAAGCATTCTTACCCATATCTTGTGGCTAATGCATCCAGTCAAAGCAGTTCAATTTTCCAGTCATGGATAATGAAACCAGATGCTCTTGAATAAACTACAGAATATTGCAAAACAATTTTCTTGTTTAATTAAAATGATAAACATTTTCTATTAATACAAAATTCACCAACAAGAAGAGAGGTGGGATTTGGCTGCCAAATTATTTGTTGTGGAACATTTGCTGCATTTCAGTCTGCAAGGTGGTCATTTGTGACACTGCCATATTATTTTAGACCCAAAATAAAAGGTTTACTGAACATAAAAGCCAAGCAAAAAAGAAACATCTGTCTTCCTACAATACCTGGCGATTTGTCTGATGGACCTAGGTGACAGATTACACCCACATTGTTTAAATTATTTTTCAAATACCAACTGGTAAACCTGAAAGATTTTTGGCTTCTAAACAAAAGACCAAGGAGAAATGTTGTGACAATTTATGAGGGAAAAATAATGGTCATGCTTTGTATAGTAATTTCAAAAATATACCTAAGAAGACCAAGCTTACCTAAACCTTTTTTGAAGTCATAATCTGTTCCTAGTAGCATATCTAATGAAAAGACATTCACACTAAGTTTCTTCTAAATTCATTAATACAGTTCAACAACAACCTTTCTGAATTCAATCAGAAAGATGTGAAAACCACAATTTTAGAATCTTTTGCACAGAAAGACTTGCACAATGTTGGAGATTTGGTTGATGGTTTACTTGTAACATATGGTATGATAATAAACAGAAATCATGTGGTTAGTTCTTTTTCTGAAAGCCAAATGGAGAGGGTTTAATTTCCTTTAAATATTGTGCAACAGAAGAAGGGAAATGTGAAATATACTATGCCTACTGGTATGTATAGACCATACATAGGTCATAGCAGGTTTCTATTGATGAATATTTTGACTAGTAAACTAACATTTAACTGAATGAATTAGTCTTTCCTGCTACCTATCATGAAACTGTAAATGTTTTCAAATCACATATAGATTTATTTGCTGATGCTTTTATATGTTTTGCTTTCATTCAATAAGTTGATCATTTCCATAAATAATAAAGTAAGGGTGCGGGGCTGTCAGATGTAACTTAATACCTAAGTTATACGCTATTGTTTCTGTTTCCTGGCTGAACAACTGTACCTCCTAGCTAGACAGTCTTCAGAAAAGACTAGATTCAAAGAAAGAGTTAGGTATGGTACCTCACTTGTAAGTGGCTACAACAGAATATACAGCTTTCTGCTTGATACATATCTTCTTGTACTATCAATTCTTAATCGTTCTAGAGTAGTTTCTTCAATTTCTTATCCCCCCTGCCATGTGTACCCTGTTCTCTGGCTGGCAATGCAGTTAATCCATATTGTCTAGGCCCAGTTCTTTATTCCCATTCTTCCAGGTCTTTGGAAACTAAGGATGAGCAAAGTTGTTCCTCATCCTTTGTGTTTTATGCCACAGTTTTCGCAAATCTGCACAAATATGTCTGCCTCACCTCAGACCTGTCTAAGGGTATTTATACTACTCAATAACTGCTTTGCTGCCAACCTGGTTGGAGTCCTCCTTCCTAAAAAGAAACACTGGCCCTTCCCATGGTATTCATGCAGTTACCATGCCCCAACTTTGTGACTCTTGGCTTGGCATTGGACAAGAGGAGGATGAATATGTGACATACCTGGCCTTACAGGACTGAGATACTTTTAGCTGGACAAAGAGGAGAGGTTAAATCATAGGTGAATTTTTTTGAGTTACAGATTTTACCTTATATATGGATATGCTGTCAAAGTCCTGCTTTGGGACTGAAGATGGAAGTGTGTTGATTAGTAAAGGTAGGTGATTAACAAGGATTGTCTATTCCATTTTTGAGTGAGTATGTTCTTGACACATTGCTGTTAATAAACCTCAGAACTATAAGTGCCATTAGCCCGCATATACTCATGTAACATCGCTGTCCTCCTATTTGTGTGCAAATCTGAATGAAAGATGTGATGGTAGAGAAATGGTTAAATAACTTTAGATGTCATTTTCGCTGTTCTTGGGTCTCCGACCTTGAGAGAAAGTTAGAGTAGTGAAGAAGCAATGAAGTATTGTCAGCTGGTCATTGGTCCAATTTCCACACAACAGTGGACAGCTGTCTTCAAATGCACGCAAAGTTGGACATAAATTACTATTCCATTTTTTACAGCTGCCTGCAGATGCCTGTTTTGGACTTGAAACACCTAAAATAATATCTCTGGTACAAATGAGAACGTGAAACAGAATTGCTGTATTGAACCCTTCTTATTCATTTAATTTTTGAAGTCATGCTGGTTATAGCATTTGCAATCTATGGACAGATGGTTTAATCCAAATTAAGATGGGAGACTCCTGTGCAAGTTTGTTTTTCTTATAAACCAGTCATCTGCCTCACAAGGAGCCTCACTTTAGAATTCAGCAGGTGGGAGATATGAAATCTGGAGTCTGATGTTCTTTTATGACATCTGCAGTATTCCTGTGTATAAAGAAAAGTTATCCGAATGTATGTGAACCTCATTTGAAAAATAAAAAGCTGTGCTTAAAAGTGCTAAGAAGTGCAGAGTATGCTGGCAAAATTAAAAGACAGGCAAACTCAGAGATGCTCTTCATTTAAGAAAACAAAAACAAGCTTACAGTCAGCATGTGGTTACCCCTGAATATAACACTCCATCCATCTCTTACTCCCTGTCATTAAGTGGTAGTGCTTTTCCCCCCACTCCCATTCCAGTCATGCCATAGTTAAGTTAGACAGCCGTTTCCAGCTTGCAATATTCTGGTAGAGAGTTAACAACATTGTTGACAAGGAACACTTGAAAATCATTAAAATTTATGACAAATTAAGAAAGTCAGTGCAACCAGAGAAGGCTATACTTTTATTTTAAGATGCAGCCACTGATTTCTTGTGACAGACTTGATAGACAGGGGTAGCAAACTATTCCCCCAGAGTTATTTAACAGCGAAGTCTCAGTCTGATGTGAAGGCATTTTGAAGATCTGCAAAACTCTTAACAGAAAGCTACATACCACTTATGTATGTACCACCAGTTATTGGAAAATAATTCACTTTTCAGATTTGTATCAGAATGCAAAGGGAGTCTATAGATGTGTACACAACAAAGCTTATATATTGCTTTTCTGCAAATATCTTAAATGATATGCTATGGGACAGATTCCTTTGTATGAATAATGACAGCTTTCAAATTTAGGGCAGAAGTGAATTAAATGTAGCCTAAAATAATGGAATTAGTATTAGCAATGGAAGCAGCAGTGAGGAATATTGCAAGATTTGTGCTTAGGACAGGGGGGAAAACAAACTGACTCAATAAACAAAATGCAAAATATGCTGGAAGAGTCTCAAACTCACAAAGGATTTTTCTGCTCTGGAACAGCTACCTCACTTTAGGTGAGTGTGTGTACTTTAAGTGGCCTCACGTCAGAAATGACTCAAGATTAGGCATTCAGCCAAAAAATGCAAAGCAGTCCATCAATCATCTCAAATCAATGAGGTAGAGTCCAAAAGACAGCAGAAAAAGAAAAGAGTAAAGAACTTTCTTACTCTGGGGAAAGACATGTATGCCTGAAAGGAAAGAAAGTAGAATCTTGCGAATTAGTGACACAGATAAATAATTAGATACCCAAGATGTGAAGACAAAGACTTCAGTTACATATTTATGTATCAGTACACATGGAGTATATAAATCAGCCATGCATAGCAGGGCTAGTCCTGGTCACAACTGTAGTACTGACAAAAATAACTATATAAAACAAATGCTAAAATATCAACCCTGAAATATACAATAAAATAAAAACTGAAAGAATAAAAAGACCAGAATGTTACCTAGTCTTTGCGTCCAAGGGACCAACGTAAATTTCTCAGGCAGAAGGTTGCTTGAAAGAAATGAAATTGAAACTGGGGTAAACCTTCAAATGATGTCTACCACACATTGAAGATGCACAGAATGCTGTTGTTGAAAGGGGTTAATGAGTTGTAAAGATCAAGATCTATATCTAGGCCAAAACATATAAATACAAAATGGGCTCTTCACATCCTCAGATTAAAACCTGAGGTTAAATTAGAGAGTCTAGATGATAGGCCAACATCATTTCACAATTGTAATATTCTGAATGAACCTTCTCTATCATTAAGCCAGACAAAACTGTCCACATCTGAAGGGGCTATATAAAAGCTAGTGACTAATGCCTCCGTGTTAGATAATTACTTTATGTGTACAGACAGCGGACTTGCCAAGGGAGTTAGTTGAAAGATGATTGTAAGAAAGATATATTTTAGACTTTCACAAAGGCTTGTTTATACTGATGTAGTAAGTTGCCAAGTGAACTGTAATCATCTTCAAGATTTTTCTAGAAAGGTGATTTAGCAATTGCTGTTTATATCTTTACCTCATGCAGGGGTAATACTGATAAGCCAAGGAGAGTACTCCAAACACGTAAGCATTGAGACCTCCTGTAAAACAAAACATGGGCTTAAACTACAAATATAGATCTGGATGGCAGCAGAACAGGCAAAGACACAGGATGAACAGTGAAAGGATTCAGATTTCCTAAACATAACATATAAAAGCGTGTGTGCATTCATTTGATTTTTATCACAATGTTTTCTCCTTGTGCTTTAGCAGTTTCAAATTATTTGCATTGCTCGCTAGGAACGAGAGACGTGCCTGGTACTGAGAAAGAGAACCAAGTGTTTTGGAGCTTCTCAGGGCTTCCATAGTACTTATTTATTTTGAGCAACAATTTATCTGCAATTTAAGAGAAGGGATAGTTCTGATCCATAATGTGACAGCCACTGGGGAATAATCAGCTGGCAGGATAGAGTTACTGCCGGTTGGAGACAGAAAGTCTAACTGTTATCTTTGGACTTAAAATTACCTCAATAATTACATGGGAAGTCTCTTTACAATTTGGACAGATCACAAACCACTTGTGGGTTTTGCTAGTGAAATTCAGTGCCAGCCATCTGGCTGTCTGGTTGTAGCATTGGGCTTTGACCGAAGCCTTCAAAACATTTGTTAGAGTGCCATGAACAACTGCCATTACCACAACAATATGAGAATTTGGAGTGCCTATGTTATTTGTGAAATACCTGAGGTAGATGCTGATGAAGGCTGTCTAAATAAAGAAGGCTTCCTGATGAAACCTTGAAGATGGCCCCTTTTTCTGAGGGGAGATCATGTTATCTGCTGGGTTAGGGTAACTAATTTAAAAACATTTCAAGTGCAATGCATTTTGGGAGATTTAGGAGCAAAGGACCAGAAGAAATGCTGGGAGTGGATATATAGTGTAATACAACCATCCCTATATCCAGTGAGGAAGAAATAAAATCCCAGTAATGTTATCAGAAGCATGGCCTGTTAATCCTTGTATAAGTTCTTGACTTGGGTCTGTATTTGGTTGAACAGAGGTGGTACTGCATGGTCAGAAATAGACAGAGACAGATATCAACTATACACAAGTTTACTCAAGAATAATGAATCTTGAGTTTAAATTTATTTGCTTTCACCCATATTGCCCAACTGAAGTTGACCATCTATTAGAGCCTGTGAAGAAGACATAAAGGATGAAGTTAATGAGAAGTTAGGAGATCTAGCTGAAATTTTCCTGTAATGCAGAAGAGATGGGAAAAAAACCCCCATTTGTACTTAATCCAGATGGAGGATTGGAACATGGAGGAGCATTAGGGCACTGTGATTCCTGTAAGCACTGCAAAACCCAAAGCCACAAGTATCATGCCAAAGACAGAGAACTAGACTCAAAGGCCTTGCTTATACCAACACATCCACTCCCTAGTAGCAGATTTCAGCTGTTACCCTAAATCAAATGCAAACTTAGTTACTTAGAAGTATACATCAGTGATGTAAATAAAAAGTGGCTGCATGAATTTAAGTCCTCAAAATGGTGTTATCTGGGCTACTCAGAGTATTTTGAGTACAGACATTTTCCATCTCTCCCTTTTGTCTTGTTTATTCTGTAGGAATTCTTGTTCTCATCTATGTTTGAAATTAAGTGACCAGGTCCAACGTGAAGTATTGTGAATAGGCAGTCACCCTTTCATTTCCATCCCTGTTTTTCTGAAGTAGAGAGATTTGGTTTGCTCAGATAAGGCCTGGACAAACAGCAAGTCGCCGGTGGTCCTAAACAAACCTTTAAGCCACTTAAGATTTTGCACATCATTAAGTACACATCATTTTCCATTTATAAAGTATTGTTTGATCTGCTCACCCATACTGTGTGTGGGACTGAGAAGCACACATGCTTGTATGCTTGTCCATGGAAATTACTTGCTTGCCTTTTCTTGCACATGTAAGAGCTAGATTGGAAATGCTTGAGGACCCTGGTGGTCACTTCATGCCTCACAGGAACCCCCAAGAGCCTGCTTAAATTCCATCTCCTCAGAGGTGTTGGATGGAAGCACACAGGCAACCACTAGAGTAGGATTATTGTTAGTTTTGGAGCTTTTACAGTTGTTATCCTATTGATCTCAGGACTGCAAGCATAGTAACAAGGAATTAAGAAGCTGGACATCGATAAGCTTCCTAGAAGAAAAAAAGACACTTAACTTCTGAGAAGAAAGTGGTGTAGAGTAGATATCACTTTTGAAAATGAATAATGATCTAGGCCTTTAAAGGTTTTTAAAAATACCCTTCTTTTTTTTAGTCTTCTTTCTCTTCTTTAAAAAGACGACTGAATAGTAGGACTTGTTGTTTTCATGGTTCTGCTCAGCTTTCTTTTTTATTTCATGTCCCTAAGCCTTAAGTTTTTAAAAGACTTCCCATGGGCAAGAAATGCGCAAGGCAACATTACTGCAAAGCCAGTGAAGTGCTGCACGTAAACATAGAGAGGGACGTTTTCCTAAGCCATGGAGTTTGCATCTGCTAAATAGCAGAGCTGTTAAGAGAGCAATTTGGCTCTTACGTGTGCATGTGTGTGTGCATGTTGTGTATGTGCGAGAACGAGCCACTGCTTTGCAACCACCCCCTCCTCTTGCTGGCGGTCTGACCGTAAGGTCACTACTCGCCCTCCTCCTACACTCTCTTGGCTGCCGTACGTGTCCCACCGCCACCTCGGGACACACGCAGGATGTGCGTGGCAGCCGGAGGATACTGAGCCGTCGGCTTCCAGGCTGATCCCCGGCGGGAGCAGCGCATGGGCTTGCTGCTAGGTCTCTTGCTAGCCTCTCATATAGCACGTTGCCCATTTCCCGAGAGTTGTCTGCAGCTGCCTAGCGCAGGCTGAGGCTGCAGAGGCCTCTCTCATTTCTGGCTGACGAGCTCCTTAGGTCCCCTTTGGACTAGAAGAAATCTTCAGACCCAGTTTCTGTTGCTGTCGGAATAAAAGAACCTACAGCCAGTTAGAACTGCTCTGAGAGAAGGGGTTGTTTTCTCATGTGTCCACCTATTTAGGTGCTGATTAACATTGGTATAGACACTTAACACTGTGTCGCTGATTCTGATCATCACTAAATTTCTAAGGTTTAAGGTTCTTTTACACAGATTATGATGTCTAAATAGTTTTATTTATTTATTTATCGCTATTAAACTTGTGGTGCCAAGTCCTTCCTGGATCTAAGTGGTCTCCAACTTTTTTTTATTTCCACTGATGGTCCAGCTAAGTAAAGCCTCCATCACTCTCAGGCTGCATTCACATTATTCTGAAAGGCATGACTGTGTGAAATTGAAAGTATTAAAGCAGATCAGATTGACCCAGTGTCCATTCTAGTCAACAGAAAACATTAAACCACGTCCATTTTGGATCAAGCCTCAAATGCAAGGAATTGTGACTCCTGCTCTTCGAGTTCCCAATTTTAGAGGCTTTTAACATCTGGCTGACCTGATGCTAATGGAATAAGCCACAAAGATGATTACCTTCCTCGTCGAACAGCCTCTGTGGTTTATGTTTAAAGAGCTCTAGAAACAACAGCATTGATTTTTTAACTGCTCACTGTTTAGCAATGGCTCAGAAAACTCTCATTTGAAAATCAGGAGGTATAAGGAACTTTTATTTCCCTGTCTGAGTACATTCAGACATTTTTTCCTTAAAAAGTGGTTAGAGAAGCCAAAGTAAACTAAAGCTCCAAAGCAAAATACAAGTTTCTTATTACTGCATTCTCCAGTTAACTTATTTATTTGTGATATCTTCAGCAGGAATAATAATTAAGAAATGTATTCTCTCCTAGCTTTGTTACAAACATCTCGGGTAACACTGTAGGCTTTCATTAAAAGAAAGCTCTCCTTGCAGCTTTTTGCTCTGCTCATTTTTTGCTGTATACTAAAACCTGTCTGTAAGACCCCCACTGGGACCGGGAAAAAAAGTATCCTTTGTAGGCAGGTGGTCTTTCCTTGAGCATTTTCTGATTAGAAACACATGTTCATGAGTGTGAGGAGGCTTCTGTAATGGGAGAGTGAAGCGGAGGCCAAGGAACTGGTTGTGCTGCACAGGCAACACAGTTGAAGCAGATCAGGTTCGTAGTGACATTATTCTGCATTTCATAACACATTTATTTTTAATTTGATCTGTTGCAGTTCTCTACTAAATACTGTATGTTATATTGATAGCTGACAGACTTTGAACCAGCCACAGCATGCCCCCTCGTCATGGAAAGGCTTCATATGAGGACACTGTTGCAGGGGCTGCATGGGGACTCCCATGGCGTGTGTCAAAAAGGTGGACTGATACTCCAGAAGCCAGTGTCTTTCTCTTTGCTTTCCTAAACCACAGTGGCCATATCAGTGTGGTTGACCCATATTCATGTACTTTCTTAAGTGGGAAATACATTTTCCTGAGAATAAGAAAGTTTCTTCATAGTAACAAATGGGTAAGAACAGAAAGAAGAAAGTGCCCCCTCAGTCAGCAGGCCAACCCCCCGAGTGCTGAGATATTGTCTCAAAGCACCAGGGTGTAGGGGAGCTCTCAGGAGCCCCGTCAGCAGAGTCATGCACTGTGGGAACATGAGGAGGGACAGAGGAGCCTCTGCTTGTTCCCGTACTGCTACTGCTGTCACCTGCTGCTCTTCATCACCTTCCCACTCTGAACAGCCTCCTCCCGCCGCTCAGAGCCATCGTCACCGTCATGGCATTTACGAGCACTAGGAGTGATTGGAAGGAGCTGTATGTTGTGGGGAGAAAGAGCACTGCTGCTGTAAATGGCCAGAGGCAGCTGTGACGAGCCAGGGGAAAGCACTCATGGGCTAAAAGGTGTTGAGTGGAAGTAGGAACTAATGCGGAGCACATCACACAGGGACTGCAGCTTATAGCTCTGTGTCTAAGGTTCTTCAATGAAACAGTATGAGTTCTTGGCATTCGTTCACCTTCAGTCATTCTTACTTCAGAAATCAGGTTAAAACATTTGAGTAGTTCCAGTCCTCAAGTGCCTTTTCTTTGTGTGCCAGAGACAGACAAGCTTTGCTGTAGCTCATCAGGAAAGGATCAGAGAGTGCCCTTGCTCACCGTTGCATAAAAAACCACGGGATGTTCCCTGAGAAGTCAGAGACACACATGGTTGTATAAAACATTGAAGAGATTAATTCAAAAGGCATTTGCTGTTAATACAGTGAAGAACTGATGTGTTGATATATTGGTGGTCAAATTCAGGAGCCAACAAGTCAGTCAAAGACAGATAACTTCATAGCTTTCTGCATTCTGTTGCTGCAGAGCTGACTCTGAGATGTACAGATCCTGAAGCACTGCTCTCTACTGCTTGGCAATGCTTCTCAAGGCCATTTAAAAGCTAAAAGTCAGTGGAACCTCCTGGATTTTGGCTCTGTACCATCTTGTCCTGGGCGTCATATTTGCGAGACATACGAGTGAGCTGTTTTTCCCTTACACAAGCTGAGGAATCCTCTTTGACGGATGAATTCTTAACTGTCCCTAATGTGCCAATATCTGTCCTGTATCTATTACTGGACCTGATCAAAGTACATAGGTCAGGGGAGAAAATCTATCCCAGTGTCAAACACATAAATTTTAAATGACCAATAATCAAATATTAGCCATCCAAATATTCATAATAAAACATGGTCCATGCTATTCATGGACCCAACACATTCATTAAGTTCACTCAAGGATAAGATACTTAGTTGTAGTCAGTAGCAAAACTCCCATTGACTTCAGTGGGAACAGAACCAAACTCCTTGCCTGCACCACCAGACAGTTACAGCCATTTATTAATAAAGTCCTGGTGCAGCTGGGATGATGACACATTTTTGTTGCATTGCCTGGAATAAAGTAATAACAAGCGAAGAAAATTTTACTTTGGATTCTCAAATCAAACACGGTTTTTTCATTTTGTTTTGTTATATGTTTGCAGGATGTACTCACTGATAAAGAGGTTAGTTTCCATTCCATCACACAGAAAAATATACTAAAAGATTGACAGACTCTTGGTGAGTCATGAATTTTCAGTGGAGCTGACCAAAATGTTCCTCATAAAACAGCACAAGCTTTAACAGCACCTGTTAAAACTAGACTTGCAGTTACACAAAGAATCCAATGGAACAAATTTAGGAACGTGCCAGAATTTTCATGGCTGGTTTCACTCTGAAGAAAAGGCTTAAAATCCTTTTGCAACACAATCTATTTGTTGATTTAAGGTCAGCCTGGAGAATGTATTTAGGCATTTAACAATGCAAATAGATGCTCTGTGAGATTTTGTAAAATGTCCAGCTATCCTAACCAAGGATACTCAAAAACTACTTCAACCACTTTCCTTCTAAGTTTAGAGAAACAGCCTTTTGGCTTTCTGAGTATTTCTGGCAACTGTGAGGCCAGGCCACTTTTCCAAGCCAAACAGTGTCTTATATGGAAAGCTAGTAGCCACCTTAGCGCTGGAAAGGATTTGCTAACATAAACAGTGACTTGGAGATATTTCCTGTAAATGAAAAGGCAGATATGTCAGCTTGACATCCGCATGATATATCCACAGTACATTATGTATTTACTTATTTGTAAAACTGATGTTCTTTTATGTACAGTTAGTTATTTCTCAATGAAGACACACCCATCACACAAGTTGATACAAGACTTGAAAAAATTGAAGTGATTGCAAAGTTCTTATTTCAAAGGTGCATTTAATTACTTGAACGCAAGAATTCATCTGAAAAAGGAAAATACAGTCTGCATTTGCAGGCATTTTCTTTAATTATGTGATGTTTTGCACCTCTTGCAAAGAATCAAGAAACAGCCTGTGCAGCTTTGTGGGACCGCAAAGCTTCTTTTGGAACTAGATATTATTTTGTACTATCAAAAAGCAGGTGTTTAATTTGCAAACACTAAACAGATGGTTTATGCATTTATAAACATAGACCCACTGCAAGAGATGCGCAGAAATTGAGATTTGGTTCATATGCATCCCATAATTTATGCCCTTGCAGCAAGGAAAACATAAACAGGATCTTCTTCTCCCACCATGATCATCATCACTGCCAGATACAGACAGTTTTGGATGGTGTTTCTGGATAATCTTTAAATTCCATCTGCCTGCAGGAGGACTTCCTGACCTGCAGGGTGAGTTTTATTAACACTGAGTTCTTACGAAAGTAACAACTAAAAACAACCCACCCCAAAGCAAAACACAAATGCCTCCCTGTCTGCAAGACAGGTGGAATTATAAGTCCCTGAGAGTTTAGCATAATGAAGACATTTAAATGCAGCTAACAAATAAGAACCAATCTTGCATCTACAGGTAGGAGCTGAGCATCACTTTTCCATTTCCCTGAATTAGAAAGCCTTGCTGCAGGCATTATTACAATAATATTGTAATTAACAACAATTAATACAACAACGATGGCAGTAAACAATTAATGTTCATGAGAGCCCTCTGAGGCAAACAGGAGAATATTACATGAGAAAACCTTAGCTGGGGAGAAAAGGCTCTCCCTCCCTGACCATTCATTTAGCACCATCCTTTACAGCACGTAATGCATGGGCCATGAGTGGGGTGGCTGCTCTTCTATGCAATCCCACTCCCCCTCCTCACTGAGGTTGTATCTAGCCCCTAGTATTACCTTAAAGATGAAAACTGGGCATTTTTGCTTACACAAGGCTAAAAAGAGTCAGAATCAGAACAGAGATGAGGTCTCACCAGTCATTCCTGACCTCAAGTCTGAGTCACAGGACCCACATTGTGGGCACTGGGACAAAGTCCACTGAATTCAATGCAGACCTTGAATTTGGACCCAGTCCGGTTTAAGAATGAGCTTACTCAGTGACAGAGATATGGATAAACCAAAGCCTTTGACTCTCATATCTTGTTCATTCAACTGCCCAGGAGACTTCAGTCTCTGTCAGACCATATTTCAGCCAAAAGAAATTGGGTCTAGATGTGAACTTTGGCAATTATCCTCTGTAGGAAAAATACACTCAATGTCAATGGTTAATTTATCCACCGTACAGAAAATTTTTATGAGAACCGATACCTATGCTCTCAGATCTGAAGAAAGGTATAAATAGCTCGGTCTAGCACTTTATTATTTTAATTCTTCCTCTTTTTTTTTTTTTTTTAATGTTAAAACACTTAAATTAGCAGGCAAATAGTATATAAAGTTAATTAGGGATGATATTACTTGCTTCTTAACAAATGACTCTCTCTATTTCCTGTACCTACTGAAAATACTAAAAAACATTGAAATCTCATTACACCAGGATTTGGTAATACCGTAATGAGAAAAATATTAAATACATGGCAGAAAAAGGAAGCACCTGCAGTAAGTTTGCTACCATGACAGTGAACAACAGAATCATCGAATAATCTATTCTGTCTGCAGGGGCGGTCTGGAGGGCATCTGGTCCCAGCCCTCACTCAGAGCAGGGTCAGCTTCAGAGCTGCCTTGGCTTGTTCAGGGCCTTGGCCAGCCGAGTGGTGAGCGTTTCTGGCAAAGGAGACTCCACAGCATCGCTGGGCACCTCTTCCAATGCTACTTACGTGTTTCCTTGTAAGTACAGTAAGTTCACAAGTGAATGTAATTTCAGTGAAAACATTTCAAAAACAATTGGAAGCTCAGAAATGAAGTTAACGGCCCTAATGCTGCAGTGATTGCTTACAGGGCTGGAAAAGTCTTTAAACAACACTACCAATGTTACGACTCAATAACACAGAAAAACATCCCATAGTCAGGATTTCACTGCTGATGTGAGTAGAGGTTGTTGCAGCTGGAAAAGCATTTGCTTCCCCCCTTCCTCCTTCTCCCCTAGAAAGTGCAATGTTTGGAATTTAGAAATGGTTAGTGGTTTGTTGGGTCTTTCAAAGGAAGGACCTGTGCCAGATTTTTAACTCAGACTGTCTATGCCTTTTACTGTAAATGGACCAATTTGCAAAAAACCCTGGGTGCTCACAAATATCAATGATGTAGGAGTGGCAGATATTCAGCCCATTTGAAAGTCAGGCGTTATTTCACAGAATCACAGAATCACAAGGGGTTGGAAGGGACCTCTGGAGATCGTCTAATCCAACCCCCCTGCCAAAGCAGGTCCACCTAGAGCAGGTTGCACAGGAACTTGTCCAGGTGGGTTTTGAATGTCTCCAGAGAAGGAGACTCCACCACCTCCCTGGGCAGCCTATTCCAGTGCTCTGCCACCCTCAAAGTAAAAAAGTTGCTCCTCATATTTAGGTGGCACTTCTTATATTCAAGTTTGTGCCCATTTCCTCTTGTCCTGTCACTGGGTACTACTGAAAAAAGACTGGCCCCATCCTCTTGACAGCCAGTTGAATGACTTTGCCTGAATTCATGGGTTAGTCTACACTACAGATAGAAATCAGGGGTCAAAAGCATGGGATTTTTCTCAGTCAGTAAGGGGAAAAAAAAATTGGAAAAATATTTCTGAATGTAATGACCCAAAGAATCCAGCTTAGTGTAAAAATACATCAAAACATGCAATGGTTCTTCAGAGCAGGAGGATGAAAGAGTTCATCTTCAGATGTCAGGATGCAAGTATGCAGATATTTTCTTATTCAACCAATTCACAGTTAACAGCATGTAGTACTGTAACATTGCAGCAAAAGATTTTCAGGAGTCCCTAGATAATTTTTTTAAAAAATAATTTCCTTAGATCAATACACAGCAGCAACAAACATATGGTCTATACAGAGATGTAACAGTCCTGTTACATTTGTCATACGCATCGTAGCATAAACTATGTGTCTTTCCAGAAAAGTGAGCTGAAACTCAATCTACCTCTTCGGCTGAAATCACTAACCACAAAAATGAAGACAAAATGAGTTTCAGTCTAGATGCTATACTATAGCAAATGGCAAAGTAATGATTTCTGGGGAGTATTTATTTCAGATACTTCCCAAAAGTTATAAGGAGAATAAAAAAGCAAGGAGAAGATACATTTTTAGTCTGAGTTAGTGCAAATACACTGATATAGACAAGACATTAATCTTGAGATATGCAGAACATGGAAATACTTGAAGATGCAATAAAAGAAAGTTTGAAAAACAAGTCTAAGTCACAGCTACAATCAGAAATACAGTCAGTAAGGAGATTACGCTTATTATTTGTACATGGGAAATATATTTCCCATCTCCGTTTTTTCTTCTATTTGCTTATACAGGGAAACTCAAGTGAACAAATGCTTCTTCGCAGTAATTGTAAACCACAGAAGAATGACAGTCAGAAAAATATTTTCCTTGAAAGCTCTTTGGTAGCCATTTGGAAACATATTGCTGTTTTCAGGGTAGAAAAGGGAAAAGGAAGCATAGCTTTGTGAGTATAAAGTTTTTAAAGGATTTTAAAAAGAGGACAGTCCCCCTTCCCCCTAAGTATTATCACTTTTTAAAAAAGTGTCTTCTAGTAGGAGGTGTCCCTGCCCATGGCAGAGGGGTTGGAACTAGATGATCTCTAAGGTCCCTTCCAACCCATACCATTCTATGATTCTATGATTCTATAATTCTCTTTTCAGCTCAGGTCCTGCGGGAAACTATGAGAAGTTGATGACTACGATATCTAAAATAAGACACCTTTGAACCTCATGTTCTGAAACCCCCAAACATTGTCATTAACTTTGTACTTTCCTCCTGTCTCTATAAAAAAAGCATCACACACTTGAAGTCTCCTTCTAGTTGTATAAACTCTGTCTGGGGGTAAGGACACAGGGCAAGCAAAGACTTCAAACAACTAAATAATAAGAAAAACATTTACAGAATCTAAAGCCTTGTGGCTTTTTGACTCTGTAAATAAAGTGCAAGACTTTCAAATGTCAAAATTCAAACATTAAACAAAAAGATGTGTAAACTGGCACTATAAATCATGCATCAGTATCATCTAATTACTGTGAATCATAGCTTTATGTCCCTTGTGTATAGTGCAGCGATAGTATGGAAATGTAGGAGTGCTGCTTTTGTTCTTGAACATTGTTGTTTTCATGTTCGTGAATTTCAAAAGAACAGTGTTACATGACACAGGTGTGCTTCCTAAATGGGAGTGTGGCGCCTGTAACTTTTTATGCATATCCTCTGCTAGAGTAGTGGATGTACTACCCTCTATTTTTAAAAAAATAATTAATTATCTAAGTATCTTCAGAGTAATAAGATTAACATGTTTCCAGGTTGAGATGCAGCTAACTTGAGGTTAGCCCAAGAAAGAGGCAAATGCATCCAAACGATGGTTCCTCTCATTTTCTGTAAGCAGCTCTAGCATCAGTCTCCCCCTGGAGACACCAGTCCCATCCCGGTGCTTCCAAGGCCATCCTAAGCTCAGCGCAACACGGGACAGCTGTGAGGTGGCTAATGCCAGCTGGGACTAAAGCTGCCTGAAGTCAGCTGGCCCGGCTGAGGGTGCACTGGGACCAGGCTGTGTGTGCCTGGCAAGCACAGGCCTGAGGAACCCGAGGGATGCTTTGCCCAGCAGTAAATGTGACAGCCTGCTGTTGTACATCCACCCCCTCTGGGCACTTTTTTTTAAGTGACGTCTGTCCTGGCCCTCTTGTAGGCAGAAAACAAGGTGGTTATTTTATCGAGGGAGGATGGGCTGAGCCTCTTGCCTGAGCCTGGCACGAATGTGTGCCCTGCATCCCATGGCAGTGCTGCGTGGCCACCGCCGCTGCCCTCCAAGTGCCTCCTGCCCCATGAAACCCCCATTGCCTGACCCAGAACTACTGCTTTCCTGGCCTGACACAAGCACACCAGTGTGTGTCCCTAACAGGGCAGGCTGCTGTCATGAGGCCACATGCCAGCTCAGTGGTGTTTAGCTCCCTATCACTGGGAAAGCCAGGGGCAGGCAACCTTCCTGAGTACCCTTGGCCAGCTGAGGGCAAGCCATTGCCTCCAGAGGAAGGTTAGCTTGGTTTTTCACATGACCCTTCTCCACCCTGTCATTTCAGGGAGACACTGACTGACCCCTTACAGCCCTGCTCCCCGGGTTGCTTTTTGCACCCATCGCTGCGTGGGAAAGCAGCCATAGGAGGCTGGGGAAGGCAGCAGTGGCCTTCCAAACCTCACCATGGTCATCACCAACAAGGCAGCAGAAGCCATTTTCACTGTAACTTGCTTTCTAAATCTGTGAGCAGAAATAACTCCCGGGAATAAAAATGTGCAGGACTTCTCTTTTTCCTCCTGGATGGAGGATGAAGGGGACTCAAAGGAGATAAATCCCTGAGAACGTGGTTTTGAACTGCACCACTGCACATGCCCCATCTTGCTCCCTGGATGTTGTTCAATGCCTGCGCTCCCTGCTCACCTGAAACTCTGAACTGCAACATGTTCTAATCTCCTCATTAACAAGAAGAAAGGCCTGTGCTAATCCAGTTTTGCACCTGCATGCCTTGTTTGAAATAGTGGTAACGTGGTGATTAATCTAAGCAGAGTGTATTTTAAAGTGGCTGATATGTTCTCTAATGATAGGCCAGACATCTATCTTTTATCACTTATCTGTATCTATATTCAGCTCATTTAAATTCTTATGCACGGTGTTCTCTTTACGAGGAAATACATTCTTATCTCTTTTCTTGCTGTGTAAATATCTTCACTTTGTGCCAAGTTATGTCTAATGGCTCAAAGCAAATCTTTACCTCACCTATGGTGTGGTAAAATCTTCCTTTCTAATAAAATAAAAAATTAATCGCATATTTGCCATCAAATTTATATTAGCAGGGATAGCATGCAAGGTAATGTTAGCTACAGAGCTCTCCAAACTGTAAGTCTATATATTAATCATAGTTGACTCCAGCTGTGTTTGCACCGCTTCAGACTCATTACTACTATTTTTATTCCAATAGGTGGTGCTGTGTTGAAGCCTAAATAATTATGAAAATTTATACTAGTCTATATGCCTTCCCTGAAACTATGATCAGATTATTCATACAAATTCTTATGTACAATCTGAAGGAAATGTTCTTATTTTGAACAATAAAAATAACTGGTGCTAGAGGACAGTTGTAGGCAGCTCAGTGAGTTTTACCCTTATTTGCAGGTGTTTTTTTGTTTTATGTTTGTTGCTTTTTTCTCAGCAGTTGTTGTAACCACGTGTTTAAAACTGAGCCGCACAGGCTCCTGGGACAGGAACATTCTGTGTTTAAGAGGCCCATCCCTTATTGTTACTTATGGCTCTGTCATGCAATCCTTCCAAAAATTTATAACAACTAATCTTAAAACAAGTTGTTCCAAAAACATAGTCCTGCAAGGATAAGAAGTCCTCTAATCTCCATCCTAAATTTATTCATAGCTTATTTTTCTCTCAATGGTGTCTATTAAGAAAAGCCCAGGCCTTAGATTTGTTTGACCTAACAAAGCAGAACTTTCCTAATCATCTTTTTTTTGTTTGTTTTCAGCAGTCTTTGATTAGCCCTTCACTATACTGATTCTAGTTCAAGCTCAACGTTCTTGAACACAGAACCGAATGCTGTATTTCACACTGCTCCGATAGCTTACAAGGGAAGCGTGCGAGGCTATGCCCTTGTATGTCTTAATATCACATCTCTTCTTTTATGGATTCACTGCTCTGTAAGTTCATTGTCATCCTGCCATCAACATGTAGACCCAGACCTTTTCATCTCAGCGCTTGTTTCCGGTTGCTGAGCTCCTCAATTAGAGGATAAATCCATGGTGGTGGCTCCCACAACTCGCTCTGTCAAACTTCATTCTCTTGCAACATCACGTCCACAAGTTTTTCCTGTTTGCTTCCCCGGCGTTTCCCAAATCTGTCCTCAGCAGATTTCATCAGAAAATTTCATCACTACGCTTCTTCCTATTATGTCAAAAATACATTAACGCCCCCCCACAGCCATGAACCCAAGATAATTTCAGCAGTAATTCTTGCAACAGAGTCCTTCTTTCCGATCAAAGTCCTCACACGTGTCACTTATTGTTGTGTTCCTTTTAGCAATTACTCAACTACCACTCTTCTTCAACATTAAAATGCTCCTGAATTAAGTGAATCCTTTGTTACAGGAGGAGTAGAAAGATAGAAGAAAAATTCCCAAGGCTCCTAGTGGGCTGTTTTTTTGAGGCTTTGAATTTTTTTTTTGGTTGGTTTTTTTTTTTAACTAAAAAAGACATTACCTCACTGTAGATTTGAACTGTTTTTCCTGGAAGTTGACGAAGGTTTTGCCATTGATTTCAATTGTACCTTAGGGTCTGATGCTGTCTCCAAGGAAGTAAACAACAATGCTCAAATGACTAATGTTTAATGAGGTTTTCTATGCAGTTATGAAAACAAAGGATATTAGATACTTAATTTCTTGTGATTTAAATTAAAAAAAACCTCAGTTGCTACCTGTTTGCATCTTAGAGACAAATAGGTCCCCTCTCTCCCTCCATGTTTTGAAAAACAGACATGAAGAGCCTATCATTTGCAATTAGGTAATCAAATTAATCTCTGCAGTTTGTAGGAGGTTTATGTAAAGAATTAAATACATGTTTTTTCATTCTTTTGATCCATGTTTTAACAGCCTGTGTAGTTTACAACAGCATCAACATTTCCAAATGTAACTATTTTGGCTTAAAACCTATGTCCACTTTTATTTATTCAATTTTGTATTGATGGGATTTAATGAATTTTGAAGTAATTAATTGACTTTTGAATTAATTAACTTAATTAACTGTATTGTGCTTCTATCACTGAAAACCATATTCTTGATTTTAGATGTAAAAATGACCAGCAGCTTTAGAAGTTAAGAAGTCTGGGTAGCCCAAAACATACTTGATTTCTAAACTGTTGAACATATGTCTTTTTAAAAGCAGTTACCCTTAGGTATCTTAAAAAAATAAGACAATCAAGTTGCTCTGAGATACCCTAATACAAGTTCCCATTTATGGTTCCAAAATTTCACTTTGAAGACGCTGCCTTTCTAAATATCATTTGTCATCCTTATTGAGTGGCCTTGACCTACTTCATACACCTTTATGTATGAAACAGCTGCTCTGCTGTTTTGTCTTTGTTTCTGCAAAGACATAACATTTTCTCTTCCATAAGGTACTGGAAAGTCGCTCGGTTGTTAGCATAATTTGGACCCTTCTGAATGTTTCATTGTTGGAAAAAAAGACTTGTACCTGTAGTTCTAATAAGAAAAGAAGTTGGTTTCAATTTTCTTGGCAACGTGAAAGTTATCCAATTACAAGTTAATGAAGAATAATAACAGTAGGTATGTGAACAGTGAATATATACTAAGAAATCTGTGGGCTACAATGTATTGTGCCTGACTGATGTAGGGATAGGAAAGTAAAGAGGCTTAGAGGCTTTCAGTCTCGTTTCTACCCATTCACAGTGCATTACCCGAAGGTCTTTCCTCTTTGTGCATGCTGAATAGGCTGATTGCTGCAGTGTTGCATGGAGCAATCCTGTCTCCCCGTAGAAGGAATTATGGACCATTTGCCTTCCCCATACCAGGAGAGGAAAGATGCCAAGAGCACTGGTGGGAAGGGGAGTGCACTTTTGGGCACGGCTGAAAGAGCTACTTCATTTAGTTCTAAAGACTTTCCATCCTTGAATGTTCTTAGGTACCTAATTCTGCTGAAATAATTGGAAATCAGTAAATAAAATAGCTTTAGGTATTGAATCAATATCTTTGGGAACTCCTGCTAGATTTGAAGACATCCCTGTATATATTCTTGCCAACAGATAGCACTGAAAATACCACGGTGAGATTCTTTCACCTTCTACAGCTAACACCTGGATCTCCAGTCTCAAGGACAAAAGCTGGCTAAACCACAGGGTCTTGTGAGAAGGGAAAAGCTAGATTTTTTTGATTGTTGTTCATTTAGTTTTAATCTGAGTTCACTAAAAGTTACCCTCAAGGAAAAAAAGGGTTCTCACTGCTAGCTGATTTTCACAGAGCAAAAGCAGGAAGCTCCTGAGGGTCCACAAGCTGGGGCAGAAAAGTTCCTCACCCAGCTGCGGATGTTATCGTTTGCAATGCACATTAGGTTTCCAGCATGTGACACCGGCTGGTCCTACCCTGATTGCATCATTGCTGGTGTAGGGAATGGGAAGGAGACTGTTCGCAAACCACCATTCCAGAAGAAAGTTGTCAGCATTCCCAAAATGTGTTTATGAGCATTAGTAGTGTTAACTTTAATGAATCACTAGCCAGAATTGTGTGAGCAAAAGGGTGAGGCTTTGAGAGATCCTGGCAGTCAGATGAATCAGAAGTTGGCTTCATCTGGCCTTTTTGCTTCCACAAACATGAAAGATACGGCAGTGCAATTATTCCTACACAGTCCTCTGGGCTAGTTTGATTCTGTGTGCTGAAAACCCCCAAATCAGGCCTGAGTTCTGGCAGAGGCCCATGCGGAGGAATAAAGCGCTCCTAAATAAGTCTGTGCATAAACAGACAAAACCACTATCAGCTTACTCCGGTGCCTTGCATATCCAGGCTGCTTTGTATTCTTTCTCACAGTCTTTGCAGCTCATCAAGGGTGGCACAAACTAGCTGGAATAACTGGAATGGATAAATACCATCCAGCTTGCTAGGACAAGCAAAAGCTCATGCCTCCCAAGAAGGGCTGCAGGGAGCTGGAATGCAGAGTTTCCTTCCAGATCTGAAAAGAGCATTTCCAGAGACAATATCCACAGAGAGACTCACATATTAATAAGTAACACATTTAAGATAATCGTGGTCAGATTTTTAATTTTGAATTTTAACAATATGGTCTGTTTTATCTACTCAAAGGAAAGACACAAATAATAATGAAAAGATGGTCTGAACTTCATTTTCACTTGAAATTTCTTTAGGCTTCTTGTATATTACATAGATCTCAGATAATACCATCAACGCTTTGCTCTAGTAAGGCATTAGTTAAGGGACATTAATGATAAGTTTCATGTTTTTCTGATTTACCATGTATACGCACATGTTTTAGCATTGCTTCATGTTTATTCTGGTTTTCCTTGGCTTTTCAGTGGTGGATTTATAGCATTTTTTCTTTACTGTGTCCGTGTGTATAGTTCTCATATTGTGTATTCATCTCCAGCTAACTTGAATTAAAGTAGCTTGAATATGGGAAGTAGCTGACTGCTGGCAGAACAAGCAGCTCCACTCAAATTAACTTACCATGTCAAGGTAGGGCAGGGCAAAAGTAAAGCCTTCCCCAATATCCTTCATTTGTCAGCTGAAACTAAGACATCAGAGAAATACACATATCTGAAATGCTAAAATTGTGTGGTGTGGGGTCTGAGATTAATCGGGATTTAAGTCATGCCTTGGCCATGTACTTTTCCTCCACTGAAGGTGAATTTTGCTTGCATGAAACAGAGGGAAGATTAAGCATGCTGAGAGGTGTAATAAGGACATGCTGGCAATGCTGGCAACTGCTTGTGGTTTTAAGAGCCTCTTTTTCACTTTAATCATAGATACATCCCCCTGGAATACAACATAGAACATAGAGATTGCTGTTTTAAATGCAGACTGATACAAAAAAAAATAATCAAGAAAAAATGTAATTAACTTCTGTCACTGCCATGTGCAGTATTTGTATTGTTGCATCTTGGTGACAGATCAGTTATTGGGAATAACGAAGCAGACAATTATGGCCATATAGCTTAAAGTGATTGTGACAATGCTAAAGTAAGTTACTTTCATTTAATAAAATAATCATCACTCTTTTGCCATTACAATCACTGTGCATGCAATAAACAAAAGCAAAAAAGCCAGATTTAAAGTGCTTTGGGGAAAAGGTATGATCTTCAGTTTTATAAAAGAACTTTTATTAGGGTTTCTAACTCCATTTTTTTTTCTTTTCCCTTAGAAAAATAATTAAGAAACTAAAAAGCCCCAAACTAATTCTAAGCATGTCTGTTATTCCAAATGAAGGTAGTGTTATTATTATTTATTAGTATTATTATTTATGTGGGCCTGACAGATTTTGACCATTTCAATAAATGTGATTTTAAAAGTCCCACTGTGTAAACCTTCATCTCAAAGAGGGGAACTGGTTGGAGATTTTTTAATATACAAGCTTCTTGACAGAAACTGAATGTTTTTGTTTGGAAAATAATTAATTATACAGCAAATAAAGTCACTTCATTACACCATAGGTTTCCTATAGGAAGTTGTGTTGACATAGCTCTAGCGTTTTATTATACTGCTGTAATTCCTATTTGCATATGTAGGCAAGCGATAAGGAAGAGTTATACTTCTAAATTGCTTTAAAATGTATTCAAAGATGAGTGACTCTCCCTCAAGATTTGGCAAGTCTGAGCTATGGGACTTATAGCACACAGTACACTAAATAAGCAAGATCCGGACCTGAAACTTGGGTAATATTTTAAAGTATCCTGGTCCCAGATCCTAATGTGTCTGCTTCTTTAGGTTCCTAACAGCCGAGTGGGTTTGTGGACTTCTTTCAAACGCTGACTGCTTGAGACTGAGTTGCAGAAGGACTTGCTGCAAGTCACATCAGACTCTCTTGCCACCATCAGCTATTTAAATCTGAAGTACCTCTAGTAAAATGGTGTTTACATAGTCCATGGCTTATGGAAAGCTGGAATTTAGAAGGAGAATGAGAGCTTGTAATTAAAAAAAAAGAAATATTTTGAAGAAAAAACCCAAACAAACAACATAGCCCAACAGTGCTGGATAAGGAAGCAGCAGCAGCAGATGGCCAAGCCACTCATAGATCCCAAGCCAGAAGCTCCAGTCTGTGCTGAGACCTGAAGCCCTGTCCTGTCTCTTTCAGGGCTAAGCTCATGGTGAAAGCAAGGCAGAACTTCTCAGGTGAAACAGTATCTTGGTGTTTCTTCTCTACAAATGGAGACCAGTATATGCTGTATGGGTTATTAAGCAACCATAGGATTTATATCACAGCAGGGACTGGAATTTATCCTTGGTGACATAAAGGAGAGTGAAAAACCCCATTTTATAACTGCCAAGCAAAAGCAATCTTTTCCTTACAAATGTCTGTCTTTTTTTTTTTTTTTTTCCCACTTTTCTGACAGTTTCAGATAAAATGTCAGAGTATTTACATACAAAGTTCAAAATGTTAGTGCCACTATGTCATGAAGGGTTTGAATAGCTCTAATTATAAGACAAATATTCCAGTACTTATGGGTAGAGTGCAAAGAAAGGGTATCAAGAACAAATGCATTTCTCAGACTAGAATTTTGCATTCTTATAAATGGGGATGAATGCAAGATACTGTGATTGAAATTAATATTGAGAAATCAGTTGAAAAGAGTATACAAAGCTCTACACCTTTCCAACGTTGTAGCTGAAATAGAGATCACCACGTACAAGATTTTAGAAATTATTTTTTAAAACAACTTTTACAGCTGAGTGCTTTCAGTATGCTAGTGTTACAGAGCTAGTCTGAATATAAAACATGTTGGATATTCCAGTACTGCATGTCAATTCATAATTGAGTACAGTAAGTATTGCAGCTATAGGAACAGGGTACTCTTTTTCTTCTGAAGGGTCAGATGAATCATAGGAGTAACAGCTTCATTGTTTGTGGTTTGAACTTTCAGAGTCAAGTCCTGTACCACGGAGATCAGAAGTAGCCTTGTGTGTGTCTTTGGGAGAACTAAACATCACAAAGATTCAATAAAATAAAGATATCTGTGATTCTTATTTTCTCTACCATGCATTATAGGTTTTTTTGCTTAAATTTACGATGCTGTTGCAAAAACAGTGACCGGCGTATAGGAATACGCTTCTATTGTTCTTAGGCATCTTTCCCGCGGATTGTAAAAGTTTGGTTTCGTGTTCCCTGTGTGCCTCGGCGCTTCTGGTTCCATCTGGAAGTGGACATCAAAGCGCCGCAGTCCCGCAAGCAAGCTGGCATTTCTCTCTTGAGCGGAGGCAGGGAGCCCCGGGAGGCTGGCAGAGGGACACGCCGTCGCAGGCCCATCCCGGCCAACGCAGAAGTTCATCGCTCCGACTGACTTCAAGGGGCGCCGGGTCGCCTTTTTCACGGCTGACCTTTAGGTACGCTGCACAAACCTACCTAGGCAGCTTACGGCCTGGTCTTACACTGCACCATAATACAGCTGTTTTAGACGGAAAGGCCCCTTTTCAAGCACAGTATTATAGTAATCGGAGAGAAAGCGGAGGAGAAGCTCATTCAAGTTAACTGGCAACATGCTGTGCACATTATGAGACCTCACTTTCAGTAGACTCATAAATTCCACAGTATTATGAATGGGGCTGTGTCGAAGAACAAAGCAAAATGGGCTGCCTTTAAACATGATTCCGTTCCAGCGCTTCCCTCCTCTGAAGGTTGGTAACTTCTGAATTAGAGTAATTATTACAGCTTCTGGTTTGCAGCAATTAGGCTCCTTCCTGCTTTAACATGCACAGTATTGAAAAGGTCAGGCCAGAAACAGAGAGATTCTCTCTCAGACCCGTAGCTGCCCACATCACCCGGAGTGTCTGCATACACATATGTCTAGCTAGAGATGTATAGTTTTCTTTATAGAAGGGACCAAAAGTGAATATCCCTTTGATGGTTTTCAGGAAATCTTCAGAAAATGTTTTAAAGATGGACTTAGCTGAACTTCCACATTATTTTGTGCGTAGGGATACAGACTACGTACAGTCACCATTACTGTTGTTCAGAACGATTCCTTTTTTAGAGTTATAAAGAAACATAAACGATAAGATATGGGTATAAATTTTTACTTTAACTAAATGCTAACTTACCTGATCAGATAATTTCAGTTCCTTTGCTACAGAGGCAAAGATAAAAGACAGAAAGTTTCACCTGATAGGGAAGGGCAGAACTGCATAAAAACCCCAGCCTTTTCAGTTCACTTCGGGTTGGGATTCAAGCTGCAGCTGTGAGCTGAGCTGAAGGCTGGCTGCTGCCAAAAGGGGGAAGTCTTGCTCTCTGCACCTCCTTCTCCGCTCCTTCCTTCCCCCAGCCACCAGCCAACCACCCCTGCAGCCAGCACCGGCAACCCTCTGCCCAGGAGACAAGCCAACTTAATCTCTGGCAATAAAAAATAATGATAAAAATTCTTGTTTTTCTTTTGGGAAGGTGAGGGGACTGTTTTTCTAACTTTTTTTTTTTTTTTCCTTTGGACCATTTTAGTGCGTCGAACGAGCTTCCTCGGCAGACAGACAAGTGGTAGAACTGGCTGCTGGGGAGAGGGGAGCAGGGACAATGGGGATGAACAGAGCTGGTGGATGCCAGGAGCAGTAGGGTCTCCTCCCCTTCTATGGTGCAGAAACATGAGTTCAGCTCCGGATGTTTTAAGAAATCATAATCTTACAACACAAAGAGATCAGAAGAAACAGTTTGGTTTTGGTGCATCCCAAACCCAAGTTATGCTTATATGTGGGTTTTGCACAAAGCCAAATTATTAAGGAAAGTCAGATCTCTCAAAATACTTCCTTTTACATGAGAAAGACACATTTATTTTCAAATGATATTTAGGTCATTATTTTTGAATGAAATGAATACGGAATTTCAGATGAAATACCGTCTAGAACTTTATCATGGGAACAGTGTCAGAATAAAAGATTTTTCCTTAAATTTCACTTAAAAGAGTTTGGCAGATTTGGTGAAAACTCAGGAAATCAGATGACCTGGCTAAATTTTTTTTTTGGAGCTTCCAAATGAAAAAAATACTTGAAAAATGTAACTGAGATCAAATGCACCTTCTGGCACATGCACCTGCGAACATGCTAAGGACTTGTGGGGAGATGCAGGGGCTTTTGGGATCTCTGTAACATTTACCTTCCTCTTCTCTGATGTTCTCTCTCTGATTCATTTGAAGCTGACTCTGGGTCCTGGATGAGGGTTAGCTGATGAAGTCCAACCAAGAGCTAGTCTCTTTCCAGATAAAACAGAGATTAAGTACCTGCTGATCTTGATTGCCTGTATAAATCAGAAATTACTCCACTGAAATTGGTCAGTTGAATGATTTGGCACTCCTGACTCTTCTCTGTAGTATGGTAATGCTTGGACAACTCGATCAGGACCAGTCCCTCTGTGTACTGGACGTGGTACAAGTATGTAGTGATGGACATACAAACTCATGACTGATTTTCTGTGAAGTTTGGCTGCATGCAGTGAATGTCTGCACTCAAAAAAATTGGATTAAAAATAAAAAAAGTTAATCCCATCTCCAGACTTACCTGTAGCCTAATATAAAAAGAACAAAACTGATCTGTCTGAAGGGATTCTCAGTGGGGTGTGTTGTATTAACTTCAAATTGGTGATTACCTGAGACCTTCTGGCCCTGAGCTCTGGCACAGAGAAACTGTACCCTGGAGCAGGGCTGTACCCCGCCATCAGACAGGGTCTTTGTAAAGGTGTCAGGGCTGGGGGAAGGGGCAGGCGGCGAGGAAGCAAGTGCAGACATGGGACTAAAAACATTTTAACATTGTTTTGAAACTGAAGTGAGGTGATTATTAGGTTTCCATGAGTCATCTGGCATTACTAACTTAGACAAAACTGTATCTAGCACTTTTATCTTCCGTTTACCCCTTCTCACTCTGCCATACCAAATTTTCTGTTTGTAAGCAAGACGGATAATTTTACTCCAAAAGGGACACTACCAGTAAATGGAGTCCCCCTGGCTCTGTGTCCCTCCCTGGCAGCTTTTCCTCATGGAAGGTTTGGCTGAGATTGCATGCCATGAGATGAAGGATTACAGCTTTCCCTCACAATGGTGGTGTAGCTCAGGGTTCACAAATGGCGTCTGGCCTTGCAGAAGGAGGGGAGCTGCCTATTGCAGAGCAAATCTCCACCATCCCAAGTGGCGGTGTCTCCTGCCAGCACTGCTGTGCCAGTGCCAGCATCAGGCAGAGGCACCCTGGGTACTCCTACTTGTTCTCCACTGTTATTGATGAAGGGCCTTTTGTGGTTCAGCACAGACACGCTGTTTTCTCTAGCTTAGATGCTCCGAATCTTTCCCTTTCTCTTTTTCTCTGAAACTCCCTCTCTCTCTTTCTCTCTCTCAATGCTGTTCAGATGCTGGAGTGTTGCTGGTATCTATCTTGCAAACATGCAATCTCCCATGCCAGGAAAGGGTTTTACCAAGGCTCCCCTGAGCTGTGCCATCTCCTTTTCCTGCTCTCAGGCTGTCAACCAGACCTTTACAGTTAATGAACTGGATGTGGGCAACCACAGTCTCTGCTCTCCCAGATGCAGAGCCTGGCAAAGCAGAAACCTCCAGCACTTGCTCCAGAAGAGGTTTCTAGCTTTTTCCTAATCCCAGCCTGCTAAGGGTAATGCCCAAGAGCCCTGATAACCACCTTCTTTATTATCTTAGATCCCACAGCTAGGAAAGGGATGGGAGAGTGTTATAAACATGATAATACAGGGAATTGCAGTCTTCATTCAGTCCAAATATCGCCAGATGAGGCTGTACGGAGCTTGCATGTCAACAGGAGCTTTAGTCCAGACTATCAATCCATAGATGATAAGTAAAGAAAGAGTGTTGCTAAGGTCCTGATGGCCTTAGTATAAAAGGAAGGATTTAAGATCTGTAGAAAAAGGACATATTTTGTATTATGCAACAGATATAATTGGAAAGGACAAGTTTTGTCCCTGGGTGAAGGGGATTGCACATTGCTTTGGGTATGTGGGTCATAGCAGTAACCAGCTACTGTCTCCATATGAGCTGGTGTACTGGGCTTAGCTGCGACAGTTAATTTTTCTTCATAGTAGCCCGTATGGTGCTATGTTTTGGATTTGTGACTAAAACAGTGCTGATAACACACCCATTTTTAGCTATTGCTGAATAGTGCTTGCACAGTGCCAACGTCTTCTCTGTTGCTCACGCTGTCCCACCAGCAAGCAGGCTGGTGATGGGCAAGAGACTGGGAGGAGCTGACCCCAAAGGGGTATTCCCTACCATGTAACATCATGCTCAGCAATAAAACTGGGAGGGAATTTGCCAAGGGCTGCCCAGTGAGTGGGAGCTGTTGGGGCATCTGTCAGCTGGTGCTGAGTGGTTGCTTTTGCATCACTTGTTTTTTCTTTAGTTTTGTTTTGTCTTTTTTACTTATTAAAATGTATTTATCTCAACCCATGTGTTTTCTCACTTTTACCCTTCTGATTCTCTCCCCAACCCCACTGCAGGGAGCTTAGCTGCCTACCAGGGTTGACACAACAGCTGGGTAATGAGCTTTTATTTTGAATAGGATTCTTCTCTGCAAGTGCCTTTGTTACTCAGAGATTAGGCTGTGGCACAGCTCCTCCAAGGACAGGGATGTGCTGGTAGGAGCATACCTGAAGTGTGTGTGGAAAGGGTTCAAAGGGGTTTAAATCATCCAAAACTTTTTTCTAATACATTTGCACCTTCCACTGCCTAAACTAAACTGGAACCATCAGGATAAAAAAGTAGGTTCTGGCAGAGGAAAAGGCAACAGAGGGAAAGGCAGGCATATCAAAGCAAGGCAAACAAAAGTAATGCAGTTTCTCTGAGGAGCTGTAGCACGGCCTGCAAATTTCTGAATGACAATTTCAGAGTTAAAGGTTATGATGGAGTCTCCAGTAATTCATTCCTCGGAGAAAGCAATTCTGGTGGATTTTTCATTTCTCAACTGAGACCAAATAAATGTGTATATTTGCCATATATGATACAACTGGCCACTCAGAAAAAGCAAACATAAAAGTGTTTCATTGCAAAGATACCGGCTGTGAGATGGAGCTGTGGTAGGTTGTCTTTCCCTTTCCTGTTCGACACAGCTTTTTGCTAATAACTGAACAATGGGAGGTGATTGCAGGCTCTTCATGCCTTGGAAGTATCCAGACTCACCAACTAACTTCCCCAGCAATGTGCTGCTACAACTGAACTTAAAAAATGAAGCATTTCCTTATTTAAGCAATGCTTAGAGAGCACTCCCTGCTGCTGATTCCACCTGCCAGGGAGTGACATCTGTATCTCAGGGGAAGAACTGAGTCCACAGAAATTCTGGAGCTTTCATAAAAGCCATTTCTCTCTTTTCTGACAAGCTGCTTTTCCTCCCATCCGCATTCTCCACACGATTGCTTCTCGGAACCAGGCCCCCAACAAGGTATTGTTTGAAAGGGATAAACATAGCAGAGCTGGATTGTTAAACATTTGACAAGTGTTTGTGATATTTTGCAGCTGGCATATAAAATACCTTGTGGAAGGACTGGGCTTAAAGCTTGTTAGTAGCTCCCTGTGGAGTGAAAAAACTCTGGTTGTTCTGAATTCGGCTTCCTCTTTTTGGTCAGGAAGATAATTCCAGGCACTCAGGGAAGGTAACTTGTCATTTTTCTCCTCCTTCATGCAGTGTCTTTTTTAACACTTGACTTCCCGCAATACGCAACTCTTATTCTTCCTCATCTCTGTCTTCTACTCCTGCTCTTATTCTGCTCCAGGAAAGGGCTCAGATCACACTAAAGTGCACTGAGTAGTGTAGTCAAGAGAAATTGAGCTCTCCAGTTAATCATAGAATCACAGAATGATTCCCGGGTATGATTCCCATAGGATAATCCCGGCCATTCTCCTCAGTGTTGGTGCTGTTCCAGCGCTGACTTTTAAATGTAGATAAGCCCTTATGTCCTTATGAATTGTCTTATTTTTCTTCAGCTTCAGCACTGGGAGATGCATGTTGTGCTTGGTTCCCTGTTGGCTTTGGAGGCCAGCCACCATATTCCCTCATATTGATCGTACCTAACAGTTCACAGTGCATCACTTCAAAGCCCGGGTATTAGCCACTTGTAAAGGAAAAATGCTGTCACCGGTTTTGCCCCTCCCCTTCTACACTTTTTCCTGCATGGGGATAATAAAATTCCTCATAAAAGAACAGACCATCTCCTCCTGAATTCGGTGGTTATAGTGTCAGCTCCAAATACACACTGCAAAGCATCAGGTGTCTCAAGAGCTTTTGCTCTTTTACAAGGACTGCAATTACTGATCAGCCAGAAAACTCCCTGCTCTTACTCCAGCTTTTGTGGGCCAGGAACAATCTGTCCCTAAATCCTCTTTTCTGTTTACTATTTGATAAGATAGAATAGTAGATGGTCAAAAAAGGAAGTTTTCAATGTGTTCATATTTCCACATAACTGGCGCATGGCAAGTCCTCTGCCAGAGTGTGCCTACTAGCCTGCTAACAAAATGAATCATGAATGTGGGTGACTTGAGAGTCAAATATTTATGGTGGATCCGAAACAAAAATGTCCAGGCTTGCTGCCATGCAGAAAAAACTGCAAAGTATTTTTTTTTTTTTAATTTTTCATGAGTGGAAGCCTAACAACATACAGTAATTTAACATTTGGGATTTGGCGTGATGCAGCAGGAATGCCACAGAGTAAGTGATTTCCTTGTTCTCAGCATGTCTGCAGTTAGTGCTCATGAAGTCTCTGAAATAACTGCAAGGAGATAAACCTAAGACACAGTTTTTCTGCTTCCTACCCTTCTATTTTTCAGGCTGGGCAGGAATCCTGTGGCATTTTGAGTGGAAACACTGAGAGGCAAGTGCTTACAGAGGGATTTCCATCAGCTACACGAGGACAGGAACATTGTTTTGGCTATTTATCAACAGAGAAAATAAATTCTAATATCTATGCCAGTCAAAGCACTTGGCGCGGGGCTGGATTAATCCGAGGATCTGCGTTTGAGAGGGCTGGAACTGACACAAGATGGATTTGCTCATTATCATTAGCACTTTGTTTGGTACTCTTGACAACACAAAGGCGGCAGGGGTTACGTACATAAAAAGTCTAAATTGCTGTTCATTTGGACTACGCGAGCTTCCCTCTTTCATTCAGCAAAGCAGCTTTTGCAGCTTCTCTGTGCACTGGCAGAGTGTCAAGGTGGCTGATATGCCTTAGAGAGCCATGTACAGAGGCCCGAGCCCTGCGAGAGGCTGCGTGGACTCTGCGCCCCCTCCTCCTGCTGTGGGCAGGCTGGGAACCCCGCAGCATCTCACGCTTTCCCACTAGAGTAGAAAACAAAACAGAAGGTTCAATCTCCTGCCCACTGTGTGTCCCATGGAGGAGATGACTGATGGCAATAAAAAAATGTATCAACAGGCATAAAGTTGCTAGTTAACATCAGGAAAGTATGACAACTGGAAATTGTTCCACCATGAAGAAGAAATTTAGGAACCGTTTTCTGTTGTCTTTTTCCACGTGATCCTGTGGTAGCTTGGAAATGTGTGAAACAAACAGAAGCTTGCCTCCCTTGGATGGCTGCTTAAGATACATTCTCATTCTACCCGTGGCTCTAGGGCTGGGGAAGGCATTTGCAAATGCCTTGCATCATTTTAACAGGTGACTCACTTTCCATGAGATTTACTTAGAGGAAAGCCCCAAGAAATACAGTCTTTGAATAGGATACTACTAGAGGAAAGTCTGCTTCCTAAGGAGAATTTATAGCTTTCTAAATGGCCCCAATTTAAAAGAAATGAAAAGGGAGTATGGTCTATTGGCCACAGTACGATATTAATGCCAAGGAAATCCTTTTGGTAAGGGCCTATATATCTTTCAGTTAGCTTGGGCTTAGCTTTCTGTCGATGCTGTCTGTTTGCCAGCATCCTGTGAAGATTACAAGATATATGAGAATGAATACTTGTAGGAAATTTTGGAGTCAGGGTATATGCACATCACCTTTGCCTGTCAATGCGTGCTTCTGTGAGGTGTGCAGTCAATGTAGTCTGAGAGTCTATGCCTTATTGTTTGCAATAGGTTTTCTGGTATCTGATAAGGTTACAGCTTCAAGTAAAACCTTACCAGCTGTTGAAGTGCTCTATCTATTACCATTTGTGGATTTTCTGGTACTCAAAAGCAGCTGAGTTTTCATAGTATCATTTGCCTCAGTAGAAGTGCTAATAGTTTTGGGGTTTTGTTTTGTTTTTCCTGCAGGGCTTCAAGGTTTCAGGACCCTTACAGAAGTATTTTGACTTTGAATGATTCAGCCTAGATAATTAAAAATGATTGAAGGAGAAGGGAAAGCTGACAAAGACATTTTGGTGCATGCAGAGACATGTGATTTATATATACACAATCACACAATCATATAAGCCTCATTTCCTTAAGGAACCAGACCAAAAAGGGCTGTATCTATGCTTGGTATTTTCTATAGATAGCAATACACTTCCAGCTTCCTGTAGTAATGGCAAAATTAGTACTATTTTATTAATTTTGTTGAAGACTCCCTCCATCTGTTCCCCTTCCGCAAATCTTTCTTATTATTTCCTTTCATCCACAAAATCCCCCACCAAAAATCTGTTCACCATACACTTATAAAGTTGTCACTGCTTAGAAAAAAACATGGGTTTTTTTCCTCTTTGATTTTTCCATGCTTTCTTATGCTAGCAAAAATCCATTGGTTAAGAAGAAATTATCCTTGGCATAGACCATGCCAAAAAAAAGAGAAAAATACCTTCTCGTCAAGAAAGCATCCAAAATATATTAATTCCATGAGGAGTAAGATGGTCATATGACATTTGGATAAAGCAGACTTTTCAGAGACTGGCGATCTAGCAAATATAAATCCACTTGACTTCAGTGGATGAGCTCATCTGCCTGACAGCACTTCTGGCCCTCCTGGATCGCTCCCCAAAAGATATAAGGCTGCAATGTTCTATTCCTCTGCTTTGAAAGAACACTGTGTGAAATTAACTTTGTGAAATTAAATAAGGAAATTAATATCTTAATCCTTCCAACCATAGATAGGTGGTATGCACAGGTATATCTTTCCTCTGTGGTTTGTTTGGTTTTTTTTTAATTTTTGTTTAGGATGCTAACATCTATTGCTGTGAAACAGTGGCGTTAGGCTCGCAGGCCTGGGAGCTGCCGCTCTCACAGCTCTCTCTTCCCCAGGAGAGGCAGGGGTTTTTGGCTGCTGGTAAGGTTGGAAAGCAACAGAGGTGGGATCCCACCACGCTGAGTGGGGCGAGGGTGCAGTTCAGTGGCGAGGGAAGCTGCCTGCCATGCGGAGGTCAAATACTGCTCTTCAGGTGATGAGAAACGTTTTGCCTGTCTGTGTGAGGCATACGCGTCTGCTGTCAGCTGAGTTTGGAAAGATAGCCCTAGTTTTCTTTTCCCACTGTGCTCTGTTAAGTACAGGTAGCTGGAATGTAACTCGTGTGTGTAACAGGAAAAGTCGTGTCTGTTACTGGAAGTTCAGTTATTTCTGGGTTGCAGCATAGCAACTGTTTAATAGAGAAAAGACGCAAAGTAGTTTGCAGAGAAAGGAGCTACAGCGACTTTATGCGAGCTGAAATTCTGCTCCTTAAAGCAAGAAAGTGCTGCAAAATCATAATTCCAGCTGCTGGAAAGGGAAGAGGCAGAGGAGCGCTGTCTGTTCTTCTTCCACAGAAGTCCCTGACACAGACTTACAGCGTTTCTTGGGAGTGAGTAAAATAACTCGGCACTTCTGGACATATTAGTCAGTGGTTTAAAAGTTCAGCAGAAGAGCTCGCCATTTGTTTGCTAATCCTTAAATTTTATAGATTTTCATGATGAAGTTCTGAGCAGCGCACCCAAAACAGTCAGGGAACAACATGGCTTTTACTGGGACTCTAAATTTGGAGACAAAAATTTGTTTTAAATGATATTTTGTATTAGCAAGGGAAAGAAGTGTTTCTGGTCTGAAATTTTATATGGCAACTTTCACCTCAAGGTAATGAAAACAAGCTGAGCTATAAACTCTTCAAAACTGGGGTTTATGGAAAGGCTGACAAATCCTTTACTGGAGTGATGTGGCTGGGAGCACTTTAAAAGATTCCCATGAAGCACTATTGATCATGATCACACACTCCCAAGCACTAACACCGGGAGGCAGCAGGCAGAAAGCCAGCTGTTTTCAATTACTCTGCCGTCCTGGCATCATGTCCGGCCAACGGGGCTGTGTTAGCAGCTGGTCATCTGGTGGGTGGAGGCTCCGTGGGCAATCTGAGGCCAGTGTGCTTCCTGGCTGGCCCTCCAGCCACATCATGTCCCGTCTACCCCATGGCTGGGCCATCAGCCCTCTGCTGTGTCATTTCTAGTGAAGGCTCTTTATACTATCCCCATGGGGATGGAGGTTGGTTTGGGAGAATGAGAGGAAGGGAGAAAAGGAAAACACCCAAGTTTTGGTTTTCTTCTTTTTGCTGGCATGAAACATCACACATAGATCATGTAAAAGGAATTGGCTTTTAGTGAGAGGATATGGCTTCACTTCTCAGCCTCTTCCCTTTGGGTTTCAAAACGAAGCCATCTGATGTTTGAAGCACCAGCCGGAGCCGGTGATTGGACTTCAGGAAATTCACAGTGGTGTTTTTGTGCTTCTAAATGAGCAACGCTGCTGCTTGTAAAGACCTGAGGTAAAATCCTGGCCCCACTGAAGTCCTTGGCAAACCTCCTACTGCCTTCAGTGGGGCCAAAATTTTACCCCGAGTCCTGCAAGCCATTAGTCTTTTGAGTTTTTAATGGGTGCACTCCTGCGCAGACAGACTGCTCTTGTAAGAAAGGGTTAGCTAGATTGGCTTGGATACTACACAATTTAAAACTTAAAGGAAAGCAATTTTGTAGTGAAATTAAGGGACTATAAAAGGAATTTGGCTTTAGACAACTTGCTTCTGTTTGGATTTGGATTAGGCTGCAATCTCCTTGTCTGTTTTTAGAATACATGTCCCTGCCAGCATCAATAATCTATTTTCCTTAGTGCAAGTGAAAGGCTCTGATGGCTCAGAGGTGTAGTCTGGTATCCAGTGTTGCTCTGGATTTCTTCTTTGGTTTAGGAGTCAGGCTACAAATAGTGAGCTTCTCCTTAACATTTATGTGCTGCCAACAGCCGATTCATTGACACGTGGGCTGACACACTCCTTCTTTCCCGTCGCACTGCTTCCGTCATTCCTGTATTCCTACCCCGTCAGATAATCCAGCTCCCCAAACCCTTTCTCTGCCCATGCTGTCCCTCCCAGCCCAGTCAGTATTCATTTGCACTTGGCCTGACTGTGTTTTTGTTGGCAAAATTCCTTTTATCCTGTCCAGCAGCATATTAATCCTTGAGCTCCTTCTTGAAATTTTCAGGTTCCTTCAAATACCTCTCCTTCCCCCACCTACTCCAAAGTAAATAAATCAGGACTTCAGATAATGCACATCAAATATATCCTTTCACCTCAGGTCACAGTGCCATGTGCAAGTTAAGCTCTGCAGGGCTAGAGGTTGAAGGTGGAGTCTACAGAGGAAGCTGGGGAGAAGGAATGTGTGGGGGTAGCCATCACTCCAGAGGAGCCCATAAAAGGTCTAGTGGTAACATTAGGAGAGACTGTGCACGGAGGATCCCAGCTCCTACTGGCATCTGCTGCTGCCTCGGGGGAGCGTGTGCTGCAGCCTGCCAAGGCATGGCTCCATCATGCTCTCCAAGCAGCTACGTTCTGAAGCTTAACTTTATTCCTCTGAAGGCGTCTCCTTCTCCATTCTGTCTGAAATATCGTTCCTTTTTTTTTTTTTTCTTCTTTCCTGGGCATGTGAGGCGCTGCAATTCCTCTTACACCAACTCTGTTTGTCCTTGGCTCACAAGTTTGCTGAGTTGTAAAGCTGGAAAGTCTTCCTGGACTTCCTTGAGCCTGTGTACGTGCAAAGTCTGAGACAAGTCCAGCAGGCACTTGTGTCCTGTACTCTGACATGGCACTAAGGACGCAGTGCTGCTTGCAGGCTGCCTTGCAGAAAACACCTAAAAGCAGAGTCCAAACAGCCTGTGTCTCACAAAATAGCTCCCCACAAAATGTTGCCAGCCATATTCTGCTTTACTGACTTCTAAGTGGAAGAAAGGTCTCCTGAGAGTGGTCCCTGCTAAGAAATCTTTGCTCAGAAGTGGTGTGAAAGGAGTGTTTTCCTGATAAAACTGATGGATTCTAAAGAGGCAGAGCCTATTGTAATGGGAAAGGACCATCAACTACTTCATCTATGTTAAAAATACATGAATGAGGGACTTTTTTGCAACATCCCAGAAGTTGCATCTTGGCCTTGTCTGAAACAGCCATCTCCTTTAGCATTCCCAGAGTTAATTTAAAGCCATTAGTGCTTGTGCCAAAGTATGACGGAACGTCGCCCTGTGGGAAGTGTGCTTCTGAGGGGGCAGCTAGGAAAGGTGGGAGAGGAAAGGAAAGGTGAGGACCCCTCATGTGTTTCAAAGTTGAGATTTAATTACCTCACCGGAGTTTTTGTTACAGAAAAGTAACCCATCCTGCTCTAACATCCTAATGGAGATACACCTTCGTAGTTTTGCTGTCATGGAGACCAAGTCAAACATAAGCAGGGACTGTAGCAGTGATTTTACAGAGCTGACTTGGTATAAATGACAGGTGCTTCGCGTCTGCTAGGATTTTGTAATGTGATACTTATTGCATGCTAATTTATAACCCCCCACCTTTTGGCAATGGAGTGATGTATAGAAAAAAATATAAGGCCAAACAGAGTAATTGCCCTAACATGTACTGCAAAAACCAGAGTGGAAACAGCCCGCTGAACACTCAAGATAAGTATAGCCATTTAAGCACAAAGAAAGTTTGCCTTTAGTGAATGCCTCTGTGCTAGTCATGCAAGGAAAAATATTTCAGCCTAGCTCCAGCAGTGATCATCAGTATCAGAGAATTCCTGGACGTTTATAAGGAAGTTTAGAAAGCACCCAAAGATTTCTGGAGAACAAAGTACGTAAAAAGTACCATTAGGTCAGGTCACGACGTCTTCAAGATTGATTTCAAATGCATTAGCACTCTGCTCTCCACACAGTAACTCTCTTCCCAAAGAACCCAAAGCACCTGACATCCAATAAGGTCTCTGCGTAGCCATTTGCACCTTGGCAAACTGAGACAAAGTACTTAATAATTTGTAGCTTACACTGACAGGGAGTAGTGTATGAAGATTGAGGAGAATTAGGGGGAGTTAACTTCTACTCCAGAATTCAAGAGAGGAAGGAAAGAATACTGTATGCAATTTGACCTGCTATAATATGTGTGAAACTTTGTATGGTCATTTTCTTAAAAAATGATGATTAATCATTTTGGAATGTGTTCACAATGTGCCTTATCTTAATATGTTTCCTTATGGTGACAATATTTTTCTTAATGATTTCAAATGCAAGGGAACAGCGTCAAGACCTCAGCGAACGTGGCTGCTACTGATAGACAATGGACCAGGAAGAAAGGCAAATATAATGAACCTCCTTGTTCTTCCCATTTGGTCAAGAACTTTCCATCACTGCTGTGTTTGTCAGTCCCCCATCGTAAGCAGGGAGAACACCTGATGAAATGATGCATGTTCTGGCTTACTCTTCAGCTGATTGTTCTGTTTCGCTTGCATTTCCTAGTTGTACAGTAGTTATATAGATTATATGTCAAGTCAAATTTGGGTTGAATGGAGTGCTGCCATCTCTTGGTTATTTTAGGCAGATACACTCACAGACTGTTTCATTTTCCTGCCACTCAGGAATGGTATGAAATAACATAGAAAAACAGCTATTCTGGATTAAAATGTTGAGGCACTTAGGAAGCATAATTGCGGTTTTTATATATTTAAACATGGGGAACAGAGTACATTTGCTGGTGCATTATTTTTTTATAGATTTTTTTATACATAATTGTAGGCAATAAAGACATTAAGATGCAGACATTAAGGAGAACTGGATTAGTAAGAAATGCCTATCTTATACTGTGCAATTTCAGTCATGAGAGTTCAAATTATTCATACTCAAGATCTGTCAAATAATTTATGGGAAAATGCTTTTACCATTACAAATGTAATTTTCTTTCCTCCTTTCTGTGACTGGAGCAAAAAGACTTACTGTAAGTACTGTGTTGATAGGAATCTACAGTCGCCCTCTTCCTGGTCCTTTCCAGGGTTGCAGACCAGAAGTGCACGATCTCCCTTTCTCCAGTAGCAGCAGGAGCCAGATTTGGTTGGTTGGTTTTCCCTTTTTAACTGAAATATGGGAGTAAAGAAAGTCTAGTTAAATTCAAAATAAAAGTTAAACATCAGAAACTTTCACTGCCACAAACTCTCCAACCCAACCCCCCACCATATTGCAAAGAAAACAATATATGACAAGGATTTAGAAATAATTTATAATGTAATAATTAATATGGAAGTAGGTACACGTACATTATGAATAAATGCTACTATTAGAAGAACAGGGTATTAAGTTAACGACTACTGCTGCTATACTCTGGATCAGGGTGATGGCTCCTCAGGGTCATCCTATAGCATCCTCAGGGAAGAGCTATCAGAAGCTGCCCACTGCCCTGCTTCTGGCACTTTGGAGGACCAGAAGGCCCACAGTCTGTTTTTTGATGAATGCTAGGGATGGAATTTAAAAGCCATTGGCTTTCTCAGTGCTCCTCAGCCACCACCGTTGCATCTGTACCAGTCATCATCCCTCCTAATGTGGGGACACAAACCCAGTAGCAAATACTTGACAGATTATGGCCTCAGTGCTGCCACGTGTAGGGCGGAAAAACATTGACTCTTGTGCAAGCACAGAGAACTCAGAATCTGAGACCTGGAAAAGCCTCCTGGCAAGGATGTAAGTTCTTGAACGAGCCAAAGCCATTGTCTGTTGTTGCTTCTGCTCATCCCTCTGCTGCAGCCTGTCCTGGCTTCCTTGCAGTCCTGTGCAAGGAGCGCAGGAGTTCTCAGGAATGTCAAGGACTTGAACAACTTTTGTTCCCTTTTTTGTGCCTTCTGACACTTTTAATAGTAGGGTACCCCTACTATTCAGCAGCATTCCAGAAGAATGATTTTAGCATACAGCTCTAAACATGAATGAATGAAATGAGGGAAATCCCACCTTGTTTTATCTAAAGTAGGAAATCATCATCTAAGCAGCAAAATAAAGGACTTAAAGCTAGCTAACTGTATGGGACATATTCTGGTCTTCATCCTTATTGCTTCCACCTCTGTCCTGCAAAGTCAGGGAGAGGGGAAGGTGCTGCTTGTTCCCTACCCTTCTTGCTCTCCTGGGCCACCAGTTGCCTTTAGAATAAAAAGATGCAAAATCTCTTTCTAAATGAACATGTTTCTGGTTCTCTGAGAAATTTAAGAGGTAGCAGGTTTCTCATTTAACAGTGGAGGCAGCAGCATAATTCTGCCTGCTCAGAAGATGCTCAGCAGAGCAGTCACAGCTATGGCATTGCTATAGTTCCCTGAGGCATCTTCCCCCACTTATCAGCTGGTGTCATCTCCATAGCTGGAGCATGGAGCTTGTGTGCTTCATGGCAACTTTCCAAACTCTTCTATCTAAAACTTCACTTTTGAGCCAACCTAAGGAATGCGGTAACTTAAGGTCAGCTCCCAAAAGTATGTGTGATTCACTTTGGCTCTTGCATGGTCTCCTCATTTTAACCCCCTTGATTCCTCCCTTTTTCTTCAGGCTGGCATTTTTGGCTTTTGCAGGTTTGTTCTTCTGTTTACTTTTTTTTTTTTTCTTTTTCATTTGAAAGTGATCACTTCTGTCTCTAGCCAAGCTTTCTAGCTGTGTGTACACTACAGCCAATAAATGAATAGTCTGATAACTATCTCTTGCTAAAGGAAGTTCATCTAAAAGGTTTATGACTGTACTGCGATTGCAATGTTTGGACACGCTGTTCTACGGTCTCTGAAAAGTAAAGCTTTTCTTGTATAGGTTTCATTGTAGTAATAATAGAAAGAATAACTAATTACAAAGTTCTAGGGTCACTCCTAGTCCTAGGCAAAGCACTTACCTTTCAAACAGCCATTTTCTAACAAGTTTTTTATAAATATTGAGAAGTTAATTACAAGGAAGGGCTTCAGTGTTTCATACAGTAACAGGCAACGTGAAGGGATTCCTGTAACGCATGATACAGATATTGAGAGGCAGCTGCAGAAATCCTAATGAGGGTGTTATGTGGTACTACTTTTGCCAGTTTCTCTTAAAATGAACCTTCACTTCTGGAAGGTTTTTTCTCTCACTTTAAGAGATGCTACATGTATATGTACACGCATGTTGACTATGCATCAGTAAAGAAGGAATGTGTATAATGCCAAAATACTTTGACAACGATGAGATGACAAATCACAAGCATGCTTAAGGCATCCGTTACTGATGGAATAAAAAGAGCAGTTCAAGGCATTCCTTCCAAACAAATCTTTATCTCCTCCTTAAGTGGTGTTGACTGTGAACACTACGGAAATCTCTGGCTGGCAATTTCCTGGACAGCCCTAGAGGAGTCAGGCTGCATTTGAATCAGAACTTGAGTGTGGGTGGTAGGGTGGAGGAGGGAACAGAGGTACGTGGTATAGCTGCTCATATCTTCATAGCTATTCCTCCACCAAAGCAATGACAGCATATAAAAGCGGTAATGTGATTTCACAGTTCTAATCTGGTTTATCATAATTTTTTCCAAGCGGTGCCTCAAAGCAGTCAGGGAGGGGAAATACACATTAATGCTCTGTGCTATTTCATGACTAACCACGTTCAAAATGCACAGTGTTTTCCAGAAAAAGTGAGGGTTTTATGCCTTATTATCTTTTCCATAACAGCAGTGTTATCTACAGCTGATATACAGAGAGCTTTTTTTTTTTTTTTTTTTTTAATACTGAAGATGTGCCTATTCACAAGAAGAACTGATCCAGACATGCAGAAATACAGTCTTTTGCCTTTCTCTGCAGGAAATGTACCTTTATTTATGAAATTCACGGTTGTGTCTAAACCCATGGGCAGTGTAGGAAAGAAAACCCATTTAACAGGGCGGGTTGAAATAATGTATTCCTACATGGATATATGTGATCAGCACTGTATGCTCTATCAGGTTAAGTGACAAGACATAGTAAGGTAGGTAAGGGTTTGGGCTGAAAACTGGTGCTTATTTGTGATAGAATTTGTTGATAAATGGTTTGCAATGAGAAACAGATCTACAGCTTTAGAGGCAGATATGATTTGTTTATCCTGCAGCCAACATCTTCATGCTCAGCTTGTCAGCTGTCTTTTCCTTGTCACAGATATATAGCCAAAAATCAGGAAGACTGTGCTTTCATGGATCAACTGCATTAAACAGTTGTCAAGCTGAGAGCCAGTTTGGTCGAGATTTATGGCTGGCTCAATCAAGTTGATATTAGTGGGGCTGTGCTCTTTTACCCAGGCTCATCTTTTGACCCTCTCAGTTTCATCAAAGATAAATTAAATATTCTGGCAACACAAACGCAATGGATAAAAATGGATTATCTCTAAGAAATAATGAATAAATATAAAGTCAAGCCATACATGGCTGTGGATCTGGAACAGAACATAACCAGAAATCTTTAGAGGCAGCAGTTAACAGAAAAACTTCAGTGCTATTTCAGGATCAGGATGCAGACAGCAGGAAAGGACATTTCTAAAATAACTCTGGAGCTCTTTCGTTCTCCTCTGAATACTTGGGATTCTGCTAGCTAACAAGTGTTTATTAGCTGTTTGTGCCTTAATCAGTTGTGTCAATATCCCACTATCTAACAACTTAATCAGTTTATTTTTTAATAATTCAAGCATTGATGCTTGAAGGCCGAAGTATAGAAAGTTGAGATTTCAGCTGATTAGCATCTACAAATGCCTGCCTGGGAAGTGTCTACACATCAGATAAGAGTGTAGGAAGATCTGTGGCTAAGAGCTGAACCTAAAGCAATTCACGCCAGAAATAAGGCAGAGTTTTTGAAAGGTGAACAAAATTAACTTTTGGAACTACTTACCTAAAGACAGAGTGAATCACTTAGCTACTTGACACCTTTAAATTGAGATAGATGTCTGAAATAAATGCTGTAGTTCTACCACAGCTTACTGGACCTGATGTAAAATACCAAGGTAAATTATTCTACAACCTGTATTATGCAAGAGGTCAGACTAGAGCACCCATATGATCCCCCCTGACCTTTTAGAACTATAAACGTTCATAGCTAGAAAGGCAAGAAGGAATGGGTCTAAACATTTGTGAACACTATCATCTCCCCATAAAGCCTAGGGGAGGCGGCACGACTACAAGATAGAGGATGAAAGTGCAGTTCAGCTTCTGAACACTGATGTTAGATTCAAAGGTGAGGAATAAGGAGTCCTGTGGTGACCATTTTATGTTCCCCATAGTCATGATCAGAGCCATAGAGGACATCTGAAGGCACCAGCAGCTGATCTCAGGTTTGACTGAGTTTAGAAGATACCTATGATGCATCAGCTTTGAGCAACTCAGTGTTATGATTGGGATGTGTGCTTTTTTAGGATCTGTATGTTTCAGCTTACTTTAACTCAATCAGCAACTAATATTTAAAAAAAAAATCTCTCCAATGTTAAGACCAGCAAGATGGTACTCTGTGACTTTCATTTGTTCTGATGAGTGCAAAACCAGAAACCTCATGCAAGTGCAGATCAAGTACTCTTGTTGAAGGGTAAAGCAGTACAGAAGAATGAACAGTGGCAGTGACCTCACTGTTAAGCAGATTTTTATTTATTTCTTCATGATGCACTTAAATACATTTAAGATCCAATTAATAGATTATTCTAAATTTAGGAACAATGCCAAAAATATTAGTATATCTAACCTCTCTTTTCATACCCTTTCCAAAGTGCCCAATTAAGTGATCTTTTTCTGTAGTTTTCATTAATTAAGCCAGCCTTGACTTCATTCCAACTCAATCTGGGTTACCGTGTTAGATTGATAAAAAGCAAGAAGTTAATCATGAAGAATGAATCAACTTAGAGTTCCCTGTATACCCAGACTGAAGATCCCACTTGTCTTTCCAGGACTCCCGTAGGCACAGATGTTATTGACACAACACAGGAGGTGGTTTCCCTTGGTATCACCACTGAGTGCAGAAGAAATTATGAAAAACTTTGCCCAGACATGGTGAATTCTGCAAAAATGGCTGCGATACAACTATGCGCGCAATTGTGGAATGTATGATCTCAGATTCAGAAGTAGACACTGAAGGCTTTGAAAAGAGGGTATTGCACTGTTTTTAAGCTGGGATGCTGATGGTAAGACAGAAAGGAATATGTACACCATTCACAGAGGTACAGAAACACACGTGCCAACACTCATAGCTGCATTTACCATGGTGCTGCACCACTAAATGTTATCGCTGATGAATCACGTGTCTGCAAGGTGAAGTGGGAAGCTGAATCTCATCATCCACCCATCCACCTCCTTAGTTCCATGGAAGCTGGTATGCTGATGTCCCTGATGATCTTTTCTCCAGTTGTGTCCGGTCCAGCTTCTGTATTCAGCCTGGAACACTGCCAACTACAAGCAACTTCATCTTAAATACATACGTAGGGTCTCACCTGCTCTGTGTGACAGTGCTATCTTACTCTCACTGGCTACCCAGGCAGCTTTTGCCACCTTTGGACTGCCTCTAGATATGCTGCTTTGTAGTGTTTCTCTGAGTGATGAATATGTAATTCTGGTGCCAAGGCATTCTGTCTAAGGAGTGTCCTGACCCCAGTGTGGGTCTGGGAAGGTGAGAAAGTCTGACAAATGCTGAATAACTACTAGTTGATAAAGCTTTGACATCTCAAACAGCAGAGAACAAGTCTAACAAATGCTTTGAGGGAAATGTGCAAGTGAAACAGACAGTAAGGTTTGGCAGTATAAGAACTGAATACCATTCAGGGCAATAGCAGAGTCTAGCAGATGGCTGCGGCAGCATGCACAGGCATGAGGTCAGGCTGCAGTGGTGCATAGGAGGGAAACTTTCTTCTGTCAGTACCTTTTCTCCTACAGTATCACCAGCGCAGAGGAAAGGGGTGGAAGGTAAATATCCATAACGTTGCATCCTTAGATTTAGCGGTCTGATTTATAACCATCCCTTACATGATTTATTTGAGAGGACAAGGAAGACAACACTTCCTGCCTATGACGAGAAAGGCCAGAAACATATCTATTTAAAGACAATTTTAAGCTACTATACTGCTCTCTCAACATAGTATTTCTAATCTACTCTGGAATGAGAAATGAAATCAATAGTGAGGACTGGTACTCACTGGCATAGGCTGGATAACTGTAGATTGGGAACTTGTTTAAAATAATTCATCCATTCTCTTAATTTCTCTGAGAGGTTTAAGTGAACCAAGAGGAAATCATTGGTGGCCCATGAGAAAGAGATGGCAAATACAATTTGAAAAATGCTGTTTAAGTTGTGTGAGGAAAAATCTTTTAAATTTTTGACTCAGAAAAAACTCTTCTGCTCTTGAACATTATTCAGATGCTAGGAGGTCTGTCTCTGCCAAATATAGCTACTGCTTTCAGTATACAGCTAATGACTGCAGTTTTCACTTATCTGTGGGTCTTGGTGTTTTTAAAGTCCAATATTGTTTTCCTTTTGCTAAACAGTGACTCCAGACATCCTTTATGTGGGAATGCTATTTAAGAAAAACAAATATTTTTTACATACTAGCAATTCACTAAACAGTTTCCCTTTACCTTTAATGACCTGTTGTAAAACACTGGAATGATTCATTGAGGAGAAAATCAAGATAACGCAGGTCATTTTGCAAACCCAAACGTAAGAAGCAGCTTTTTTATCTCTGGAACAGACAGCACTTAAGCAGTGCTCACTGCCAGTCCTGTGAGAGTTCAGAAGTGTTTGTCATCTTTCCACTACATAAAGTCTGTTTTCATTGTTTTATAACTTCTGCCAAAATAATTACTCTGGACTGCTAAAAATTAGCAGGAGGAGGTCTTAACCCAGAAACAGTCACTTGAATTTCAGTTTGAATAACCTTGGTTAGACTGACTTTAGGGCAGAAAAGGTGGAACTGCTTGCAGATTTACAAACACCTTTGGTTTGTTTAACTTCAAAATAGCTTAGAGTATGCATTTTTCTCATTTGGCAAGCACATACATTCTGGAAGGAGAGAAAGGCAAGGCCTTAATTTAATCACAGAAGCACTGTGCTTCAAACAATAACTTCTCAATTGCAATAATTACTATTTTCCAGGGTTTTTCCTTTCAATCTGAAAAATTTACTTCGTTTCTTTGTATACTGCCTAGGACACAGAATGAATCATACTTTTTTTTTTTTTTTAATAAACATACAAGCCTTTAGGAAGTCAAGTCAGTATATTACTGGCAGCAGGCGCCTCTTCAGTTCATCTTGGCGATGACCTGTAAGTTAACAGCTGGATCCAGTGCTCTCTAGAGTTACTGGAGGGATTTCTATTGATTTCAGTGGACTTTTGTTCAGGCTTGATGTGTCTTTGACATTTGGCACTGAGGACAAGGGCACTGATGAAACAGTCCAGACCAAACATGTAGACACTCCAGTGAAAGTACGGTTAAGAGGAAAACAATGTTGTCTTTTGCTGTTTGTGCTTATGGGAGTGCTTGTCCTCTTTTTAAAGGCAACTTGACACTAACATTTAAAAAGCAAAACATAACTGGGAAAATACAGATTCCTGCAAGCCCAAGTTTCAGTCATAAGTGTAACATTTGTTTATGGACAGTAGATTCCTCCTCAGGCCGGTGCAAGGCATCTGTGTTTGACCAGTTTCTGAAGGTTCACATGGAAAATCGGTCAAGTGCTGGGCTTTTAATTAACCTTGCTCTCAGGGCTCATAATTTCTGTGAAAGAGATTTTGGTCTGCATGCTTGTCACTTACACAGTCTTTTGCTTTTTTTAATATAGTTTACTTGTTGCATAATATAATATCTTAGTTAATATCTATATATATGTAATATAACATTTTAAATAATATCTACCATATCAAACACTCTGCCTGGTGCAGAAGCTGGACAAGTCCAGAAACTTCCCCAACACTAAGAATTGTCCTCAAGAAAACTACAAGCTGCAGGTCATCTCCAACAGATGAAGAAATTACTTTCCTGCAGACAAAGGAATTCAAGATATTAACATAGATAGCATTATACGGATGATACCACTTACTGCATATTTTGTTGCCAAAAAGATATAAAGCTCCTAATTAAGTTTTTCTTTCATCACAGGAGACAGCTGCTGAAATATCCAGTAATTAATGCTGTGATCACACATGCTTCTCACTTCTAGGCAGAAAGGGCAGTGACTCCTTACCAGTTTGGAAGCTGCTACAGCAAGGATGAGCACAAATTTATAGCATCTTTGAGCTTCCCTAGAAGTTCTTCTATTATTTGAGACAATCATATCATTATTCTGCAAACAAAAAAGAATAGCTGGCCAACTGGAAGTACAAAATAAGCCTTCATACATTTTGAGAAAAGAATAGAGGCTTTCAGATAAATTGCTTTTCCTTGCTGAGCCCTCTTTGCTGTAGTTAATTATGACTGGCATATACAAGAAAAGGCAAACCAATAAGAAAAGTTTACGGGCAACACTGAGGAAGTGTCCTAATTCCTTTGGGCGTTTTAGCATATTGTACACCACTAACCATTTGCTTTCCAAGTGATCTCACCAGGGTACCAACAATGTAGATGTCTTCAATGGAAGCTTGTTCAGGCCTAATAATTACAGTTTAAAGAACAGTTGGCAACGCATTGTCTATGTTAAAATTAAGACACAAATTTTGTTCCCACAAGAGATTTGACTACGGGTTCTTTTTGTACTGAGGAATGTATAATACAGAGTCCAGATGAACAATAGGAACCCGCAATCAAGACATTAGTTTTAAAATTGCTAATATGGCTGAAAAACAAAAGAGTGTCTTTTGATGTTGTAAAGGTCACGAGGCAGCAAAAAATGACATGTATGCATAACAAATGGCCAAAATGCATAAGCCTACTGAAAATAACATTTAATTCCTATCAAAGTAATTTATTTCTTATTCTCAGAGAAATTAGAATAAGCTAATTGCATATGCAATTCTTTACAATTTAGACATGTCTTTGCTATAGGGAATGAGAGCAGAAATAGTGCAACAAGATATTCACTTGAACTGTTGCTTCCTACAAAATAAAATGCAGCATGAAAGGAGCTGTCAATAGAAAACTCTGCCTGCTCAGATGGAGCTTTGGTTAATGAATGAACCCTATTTCCATCAGTGATCTTGGTGAAAGCAAGGATGCAGAGTTAGGGCGGGTTGTATTGTACCTATCAGTGACCCCCTACATGTTAGGTGCTTACTCTAGTGGCTAAGCTCTTTCTTTAATCCAAAGAGAGAGGCAAAGAGAGAAAACAGCATCTTCAGAGGGTGACACATTTCATGCATTTTCGATATGCTTTTCACATGCAGTGAATTACCTTCTGGTGCTCTTTGACAGCTAGCTTGGAAGACACCTGGTTCCTAGATGGGTAATTTGAGGTGTATTCTGCTTCCCATTCAGTAAAACTGGGGAACCTCCTCTGAGACTGACTGAGTTTTGCCACCTGTTTCAGTAACTCCAAGGTCTAACTCAGCCCAGTGGTGAGGGTACATGAAAGGACCAAGCTGGGGCATCACTTGGATGGGGCCAAGAGACCCAGGTGTCAGAAAACACTGATGACAACAGCATGGTCTGGCTGTGCCCCTGCTCTGATTCTAGACTGAACATGATGAAAACAAATAGCAACAAGGTGATGCTGTGGCATGTCCTGGTTCCTCCTGCTACTGCTGCTCAGAGGACTCCTGCTGATCTCTTCACCTAGAAAAGGGGAGGACCCCATGTATGGAGCAGAGCAGTGGAAGATGGGTCTACTTGGTCCTACTCCTGAGCTGAAGCAGTCCCAAGCTAACCTCCTGTCCTCTGTGCCCTAGGGCCCACCATGGCTCTGCCTGTGTGGGCAATATTCATTAATTTTGCATTCCCCAAAATGAAGCTTTACCACATTGCATTCCATACTGACTTTGGAAAGGAAAACCACAGTCTACTAAACATTACCAGGATACAGATGTCTCAGTCTTATATATTCAGAAGCTTTTAACTATAAAGAATATCAGTCCTGTCAAATGAGATGACATTCCTATTTTTGACAAAATAAATATCTCTGTGCAGGCATTTTTTTGCTATTTAAAGCAGAGGTATGTTGGGAAGAGGGAAATCATACAGTACATTCTCCCATTCTCTTTTTTAATGTTATGATAAGTGTCCCCAATACCTACTCTATATTGTGTGCAATACAGGTATCATACAGATGTGAGTTTACTAATTGTTAACATTTAATCACTATTAATCATCCATCATAAATGATACTGAATATAGTAAATTCGGTGGAAGGGCAAATAAAAAAAATAACAGAGAAAGACAACCCACACATATAACCAAGGTAGAAGGTGATGCAACTTAAAATGCCACAAAATATGCTTGGATCTAATACTTGATGACACAAGTTTCTGGGTACGTTACTCATCAGTTACTTATCAATTGCTTAGAGTTATCAAGACCATAAATTTGCACTTCCTTTCTTTTCCAGATGGTAGTATGGAATGATTAACAATTTCAATTTTTAAATTTTTTTTTTTCAGAACATTTGATAGTTGATGGAGCTCACTTGAAGACTGATTGCTGGGAATTTTGCTGCACTAAACCATTTGGAAGATAGAAATATACATTCTGAATTGTTTACAGCTTGAATCAGTCACATAAGAGAACTTGCATATTGAAAAGAACTTCTTAAGAGGCACAAATACAGCTAATTGAGCATGTATTTTACTGATTATATTCTGTGAAGACCTACTATAGGGCAGACTGTTGTTGTCTACATTAGCTACTATGCTAGTGATTTGCAAAGGCAGAACCCAAAGAAATGTGATGGGTCCTTCAGAAAGGACCTGAGCTCTTTCTTACCTTCAGTTCCTTCCTGAAGATTTTTGCAACAAAGATCAGTGCTATAGTCTTTTACAGCTGCCAAAATCTCTGCACAACCTTAAGAATATGTAAGAGGATCTCCCAGGCAACAGGCATCAGTTCAGAAATGCATACAATGTATATTGGCAAATTCCTGCCTCTGCTTCTACCTACCACACCATGTTTCCTAGATCAGAGATTGTGAGGAAGTTATTATGACCTGGATCTGCTAGCTACAAGCCATTATGTCTCTAGCTAACGGTTTGGGTTCCCTGGGCTGTGAACTAGAAATACAGTGTCAGAATCTGAATCCTGTGCGTGCCAAGGTATTACCTTTTCAAGAGGTGTTCTCGTCCAGCTAAATGCCTATATGTGCTGACTATTTTTTAATAAAAGAAAAAAAGAAAGAAATTAACAGATTAATACACATCTGGTATCATATAGAGTTTACTTTGTTAAGAATAAAATTCAGGTGTATATACAGTTGATCAAGTCGAAATGTTGGCAGGGCATATTGTCTTTGAGCAGCTAGGAATTTTACCCATTTTTTTACTTCCAAACAGTAGCCAGTAATTGTGCCAAGGTCAATTTCTTATTCCTAATAGGAATTTTTCTAATTCTCTTGTTTTGTCAAGAGCCTAAACCCATGACAGCAGCCTTTCTTACATAGAGGGAAGTTGGTGGGGGAGTCGTCTCCCCCTGTGGAATAGAGGAGTGAGATATGCGGCTTGGGAAGAAGTCTTGCTGCAGGGGCCCTCAGTGTGGCATGAAGGATTATAACTGGATAGAGGTGTCTGGGTCAGAGATAAAGCACAAAGTTATGGCTAGATGGCTCCAACTGAGAAGCGAATAAGGAGTTCTTGGGTACAAGGAAACTATTTTGCTCAGATAGACTGTTGTGATCAAGTCCTGAAGCACCGAGGTCTTAAAAGGCTCCCAGTAGCCATAAGCTTTCTCTGCTCTTAGCCTCAGTGTTGTCTGGTGAATCTTTCTCACCCTGCTCTATCTCTGGGATCACTTCTACTACCATCACATGTTTGGCCCTGCCTCCTCTTATTCTTCTCCCAGTGGCTTCTAACCATGTGCCCTTCTGAGCTGGTCCACGTGGAACAAATCGCTGAGTCCCTAATTCTTACAGGGTGTATGTGAGGGAGCATAAGGAAACTGTTTAAGAACTTCTGGACTCCGGAAATCTCATTCTGCCTGAAGTAGCTGATAACAGCACATGTGAACAGAAAAGGACGAAAAGAGTTTAAGCTTTGAGAAACCAAGCTTCTTGATTCTTATGATGATATTTCTACTGGATAGTTCTGGGCAAAGGTTGAGATATCATCCTGCATTCCATGATTTTCTGAAGGCGTTTCACCAAGACCCTCAATAGGAGCAGCAATGTTTTTGGGAGGAGATCAGCAAGTGCCAAGAAACATATCCATGAATGTCTGTCCAGGGTTGCTTCAGTGATAATATACACTTGGCATAATTTCAGTTGATACTTTCTGGAACATTAGTTTTGTAAAAAGAGATTATAAAAAAAATTCAAAATTCTTTCATATGCAAGCTACCTAAACAGAAGAGTATGTTTGCACTGGGAGAATAAATGCTGCAATACATGACCTGGAGAAACTGGTTGCCGTGTATATTGAAATAGTAGTGTTAAGTGCTGGCCAGTAACATTTTTCATCTGACTGCTGTCTGGAAATATACAATGAGTTGTTACTGGCATTTTGAGATGACAGACCACTTTCCAGTTTGCATAAAATCATGAACAGGCTAAATACAATTTTCTTTGATGCAATGCACATGTGGAACCTAGTCTGTAAAAAATCAGTTAACACAGAAGATTAAAAAAAATTAATTTGGTGATTTGCCATTTTGGCCAATGCTTGGAACTGGATTTCTTATACACACTAGCTGTGTGAGATGCTCAAACTTTGTTCAATAAGATCAAAGAAAGGAGCTGGAATTATGGCAAACACTTGTCTGTTTCTTTCCACAATTGTAAGAATCTGGTAGGCTTTTATTCCTCTGAACATCAAATAAGGTTATGTTCTCTTTTTCTCTCAAAGAGCTATTGCAGAAGTTAGATCTGAAACTGAGACTTAACAAAGTAAAAGCCAT
>JAOXNO010000024.1:68108231-68120473 GCA_028565335.1 Limnodromus scolopaceus
GTTATGTTCTCTTTTTCTCTCAAAGAGCTATTGCAGAAGTTAGATCTGAAACTGAGACTTAACAAAGTAAAAGCCATACAAAAAATACAAAAGCTGTATTACTTTTCTGAAATAAGGCTGTCCGTATATGCTGACAGAAATCAATCCAGGAAAAAAGAAGGTGCCAAAGCCACAGCTAATATTCAAGTCATCAGTACAACATTTTACTGAATCTCTGAGCTGTTGTTAAATGAGAAACAATTATAAATTGTTACCATCAAAAGAAATAAACCATTAAATGAGATTGTCTACTGAATCTGCCTAGCAATGGAATGAGGGCACTGAAGATAAGATTGGCTGCCTATGAAGACAAACCCAACAGCACACTGGGTGTTTAAAACCTGCTTATTGAAACATTGCATCCCATGAATAGTGTTGATTCCAAAACCAATACTTAGGATGAAATGCTTCATGTTGTATAATGTCTTCAAGTGCTGTTAATAGCTTTTCTCTCTCACATTAGGCTAATTAAATAAGGACATTTTAATTTCTGTCAAGGATTAATTTCCTTCCAGTTTTCTGAGTGCAAATAGTTCAGGAGGATCTAACTGACACATTTTAAGTCTGCAAGGTATTTGAACCCTTATTTGCAAATAACTTTGATGAAGGTATCTTTTTTTTTTTTTTTGAGTCCCAATTGCAGCTGAATTCATTTGTCTGCTGCATGATTCTTGCATGCTATTCAGTCACAGAAGTGAATAGCAGGAGATACAGCCTGCAGGTTACCAGCACTGAGATAATTTAGAACCTTGGTTTCATTATGAACAAATCCAGGCTTGCCAAAGCCTATTCCTGCTGCTTTTCTCACCTCATTTTGCAGCACAGCTGTTTTAAACTTCCTAAAAGGATTCAAGGCTGATCAGCTGGTATTTATTGACTTCAGAGAATATGCTAGCAATACAAGCTTTTGATGCTTAAGAAAAAAAGCAATGTTTGTTATTAAATAGTTTTGGAAAACATTTTAACCACATTTAAGAGGGTGACAAATAACTGTTGTTTAAGAGAATGGATTTTAAAGAAAGTTTCTTTCTGTTTCCTGAAGGAATGCTTCTTTTGAAAAGATCAGATTTGTAAACCTCTCAAAGAGCCAGTGCACCAAAAATGCTTTTGTTGCTTCACTGGCTACTTGAGATTTCTTTTCTCTTTTAAGTAGTTCCCAAAAAGAAGACAAGAGTGAATACATTTTCCCAAGTGGAACATTTTTACTTCTGAAAGGTGAAGGAAGAGCGAAGGCAAAGCACAAAATATACTGTGTTCTGTAAGCCTGAAATTCCAAAACGATTTTCAGGAATCTCAACTGAGCAAATATAACATCCTGGAGAATAAGTGGTATGGAGCAGGCAATCAAAACAAAAGCTGGGTAGTTAGGATGAGGCTTGCTGCTTCTTTTTACCAAGCTCCTTCCCACGTCTTTCTCAAGAAGACAACAGAAACTTTGGAGAATAAGTAGAAGTTTCCTCCCCCTTCTGCTGTCACTTGGCTTTGTTTTTTTTCTAACTGGCAGTGCCAATTTTCAGCTATTCATGTGGTGAACTTCAAAAAAACCCCAAAACAACAACAACAAAATTAAAAGGATTTAACTATTAGTCTCATTACCTTGGATACATATGCAGTTCAAATGTCAGACAATAACGAGAAGTCGTGACATACAAATCCAAAGGAGGTGGGAATCGATTGTTTGTCCTAATTAACTCCCATCACCTGATAGTGCGTTCAGTGTTTTGTAATGTTAAACTCATGTGCTTTTAATGACCTGTGCCTTCTATTCAGATGAAGAGAAGACATTTTTCTTTTATCTTCCTCAGATTTTTTTTGTTTCATATTCAGCATCTTATCAAGTTAATCTTTTCACATACATTAAGTGCAAGACCTTAATTATGCCGTTTTTCATAACACTAGTAATATACAACAGACACTGTGAAAACCCATGGGGTCTAATACATGCCTAGTTGACATGAATAACTCAGACAATATGCCACTCTAAGACCAAAGTGTAAATGATTTTCATACAATATTGGGAATAGATGAAGATGTCTGTTAATCAAGCCTTACAACAGTCTCTGAAATATAACTCCTGCCCCTTTCTTTGTTTCCCTTTTGGGGAACAAACATGCATTTGCCTGTCTTCTAGTTGTGAGAAGCAGGAGGGGGGAATGGATTTAAATAAATTATAATCTTCTCTTCATTGCTTGTTTTTAAAACCTCTTGCTAGTGTTTAGCGTACTTCTGACTATAAGGTTTCCATTGGAATCTGTTGAAGGTCTCTGGTTACTTCAAATCTAAAATGGTTAATGTCACAATTACTAGTTCACAGCAAGTTCATTATGTAGCGATAGCAGAAATAATTTCTCCCAGTTTTTTTGTTTGTTTTGGTTTTACTCAGCCTCTTCTCTTCTGGTTAAAATTGCTCAGCCTCAGTGAGCCCAATGTTGGAGTGTTTTTATGACCATTTTAGGCAGGAAATTTTTACAAAAACATAACTTTATTCCAACTGTATGAAGCAATCTATCCAGTGTAAAACTAAATGCAATTATCTACTGTGTCATGAAACAGTTGAACATGAAATGATGACCTTTGTATGGAGTAATTTAATTTCAAATGCAAAGGGGAACAAAACACACTTTCCTGGTTGAGATTCCCCATTTTTTCACAAGAGTTGATATTTTGAATCTTAAATTTAAAATAAATTTATTCAATCTTTTTCCTCAAAATAATTTACTTTTTTTATCCCTAGTCATACATTTCTTTGGGCTTTTACATAGAACACAAGAAACAGACTTCCAATTTTCAGCTTTGATTTATTAGTGGTCAGATTTCTCCTATTTATGCCTGTGCCAGCATTGTTTTTCCCTCTCTGTTATTGAGCTGTTCATATTTTATGAGGAAGGGTCACGTCCTTTTTTAGTCTTTCTTTTACAATATTAAATAACCCAACTTCTTTTTCGTACAATAGGTTTACTCTTTCCTTATTTATCCTAACCTACAAATTCCTTCATTATAGGTATTGTAAAAGTTTTTTCTGAGAAACCCTAGGATCTGTAGTTTTTTCAAGCTTATGGTGCACTAGGAATAGAATCATTGTTTTTGTCCTAAATGTTCTTATAAGTTAATGTCTTCTTAATATGTTGCATAAGAACTTGGGAAACTAATGTGAAACAGAGATTCATACAGATGTTCTCAGGTATTACTAATCTGATTAAACTAAAGGTTATCACATCTCTTACCAGGCTTCATTGTCCTCCATTTACCTGCAATTACTTTACCCCAGTAGCTGTAGGAACATTACCTATTATATGTGCTCAAATTTATGATCTAAACAGCAGCAAAAAATTCATCAGAATAACTGTCTCCACACACTTCGGGGAGCTCAAAAGCAAACTCTTTGAGTGCAGTTAAACTAAAAAGTCATGGTCTTACCTATTGGCTTGAGTGAAGCACAGAGATTATAGTGCCCTGGGTACGATGTATTGCTCAAAATCAAATCAGCCGATGTAATCATGCATAGTGGAGAAACTGGCTGTATGGCTAGCTAATATTCCAAAAAAAATCCCAAATTTCCAAAAAGCTAACAAATGACTTATTATCATGATGATTTTTCTTGTGATAATTTACCTGCCTTTTGTTGTTTTGTTTTCTGTTGTTGTGTGTTTTTTTTTTAAATTGCCTGACATTCACCTTGATCTAATTCCTGGCTGTGCAGAAGTGCTTGGAGGCTAAAAGAACCTATTACAAGTATTTACACAAAGGTATATCCATATTTTGTGCGTGCTCATTCAGAAAAATTGTTTCAGAAATGCCAAAAAAAATCTTAAAACCTTCTGTAGTTTATCCAAGAGTTTCTATACCTAGTTTGACTGGCTAAAATATATTTCTCTCTCTAATGTCCGAGACCCGAAGTGATCTTTTGCCCACTGTTAACCATATGAAAATATTTGTTGCTTCTACTGAGAATTCTTGAAATAACAGGTTTACAACCAGCAACAAACTGTGTTTTGGAGAGGCCTAGTTAAAATTAATTTTTGTTTTGTTTTGTTTTTTCTCTAATAAGCATAAAAGTATTTTGACTTTAAACAGAAGAATTAAATAAGTATATGAAGTTTTACTTGAATATAAAGTTACATGATTGCTACTCTGGGTGAATAAAGCAGAATTATGAATAAAGCCTCATACTATATTTGAGCATTGATTCTAAATGTTTGTAAACTAAGCAATGTGGACATTTTAGCCTTAAGTACAGAAGACAGAAAATAAAGCTACGTTCTCCAATACGTGCAAAAGCAATCGCTAACAGCACTTTGATGGGGATAATATAATGCAAGTTAATGTTACCTGGCAGGATGAGATACACGACGTATGTTGTGAAGTGCTGAGGCCAGGGATGTAGTTTACAAGTTTGTGTTGGAGTTTTACAGCTTACAGATAAAAATAAATGTTTAGAAAAAGAAGAAAATGTTTTGGGAAGAGATTTGTGACATCTGTCCTTTATCTTGCAACCATACTAGAGAGAAAGCATGTAATGTTGTAATAAAGCCTACAGGAGCTGCTGAAAGTCTATCTTTATCAGAAAATTTATTTTACAACCAGTAATAAGGAGAGTTACGTTTATATTTTGTTATTTTATTATTCAAACATATGCTATATGTAATAAATATATTACCTTTCATAATTTTAATGTGGTTGTTTAAAAGCAGAAAATAAAATTGAGGAGCAAGTATTTAATGGGCCTGTTTTTATCAGCGCATTTTATCTAATAGTTTACAATAATTTATATGACATTATGTGTCAGTAATTGGCATTGTATTTTAGAGAAAGACTTTGCATCTGGCATATTCTGTACTGAGTACTGGAGTTTAATGTCAAGAAAGATGCAATAAAACAGAGAAAACTAAAAGGAGCCTTTCCCCCTTCTAATAAATCCAGACAGAGAGTCCTGTTTTTGTTCCAGTGACATCAGAGCATTGGACCAATACCAAGTCATTCTGAAAAATGCCTTTAAGAAACATCTCTCCTCTCTCTGCAGACATGAGATGCAAGAATACAACTTTTAAGAATACATTTTAGTACAACAAATCAAATAAATAAGCAATTAAACATTTTCCCACAAACTAGAATCAGAACAGCTTACGTTGTTATTTGATTTATGGGCATGAACTGAAATTTCCTACAAAACAAGCCATTGTGTCTACTTTTACAAGCTAACGAGCAGCGTGTGACTGTTCCTTCTATTTCTTAAGGGATATAAAAAGTCTCATTTAAAATACTTCACTTATTGCATGTCACATTTCATTCCATATGTGCTTATGCTGGGCTGTATCATATCAAGTTGACTTCTAACTACAACATAAACCAGAGCAAGACAATAGGCTAATATCTACCAACTTCTCCCTTTAGTTATGTGCTTTCCCACTGGATGTAAGCATTGACTTCGTTTCATCTATGTCGAGAGGACATCTTTGGGTGCATTTGTTGAGACAGTTAGGCTATACTCAGCATCTACTGGCTTCAGCGTAAGGGTTGATACAGGTACCACCCTCAGTGCTCATGACCACTCTCTGCTGGAAGTTATCAACCCCTCATTTTCACATGCAGTTTACACCCTCATCCATATTGACCAAATGAGTTGGCTTAGCAAAGACCTGCTGTTTAAACTAATTAACTTGGTTTTCCTGAAACACCTTATAGGACATTCAAAAATGCAGTGCAGCTGAAAATGGTGACTTCCCAAAGAGAAACAGGGACACAGCTGCTTCATGGAGGTAGAGTGATAGTGCAGCTGTAGGCTACGGAAGAAGAAGGTATCTAAGAGATTGTGAATGTCCACTAGGTACAAAAGTGCCAAAATCTTATCACATGCATATTTACATAAATTAATGCAATTAAACATTTGCATTCTAATGCAAATACCTTCTTCAACAGGAATATGGTTAGATGTTTAAATACTTTTGTGAAGAACCATGAAGGTTCCTTGACAGACAAAAGAAAGTACCATTATCCGGAAGTCTATGCTAGTTCCCACAGTCCAGCATACCAGATGATAACACAGTACAAACATTATTGGTTTTAAAAATTGTCTTTAAACTTTTTTTTTTTTAAATAAAGGAAAATAAAACCATTGAGCCCTAGGAGTCTAGCCAATAGGTGCAAAACTTTCCTTAACCACATTGTTTTTTCCTTTGTTATTCAACTGGCTGCTGCGGTAGGGGATAGGGGTGCTTGTCTGTATTTTTTAAGGAAGTGTTTGTGTGTGTGTGGGTAAATATCATTATTACCACAGGCCCTGTTCCCCATTTCACAAAAAGATATTCCTTATGCGTAACTCCATGGACATGCCTTTGAAATTGCAATGATCTGACAGCAAAAACTAACAGGAATCAACTGCATTTTAAATCCACCTCTACTGGATATGGAAACTATTGCCAATGTAAGGGGATTCATATATCACTCGCAGCACACGTTCACTGTTTCACACTGGTAGATGGCTTGCCTCACTTTTTTTTTTTTCCCATAAAATGTCTGTGTCAATTTGCAGTTCAAAAGAAACCACACTATTAGGATTCTTTTCAGCTTGTCTTTATTTTTAGGTTTAGACTAACTAATGCCTTGTAACACAGAAAAACTAAATCCAGACATGAATTTCGTACACACATGTTTTTCTTATTTTCTGTTCATATTTGCTCTTTCTAGTAATAACCAGTTTTTCTCTTTAGAGGTTCACCAGTTCACAGGAGATTTTAAACTCTTAAAGATGGGATGATAATTAGAAAGTTTATATACACAGATGTCTGTTTCCCTACAGGATCATATTGATCTTGTTTGAATAGTCCTCCAAAAGTCACTATTACAGTAAAAGTATTAAGAACAATGACAAACATACTTCTAGTAATGTATTTTTATAATTTTGAAGGATAATCATCCCATAATAAATGTGGCTCATCAATGCTGATGCCATGAAGACCAAAAATGACCTCACATGATCTTCCAAAATTTAGGCTCTGGGTTCTGTTTGTTCCTCCTTTCAAAATGAAATAAATTTGGAAAAAAAAAATTCAAATTTTTCTCTATCTCTGACACATCCCAAATATTATATTTTATATCTAAGTCTGGGCAATCATAATTAAATTAGCATTAAAAAACAAGGTCATTCCTTCATAACTTAAGCCAAGCCCAGAATGCTTACAGTTTTTCCTTGCCTAAAAAGTTCACTGAATTCTTCCCATTCCAGCTTCTTCCAAACAAGAATGGAATTAACCAAAAATGTCCAAAGAACTGAGAATATCAAGCTGTGAGTAGCTCAATAAAGGTTTCTTCAAATGGGATGAGTGAGCTTAAATGTCATTGAAACATATGGTGAAACAGTTTTCATGATGTGCCTGATTCCAAACCCATTTAAGGGGAGTTGTTCCACTGACTTCATTGGGTTTGAATCAGGCCCTATAAAAGGTGCTTAAAAAATGCTTTTAAAATCAGTGCCAACTAGCAGGGGCTCCTTTCCAAATAAATGTGGTCTGATTTGTCCAAGAAAGTTAATTTATACTCAATTGGACACCCAGTTTCACACATTTGAGTACTGCTATGAGCATTCTGGGTTAGACCTTCAGCTGGCATGTATCAGCGTAATTCCATTAAGATCTATATGTCTGTGACAATTTACATCTGGTCCGTACAACCCATGTCCTAAATCTTTGGAGATTTTCTCATCATGTCTCACTGCATTTTTCTTGTTTGGTTTTTCAAACAAACACCATGCCCAGGAAAACAGCCTGACCTGAACTCTTTTCTACATGTGAGGAAAGACAATGGAAATTACTTGAGAGGCACGGCACATGGAAAAAATTTTCAGGAGAAATCTGGGTATCAAATTTTCTCCAGTAAAATTCTTTTTGCATGCAAGGGAGATTGTTAACAACTTTGAGACAGCAGCCTTTTTTGTGTATACTTTGACAAAAATATCAGCCACTCCCTTCTGATGAGTTTCACCAGGACAAATCTCTGACAGGATCAGACTCAGTCAGCAGTGTGTGAACCTCACATGAATATCCGATTGTTGCAATAAGAGATAAAATCCTTGTACTGCAGAACACAACTTTTCTTGCCTTGAGTAGGTGGGTTTCTGTTTTGTTTTTTTTTAATTTAACACAGCATCAATCAAAACATTGACATACTATAAAATACAATAAACATTCCTTTTCCCCTTTCCAATTTAAAAATATGTCTAGACAAGAAATCAAAGCAGATCGTAACTTTTGGAAACCAGTCCTTAATTTGTTCTAAGAAGTTGCCTCATAAATACACATCTGCTTCATTCTTTACAAGTTAGGAAGCAAAGGAACAGTAAAGAGATCATGAGTTTGAAACCAAACAAAAATTCCTGCTTTCTTAGTTATTTAAAGTTCAAGTGTTAAAATTGGCTCAAACAAAAAACATGTTGCCATTGCTTGTTACAGTTTCATATAAAAATATAGAAGGGGGAAGGAGATGGTCCAGTTACAGGATTTGTCACATCTGCTGATGTCACCAAATCGGATGAGGTTTGGCGGAAAGCCCTCCATGTTCAATAAGTACCAGATTTAGAGTTAATTCAACAGGAAGATATAAGTCTTACAAAATCAACACTCTTCAGGTATGCATGATAGATTGCCTTCAACATTAGCAGTTTAAAATGCATTTGCTGAAAACTCACTTAGATACAGCTTCAGAAAATTTGTGACTAAATTGTATGAGTTTGCTTATCACTCAGTCAAAAGGTGATGGACTTCTTTTGATAAATGTGTATAAATATATTTTCTCTTCTATTGGCTTAATACTAAGCATGTTAAGTAGATCACTTCTGAGTTATTTACAGACCTTTAGTTTTCTGTCTGGATCAAATTATTACAGCAATCTTATTTATGTGTATTTTAAGCTGCAAAAAGTGTAATTATGACACCAATAAGAGTTTTCATCAAAACGATTTGCTTAAACAACAGGGAAAAGTTGTAAGAGTTAGGATGTGTTTGTATTTCAGTGAATTATTTGCAATCTTATGAATGATTTGTGAGTGAGAAATCACACAGAAAATAACATTAAACTATAAGCTTAAAAATACGTTTAAATAAAAAATACTTTCAGAAAAAATAAAACTCGCTTGCTGGGAGTCACATTATATGTAGATGTCCCCTGTCACTCTGCACAATGACCCTTCTCATCCCCTTGGACAGCTGTTTACTCCTATACCCACAGCTCCAAGAAAGATACCTGCTTCCCCTGCCAAAGGTGAAGAAATGCTGTAGGCTGGGCTTACCTGGCATTTGATATCATACATCATGGTATATTAGTCCTTCGACGGCGAAGATGGGAATATGTACAGAGAGTGTAGAGTGCACACACACAAAGGAAAAAAAAAAAAAACCAACAAAAACCAGTGGGGTTAGAAAAGGAGATTTTGTGAATGACTATATGACTGATCTAAGGGGACCTTAACTACCCCATCAGCATTGGGAAAGGAGACACCTCCTCCCATACAAAGTGACGGGATCACAGCAACCACAGTCAGGACAGGCCAACAAAAAACTCTGGGTGCAAGTGAGATAAGGCAGCAGTGCAGACTCACGGTATTGTGGTAGACAATGTTTTCCAAGCACACTCCTAAGGTGTTAGGCATTTTTGGAAGCCTGAGTAGGCTTAGGACAAGTGGGATTATTGTGTTTTCCATTTAGGAAATTTGTTTCTAGATTGTTTTCCAAATGCATAAACTTTCATTAGTAAGTACTGTCACTGCCTGTGTCTACAAGGGTGTGACCTACACCTCCTAAGATCACTGTTGTCAAGCCGAGTAAGTTTCTGTAATAGTCTCTCTTTCTTTCCTCAATGCCCTTATTTGTAAGGGAATCATGGTATTTCAACTTATTATTCACTTAGTCTTATAGTAATTGACTTTCTTTTGTTAATCTTCTCCAAAGACTGCTTACTGAGTCTGACAATAACGCTTCATTGTGTCCTGACTCACACATCTGACCAACGCTTCCTTTTTAAAGGTGTCTCCACTGAAAATCACAAGTTTCTGAGAGCTCTATTATTAAATACAGTTTTGAAATAAAACTCTGGCCAGTAGCCACCTCTAATGTGCATGGGGTTTTTTGTTTGGAAAAACTTTTCCCTTTTTTACAATTGCCCTCTACATTGTTGAAAATGATTCTGACCTGCTAAATGAGGAGAGTAAATCACAAAACACTGAAGAGAGAGGAAAAGGAAGAAAAAGGTAATCTCTGGAAACTTTCTGGAAGCAAATCTGGGAATTCACCAAGGTGCATGAAGCAGGTGAAAAGCCGAAGAAAAATCTGGTGGGGTGGGGTTTTTTTTTGCTTGTTCAGTTTGTTGCTTTTTTTTGTGATTTTGGTTTTTTTGGGTTTTTTCACATATGTTTTCCAGCATAAATCTGGTTCATTCAGCAAACGTCTGGGGGCTAGACATAAGAAGTCACTCCTGCTCACTACCTAGCCTTCCAGACCTAGATTGTGATTTCCCAGGACTCAAATTCACACTGGTGAGATAATTTTAGGCATAGATATAGAATGATGTGTTGGAGAGTTCCACAGTGAGTTGAGATGTCCATACTGATGCAACCATTGTCACTCAGTGCCATGGACCTGATTTTGAACCTGCCAGTTCCTTTATGTACTTGCAAAGTTGCACGAACAAATATACCTTCCCCTATGTAGGAGTGCAAACACTTGCACCCACACTTGACATGCTATTCAACACCACCAGTGTGAAAGTGGGAGATCTGCTATTCAAACATTCACTACAATAATCCACGCACGTAATACCACATGTTTGCACAGGTGTTGGGACTCAGTCAAATCTGTAGCCATGTGCACATGAAGGAACAGTTTTGTACACATGTAGCTTCAAAGGCCAAGAAAAGACTTGGCTTCAAATACAGTCCTTACTACTTCAGCACTAACATAATTTCATTTACTTACATAAACTTAATTGATGGCATAGCCTGGGAATGGAAAGACATAAAACAATTGCAAAATATTTTAAAAGGTCTTATAATGCATGCTGGCTAGAAACAGTAATGTGCATTTTGTACTACAAAGCAGTCTGCCTTTTTTCATCTCTCTATATGCTTTGGGACTAAATAAACTCATAAGTCCATTATATGTACTTATAACAGCCCACTTAAAACTGAACAAAATCACTCTGAGGCTGAGACAATTCAAGACACTGCTCATCTCTTACAGACTTACCTGTATGGAGTCTTTTATGGTCACTGTGTGTTTTCTTAATTCTACTTAGTAACAAGCAATACTGTTTTTAATAATAATAATAATAATAATAATATTTTTGATCTACAGGTGAACTTCTTGAAAGGAAACAATATTTTTCAGCACCATAAACGAGACACCCGAGTAGATATTAGTTATCAAAGGGAATAGTAGTTCCAGCCACACGTCCACCTTCTTGTAAATACCAGCCTCACTAAATCCAAACTCTACATCTGAATAGTCTTGCTTTTCTTTAGCAAATGGAGATGAGGGTCTAGATGAAATTGGAATGCAGGTCTTGATATCAGTGTCATAGTTTTCATTTATTTCTACTTCAAAAAGTTTTCCCTGCATTTATGTAACCAGTCAGTGTGTATTAGCCCATATGGAAGGTGTACTCCTGCCAAACCAAACGACCCAGAAAGGTGCTGGGTCTCTTCTACTGCATGTTCAACTTCAGTGCAGCTCCAGTGACTATGAGGAGAAACTTTCCTACAGGAAGGGGAACAGTCCCACTGTAAGCGATCATCTTATACACTTAGGTGTGTATTTGGAAAGAAAGATGTGTATGAGCATGTATATATGTGTGTACACAGTACACATATACATGCATGTGCTTCTGCGAGAAGCTGCTAGAAGCTTCCCCTACATCCAATAGAGCCAACGCCAGACAGCTCCAAGACTAATGCACCACAGGCCACACATGCATAGAGAAATGCAATAACTGGGGGTATTGGGAAAGAAAAGAGAGGATGGGGGGATTGGCAAGCTGTTTGTTGCTTGCTGGGTACTGTACATCTTGTAATTAATACGAAAAAAAAGGATGAGAAACCTAGATGTCAGGAAGAGGCAAGTCCATATGACTGTGCTGATTATACATAAAAAACTTTTTAATGAACGTGCTTTTGTTGTAATAGGGGACTTTTATCACTAGATAGATAGGCTAAGGAAAAA
>JAOXNO010000024.1:68120573-68159972 GCA_028565335.1 Limnodromus scolopaceus
AAGGAAAAAAATCCAACTTCTTTGCTCAGTAGTCAAGGAATGATGACAAGAAGATACTATTTGAGAGTTAATTTTAATCAAGTAGCAAGGCTTTTTTAGAAAAGAAACTCAGAAGAAATATCCTCAGATATAAAGATTACTGTATTTAAATTAAATGAATGAATAAACAAAAGTAGGTCTACAATAAAGAATATTTTTATTCCTTCAAAGGCTACACTTTGAGAAGTTAAAGGAATAATTAGTCAAGAGGCAGGAGACTTTAGGGACTTAAATGCAGAGGACAAATTCAATAGAGATTCCTTTAAATAAGAGATAGACACAGATACATAAAAAGATCTGTAAGTTGCCTCCAAATTAAGAAAAATCTTTTAAGAGAAGGTTCCACATCCTCACAACCAAATGAAAAAATGAAATTATCACCTGGGGAAAGGAGAAGACTTGGCATGAGGAAATGTAACAAAAAAAGGAATTAGGTGTTGTATAGAACACCAAAATCAATTAAAAAAATTCTTTGTTCATAAACAAAAAGAACAAAAAACCACACATGAGGTCATGCATACAAAGAGGCTTGTGCTGACATTAAAGCTAATCTACAGATGGCCTCTGTGATACTTTGCCTTCAGTTTCAAAAAGAGCAAATACAATTGGTTCTAGGATTCCCTTCAAATAAATAAGCAAAACTACATCAAAACCTTCTCTTTTGTACCATCTACCTAAAGGCCAGACAAGCCACTTTCTCAGCACACAGTAGGACTAAAACTATCCAGTATAGTTTTCCGTGTAACAAATCAGATTACCATGATTCGGTTTAAATGATTTGAAATCCTTCACCAAGGTCTGTGAATGAGGACTGAATTTCAATTCAGGTAACACTCAAGAGGACTAAAGAAAGCAAGTTTAGGTATTATAGGTAAAAAAGAGGAATAAGGACCTGAGAATCACAGTGCAGTAAGCCTACTGATAGTGTCTAGCACAATACTGAAACACATAAATAAACAATCAATTTGTAAATGCTTAAAGGCAAGGGGAAACAGCAGACTTAAATTTGTCAAGAGCATATCATGTTAGATTAGTTTAATTTTCTTCTTTGAAAGGGAGTTACCCATCAGATGAAGAAGTTAGAGACATGAGATACCTTGACTTTAGTAAGGCTTTTGACACACTCTTTTGGTATCCTATGAGGAAATTTGAAACATATGGCCTATAATAAATTACTACAAGATATGTGTAAAGCTGATCTAAGAAAGTACTTAAAGATAATCATCAGTTATATCAAGGCAAACTAGGAAGATATCCAGGAGGAGGATGAACAGTACATGTACAAAAATAGTTTTGTGGTGACCAATGCGATATGAAATTTTAATTATAATTCAACAAAGAATTTTGAGAATGGGAAAAATGCTGAAGTGCTTTGTTTCCTAATTTTCTAGATTAAATATTCTGCTTAGGAAATGCTGAAATAGTTGCATTAGTATTTTCTAAAATCACTTTAATATTTGAAAAATCAGTATAAATATGTTTTAAAAGATTATAAACAGTTAAATAACCTGAAACAAAACAAATTCTGTCATGTTGCATTTCTATCTTCCAAACAAAAATATTTTCCACCATACTTTAAAACATAAATATATTGGAAAGGATACAAATGTTTTTATCATAAAGCTGATGATCAAGTTAACTTCATATTCCCAAGAAAAACAGAAGAAATAATCAGCTTAACTTTTAGTGAGCAAGAGTTAGATTAAATAGTAAACAAGCCTTTGTAATTATACAGAGAGCTACGCACCGGAGCAAGGCAGCTAAAAATGTCATTGGTGTTTTCTGAAAGAGAGATTCTGAAACAAACAGCCAACGTGGACGGTCTCTCTGTCACTCTGCCTTTAAGTGAAAACATGAATCTGATGACATCTTGTTATCCTCTTGCCCAATCTTGTATCCCTACTTAGTCTTCAGCTTCTTCGATGGTGAATGCAGTGGTGTCAAAGCACAATCCTGTCACCATCCTCTCCAGAGATATCAGGGTCAGAAGGCAGGCTTCATGGTATCGGGTGTACATACTTTGGGTCAAAATCATCATTTGCATTTTAGTTACTACAAAAAGTGTTATATATCTGGTGCAATATAAGTTTTTAATATTAATCAAGGCCTGTTAGTTACAGAGGTGGAAGTGACCAATGTGGGTCTCTTGACAGGGTAGAAAGCAAAAAACCAAGATCCTGGGAGACCTCATGTGTACTTAGATGTTAAAACAGTTGCTCTGACAAGCAATGTTTCTTTATGTGCACTAGTAATATCTTCTGTAAATGTCTGTATCAGAAAAAAACCCACCCCTGCATATAGCTGCAATAGCTGAGAACTTCTATATACAAGATATCAGTTCCTTAGAGCTGGAAGATTATATTTATACTGTGTTTTGGTAAATCCAAAATATGTCATGAAGACAGAGACAGATAGCTGTGTCAGAACTGAAGAGACAGAGAAAGATGAGTAAAGAAGAGACTATAGCTTTGTAGCTACAGTGTGATATACAATATAAAAGAATCAAGTTTGGGTTAACTTGGGGTGACATGGAAGGATTTGAATCATCAAGGTGCAGTGTAACAGTTAGAGTTAGAAGCATAAAAAAGTTTCAAATGTTTGGGGATTTTTGGCCTATAGTGAAACAAAATTTAGAACCTTCTAACTGTTTAAGTTTAAATTCTGTATTTGTGATCAGTACCTTGTGGAAGTCTATACTTCTATGTAGAGGAAAACCCTCTTTCGTCCTTAGAAAAAACAAATTGTCTTCTATCATTGCTTGCCTTCAGTTACCTCTGTCTAGTTCCATTTGCTGAATTCGAAAAGGTATTTGACTGAATGAGATCAAGAAGAAATTAGGAGGAACTATATTATGTGTCTGAGTAACTTGGCAAAGAGTTTGCAGCTAATTGAGATATTTTACTGGCTAAGATGCCCTGGCCTCTTGCCCAGTCATCAGACCCCTTGGAATAAGCAGTAAGATCATTAGTGTTCAGGTTTAATACCAGCTGACCTTTGAACCCCTCTTTTTCTGAGAGAAAAAGAATTGCCTGGCTTCTGTAGCATGGGAGAGTGACACTTCAATTCTGCTATTTTTCATTCTCTTGCCTTTTGCCATTTTCTTTCTTTCTTTTTTTTTTTTTTCACAGATGACTGACTGACCTGTAAATGGTGATTAAATAATTTCTTTAACAACTTCAGTGGATTTCTGACATTACTTACCGCCTTCATGTAGGTACCAAAGATGTTCCAAACTTAAAAAACTTAAAAAGACAACCAAACTTAAGATTTATTATCACTTTTTTTCTTGATCTTAGGTATGAGTTAGGAATATAAAATTCAACCCAATATGCATATACAAGTCATATGTGTGGATCTACTTTCCACTGTTATGATTATATTCCTTTAGTCTTTTTTTCCTCATGTCTGCCAATAATATACTTTCCAGTATTTGGTTCTTCCTCCTCATTAACTGTATGTACTATTCCAAGATTCTTGTTGCAAGGGTATTAGAAAGCACTAAGAAAATCATCAATTTCAATACAGGCAAAACTCTGAGCTGATTTAGATTTTTTTTTCCTTGCTCTGCTGGTTTCATAACCAGGGATTCTTCTTTGATGACTCTTCCTTCTGACTTAAAAAACCACATTCCTCCTTCACAATTAGATCTGAGCAGTGTAAAGAGCACCGATTCTTTGTGCTTCTTCTTCTAATGTCCACTGACACACAATTCCCATTTTCCTCCTGCTGAGGAATTCAACACACATTCTCTACAGTCTGAAGCAGAGATATAGTTACATTTCTTTAGCCTACATCTAGACTTCACGCTGTCTCTGCCTCATTCAGTCAGCAGAGCCTTCCCGGTTAGCTCGGGCTTAGAAACTCCAGTTGTCTCCACAATTTCATTTTCTTTGGCAAATAGAAAATCACATATTTTTTTTAGTCCAGATCAATGACTCTTGAATGCTTGTTTATGCACAATAGGTGATATTCAATAGGACACTCAATTTGAGTTGGGTTTGAGCCTTTATGGATAATGTGGCTTCATACCCCCAGACCAGCAACAGATGCCATCTACCTGGACTTGTGTTTGACACTGTCCCACACGACATCTTGGTCTAGAAATTGGAAAGACATGGATTTGATGTATGACTTGAGAAGTGGGCTCATGTGAACCTCATGAAGTTCAACCAGGCCAGGTGCAAGTTCTTGCACCAAGGTCATGGCAATCTTAAACACAAATACAGGCTGTGCAGAGAATGGATTGAGAGCAGCCCTGCCAAGAAGAACTTGGGACTGTCCCTGCCCATGGCAGAGGGGCTGGTACTCAATGTGCTTTAAGGCTGCTGCCAACCCAAATCATTCTATGATTCTATGACCATCTTCTGAGAGGTTACTGGCCTTTTCATGGGATTATTACATAGGCAAGGAAGGTAACACCATCATCTTCTTCTGACATGCTCTTGTAAAATGATAGTAGCAATAGTATCTGTAGGGACTCTTCTCCGGAAGGCGATGTTGCATCAAGTCCTACAAGGGACATGACAGAGGGCCATGTAGTTTGTAGATACTGATCAAGCTTGGCTACTGAGTTCTTAATCTCTGCCTGTCAGCACTGGAACATTATTGGCATGTGCAGGGCCAAAATCTCTAATGCTAGTCTCTTGAGGAACATTAGCGTTAAATAGGAAGTGACAAAAGTGGTTAAGAGCCACCTACATATACATCTTTATGACCCACATAATGTTAAGTTATGACCCACCTTTGTTGCCTGTGGCCCTTGGTAGCTAAAGACAATATCAGAATACAGACTTCTAAGAAAGGGAGTGGTTGCTTATAATATTTGCAGATTACTTGATGTGTACCCTCAGAAAATTCAGGGATTATATCAAATTGGTGTAAATGGTCAATGCACAGCAGGGCAGGTCAGCACTCCAGAGAAACGTCAAACAGAGAAATGGGTTGACAGAAATCTCATGAAATTCAACAAAGGGAAGTGCGAAGTCCTGCAGCTGAGGACAAATCACCTCACAGTACAGACTCGGGCAGACAGACTGGAAAGCAGCTTTGCAGAAAATGCCCTGAGGGTCTTAGTGGACAATGAGTTGACCATAAGCCAGCAATGTGCCCTTGTAGCAAAGGCAGCCAAATGCAGCATCTTGGGTTTCATTAGGAAGAGCACCATCAGTAAGTAAAAGAAAGTGATTCTTCCCCTCTACTAAGCACTGGTAAAACACACCTGAAGTTCTGGGTCTAGTTATGGGCTCCCCAGTAAAAAAGTGACATGGGCTTACTGGAAAGAGTCTAGAGAAGGGCTTTAAAGATGTTTAAGGGACTGGATGGAGCACCTGATATATGAAGAGACATTGGGAGAGATGGGATTGTTTAGTCTGGAGAAGAGAGGACTCCGATGGAGTAACTGATGTGGGGTAGTTAAGAGGATGGAGAGATGGGGTGCCCAGTGAAAGGTAAAGAGGCAGTTGGCACAAATTAAAATACAAGAAATTCCATTTAAACATAAGAAAAAATTTCTTTACAGATGATCAAACACTAGAACAAGTTGCCAAGAAAAGTTATGGAATCTCTATCCTTGGAGGTATTCAAACCCTGACTGAACATGGCCTGAGAAACCTGGTCTAGGTGACCTTACAAGATAATGAGAAGAAAAAAAAATCTCTATAAGTGTAGTCAAATCTTTATTTGAACCATTGCACAGTGAGGTTCCGGAACCTCCATCATTGCAAATATTCAAAAGCTGACCGGACAAGGCACTGAGCAATGTCATCTAAGTTGCCTCTGCTTTAATTGAGGGATTCAATCAGATTATTTCACAGGTTCCTTCCAATCAAAACTATTTATGATTCTGTGTTTTTATGAGAGTAGATGAAACAATGTGCATTGCTCTTTGCTCAGAACTTATTCTAGGTGGGTAGCAAGATTTACTGGGAGGTCTTAAGTCTTGGACTTATTCCTTTCTATTCTCCCTTCCATATCTCAGTTCATATTCATGTAGTTGGAGGCAGCTTCACTTTAGAATTAATTGTCCCTTGATAATTCACTGTTGAGTCATGAAGAACCCCTGAGATCTTATTCTTTTCTAAACACTATGGCATGGGCATTTGAAAAAATAGGGTGCTTTGCTTTGAGAATCTTCTTTAGTGAAGGTGACTAATTTCACATAACTTTCAACTAGTTAGCCAGGAATGTGTATCTCCAGGCACCAGCTCTCTGGGATGGGATAGATCTGTGCTGCTCTCTAATGCCAAGGCTTAGCTTTAAGGTTTGCTTAAACAATAAAATTACTGTTCTGAAGATCAGGAGGTAAAATCTTTATGGGACTGCATCAGTTCTATCACTTTCCACAACTCAAATGTGACATTTGAAAAAGGAGTTTCTTAACCCTGAAATGTTAATGGTTGTAAAAAGAAACACTTGAAAAAAATGGTATGTTAAAAGATCATTCTGTTAATCAGTACAGAAAAATATCGATTTGTTCTACTATCCAATACACTCTGCACTATTCAAACTATTTGTTTACATTTTGTGTCTGGCTGGAAAATAAAACCAGTTTTCTCCCAAATCTATTTAGTGCTGATTTTTCACTTCCTGCCTCTCACCAGGAACTCAACACTGTTATCTTTGGTTTCACTACTCTGCATGAGATGTTTAAACAGAAAGCCACAATATTTTTATTGAAACTTTTTGTAAAACCAGTAATGAAATGTCTTCTGCCCTAGAAGTTTTTTTAAGCCACTGTGTTACACCATTTCCAGGTAAAACCCTAAGACAGCATCAATTGTTGAAATGATTTTTATAGATGCCATATTTATAGAGTAACTCTATATAATTTACTTTTGAGGATGACTACAAAGTATACTGCTCAGTGTACTGATCAGTTGGAGTCTGGGTCTTAAATAATTCAGTCAGTTTCTTCCAACGTTAGAAGTTATTCCTTCTTATGGATTAAAGTGATGGTCTAAATGTAATAATTAAAGTTGATATTCACCTACAAACCATATGGACATCATAAAAACAGCTATTGATAGTGACATACTAAGAAGCAGATTTACTATCCTTCCAAACAATTGTTTCTGTTCAACTTTCATCCACCTAGAAGCCCCCTTCCTACAGTGAGTAATCTAATTTTCTGTTGTCCAGTCAGAGAACAAGCGATTCAATCATCAAACTGTCTGATCTGATTTTAAAGATCAGAAAGAAAATATTCCATACTGTTCCAACTGCATGTTGGCTGTGTGTTGCAAGATGAATAGATACACTTTGGGTATTTAGAATTTTTCCACTCATGACTGATTGTTTCTCATCGGCATCTAAGCTATTTCAATTTTAAAATCTTTGTTTGCACTGAACTTTATTCATGCTCAGTCTAACAAATCAGATGAGTATTCTGTGCAGGATACATAATTTTCTCTGATCTTTTATAATGTGCTTGCAGGAAAAGCCCCGCTAACAAACAATAAAAGAAAGATGTTTGGCTGAATAAGGAACAATGGGATAACTGTGGGAAATATTTAGGAAAGTTCTATCAGAGTTGTAGGAGAGCTTATAAATATAAGGAAGAGAATTAATTGGGAGTTTTAACCTGCTGTGCTTTCCTTCTGAAAGACAGATGCTCCCAAAGGAGCAAGGATCTGCGTACATCAGTAACACTGGTTTTGTTAGAGTTGTTTTAATCAACATAATTGGCTAAACCTCTGCAGCCTCTAGACCTCTAGTTGCTACTTCATATTTGGAATTTGATAGTAGTATTTTCTTTTCCATTTTTTCAGTGTTTATCAATCAGAAATACTCTCTACCACAAAGAAATCCATGCATTCTCAGGTGCCAAAGCTAAAAATTAATTTGGGAAACTAGCTAATATGAATTAAAGAGGTACAAGGTAAATTTATTAGGAAAGAGTTTCAAAAATATACACTCACTTGTTTTAAGAGATTTATCAATATAAAGTGAACTGAACAAATTACTAAATAAGACTGTAACTGAGTATCTTGTTATATTAGGATCATATTGCCTGATTTCTGAGTCTTTTGTGGCCTTCAGGAAAAAAAAAAGTTATGTTATATGTCAGTATTTCACTGAATTTCACTGAATTCAGTGAAAATTCAGTGAAATTCAATGTTGATCTGTATCATTAACTGCCTTCATAAATATTAACTCAGTATTATTTTAAAAGGATGTCATGAACATAAATATCATACTAATGGCTAGGAAAGTTTTCATACCAGCTCACTTATCTTTGCCTCCTAGTGACACCTACAATAAACTGTAATTGAATGAATATGGAAAAAAGCTTGAACTGATTTCTGATTTTTTTCTTTGTGTATTCGAGTCTATTCTTCTTTGGACTACAAGTAGAAATATCAGTTTAAGCCTAATAAGATATTTTAAGCTCTCTACTTTGCAAAAATTTAAAAAGGCAACCTTACCATTGGTTGTTGTTTCTTGTGTAAATCAGGCAAGATCTAAGAATTAAAAATGTAGATGAAGATTTTATCTAGCAAATTAAACATTTTATTTTGCAGTGTTGGTCTGTGCTTTTTGAAAACTGAGGGTTCCATTTCACAGTTATCTTTCAAGTGATCAGATTTCTAGAGAAGCTGCATGATAAAAAATGTCGGTGAACAAAAGAAGGCATTCTTATCAGTTATCTATTTTCAGCAATATTTCTGAGTAAAATATGGGATCGATTTTAAGTTTTGATAAAACTACACTTCCAATTGCATTTTCTGACCTATAAAATACAGAATATTCTGAAAAACATATTTCAGCTGTGATAACTTCTCTTGATACTGAAAATGAAAGATTACAATTTTAGAAGGACAAAAGGTTTGTAAAACAATGACACTTTTCGAATTTGTTATACTGCATAAAACCATAAGACCAGTACTACTCAGTGGGTGGAAACTACACTTTCCCAGAAGTAACTAATACAAATGTTTTATGAATATAAGTAACATTTTTTATGATGAGATAAATTACTAGATATGAGCTAAGATTCCACTACAAAGCCAAACTTTAAATCCTCCTGACCTCAGTGATGTTATAGTCCAGAGTCATAATTTACTTTGCTTGGGATAATTTGTAAAACTGCTGCCTTTGGAGACTGATCCAGAAGTTACTGATTTTAATGCAAAGACTCTCATTGATTTCCAACAGAGAGAAACACCAGACTGGTAAAGCTGTTCTATCCATCTCTTCTGTCATTCCAGCAAATTAGAAAAGCTAAACTAGTTATGGAGTTGGAAGTAAACTGCATGCAGCTCTGTTACTTTTGGAGAGTTTACAAGCAATTTAAATTGACATTTAAATTTACCCACACGGACCAGTAAGCGAAGATGGCCAGAACTGAAAACTGTATTCCTTAAACTTCTTTTCACGTTGTAAAGCTACTCTACTGTTGTCTCTGTGCATAGCAGAGGTAAAAATATGAGGCATTACATTCAGCTCTATGTTATGCACCGTCATATATTACTGAGCTTGTAGTTTCGTCGTTATGATACCGGAGTGTTGTTACATATCTTGGATCTCTGTGCTGAGTCCTGAATCAGGACACAGGCAGTGAAAACGTAAAAGCCCAGTTTCCCACGCTCTGCATAAGCTATTGTTATAAAAACAATTAGTTGGCAAGACTAATATCTGGAATAAAATAAGTAAGATTCTTTGAACACCTGCAGAGATATGAGGAGAAAGGAGATCTGTTGCTTGGAGGTTTTTTGTTGAAAAGCCCCATGGAATCCTCCTAGTGCTGATTGTTATCCTAATCATGCAAATGGTCACCTAACCAGGAGATGAGTTGCCCTTCTGCAGTACAAATATTGCATTTTAGTGATCTTCAAACAGAAAAAAAAAAGATTGATCAATTCATATTTCAAAAAGATTGTTTGTTTAGATATCTAGCAGGCAAGAATAGATAATTAATGCTATTAAATCTAATATACCATATTACTTGATATAGTTGAGGTAGTTTAAGGCTTAGTCATAACAGCTTCCAGCTTACGGCTAGCAAATGTGAATGTCAATTCATTGTATACACTTATTCAAGAATAATTTTTCTTATCATATTGCCATTAGGCTCTTTCCACTCGGCATTGCACGGCTTCCCATTATTCCATGCCCGGTTTCAAGTGATGCGTGCTGTAATTATGTAAGGCTTTATCATCATGTATTACCTGGGGCACAAACAAACAGTAAAATCTTTCACTGAGAATGCAATTAGTGAGTAAAGCTAACTGAGCACTTTCCACAATGGTTTGCAGGTCTGATAAGAATGCCACAGAATAGCAATTTAGGCTACTTGGTGGTGCATGATAAAGTTACTGTGAACAAGGAACTATTTTGATTTTGCATAAGGAAGTTTCTTGTGTTATAATAGATAGCTATAGTGTATAATTAATAGGCTAAACCTATGAAATATGACAGCAATTAGAGAAAAGGTCTCTCTCTTCTAATGGAGTTACCTACAAAGTATATAGTAAAGAGAAACATTCAACATGATTTCTGCTGATCCACAGCAGGGCTCTTCTGCAATCTATAAAAACACCATCTGCTTAGAGCCGGGGAACCATGTGCAGCTCAGTAAGATATAAACTTCTAACCAGTGTGTTCAAAGCTGTGTTTAGCCACACAACTCCCCATTAACGTTAATCGGAAGTGTGTGGTTTTCATACATCCTTTTGAAAATTATATCCCATGAAGTACTTTGAAACAATGTATTCCCACAAGTGTTGACTCAGAAATCAGTTCTTCTGAAGGAAAACTACAGTTGCCACAATTCTGAATCACTGCAACTTAAAAACATGGACTTTTTTCCCCCAAAGATCCATAAGGTCCATGATTTAGAAAACAGCAATGTTTTTCAATTTTAAAACCAATGCTAATGAGATAGTTATTTCTTTAACAACTAATTACGAATAAATTTTTCTGCATAAGTTAATGGCAAACCATATTACTGGAACAGGAATGAATTCTGCAAAAAAAGTATTTTCGTTGCTTAGAATTAATAAGACTTACTCCTTTTAGTTGTAACTGGACAGTTTCTGGTTTCTGTAAGCAGTAGTAGAGAAGTTCATTTGTTTACAGTGTGAACGTATGAAGCATGTTTATGCACATGTGTTCTAAAAAAGATGTTAACATCTCACTGTCTTGAAATGTCTTTGAGTTCTTTCCCCATTAGGAAATAAAATAACTTTAAAAAAACGCTAAACCTACACAGTGAGAGACCAGCAAAAATATTTTGTAGTTTGGGGAAATAATTCTTTTACATTAACTGTGACTGTGGAGTGGCTGAAAAATTAAATTTCAAGCTTCATATAGTTGCTAGTACTGACTGATATGGATTTACACAGAGAATAAAAGGGTCTGTAGCTGTTCTTATTGCATGCCTTGCTCTTAATCACAAATCAGAAGGGCAGCCCTGCACTTCACATTCCCTCTCTGTATCAAATCTGCTTCACTCTGTTCAAAAATCATGGTGTTTGCATTCTAAAGAATTACAGTAAGAACTGAGTGCTTTACCAAAATTTTGGTGTCCTCTGCCCTCTGAGATAAATGCCACTCAGAGGAAGAGTCATACAAATCAAATGTGGAGAATAATAAATTAAAAGCAGGAATAAAAAAAGGTTAATTCCTCATTTAAGTTAATTGACTTAATTTCTCCAACTCTGTGTAAAATATTGCTGAGGGCCAAAAATAACATCTGTAACCCATCCCTTAACAGCCTTGTCCTAATGCATGTTGCACCTGCTTGTGTCAAATTAAAGAAAATGTAATCTGTTCTCTGTGAAAACATTAGGGATATAAATGAAACATTTTTATTCATTTATTTAGTTTGCTCCATTCCCCCTCAACCACGTTGGGATAGGCAGGCATGAAAATTAGATGTGAAGTAGGGCCCTAGAGTTAAAAGCTTTGAATTTCCAGTTCCAGCTCAAAACATTTTAGATCATCTATTCTAGTTGGTAATTCTTACTGCAAACTATTTCAAGTAACCAATTTTCTGAAGATGCCCTGGGAAACACCTCCCGGTTTTTCGGGTAGATCTTATTACAATAATAACCATGAGAAAAATGTTTTTTATTTCCTGGTGCTTGTCCATGACAAGAATCTTCAACATGATGCCATCATTTGCAATTCTTCTGTTAAGATTTCACTCCTCTGAATGAATACAATGAAACAGCTCTGCCTTCTTTCTTTCAAACACACAAATACCATGAGTACATCTGTTTTGCCTGATCACTGGCAGCTCATCAAAAAAAATGCACATTGCACAGCCTTTATCCAAATGAAGTGAAATACTTCTTCTAAAGAGAGAAGCTTCCCTGACCTTGTCCCATGCAACTTTTCTTGTTATTTTTATCCACTCCTAATTTCAAAAGGACAGAAAGAAAATCATCTAAGTTCAGCCCAAACAACAGGGAAAATCAAAAGGAAGATGGATATCAACACCCGACATCCTATCTATTAAAGTGGAAAGTGTCTCCAGTCCCCAAAATACAGTCTGTTAACAGGGTTAAAAATCAAGAGGCTATAGAGTAGTTTTTAAAGTGATAAGATATTGAGCACTTCCTTGGGATTATTTATGCCCTCTGAAGTGGGGTTAGAAGTGCAATGATGGAAAAAGAGGAGGGGATCAGTGAGTGACAATGGTTCCATTGCGCACTTCAGGGTTTATTGCCATTGGACAGATGGCAGAGAAGCCTGTTGCAAATTGGTTGATTGTGATAGGATGCCTGTGTGATGCAACACAAGATGCTGAACATATAAACAACAAGCATGTAACTGCAAGGCTGCTGCCAAGAAAGCATTTACCTTGCTATGCTATTATCATTATTGTTTAACACATTTGTACTTGGATTTTCTTCAAAGCCTAATAAAAATTATAAATGGAAAAGAAGGACATATCTGCCTTCATGTGCAATCCTCTAATGGGAAATGACATCTGGCCTGTCTTCTGCATAAAATGTTAATATCACATAATGACGCTGGATTACTCAGCCAGTTTATTTGTGGCACAAAGTTTCTATATTGTGCAGGAGGGAGAAAATGAGGGAATCTCATTCAGGTTTTATTAACTGAAGAGAAATAATGTCTTTCTGCTTTCTTTTAAAGTAAAAGTTTGAGTTTTTAGAGTCAAGCGTTGAGATTTTAGAAGTCTTCCCTAGCAAAAGCCAAATTGTCTAATAATTTTCATCACTGCAACTCCATTGACTTTAAGAGAATTGTTCTGGGTGTACACATAGATAAGTGAGATCAGAATAAGGTCCAATGATTATCCTTTGAGTTATTATTGTTTTTTGAGAATTAACCTAAAACTATTATCTCTGTGTGAAACCTCCCCTTCTCCAAAGCCTGCACTTGAGACAGGAATAGGGGATATGGAAGGAAGGTGTCATTTAACATCTCTGTGCTCCTGTGATCCTCCCTTTTTTTTTTTTTTTATGGCAGCTGTAGAAATGACATAAGAACTCTAGAAGCTCAAACAAGTGTGAACAGCCTCTGGGAAACTCTTCTTAATTCTCTTTTTTCCTATGTTTCACTTTCTTCTTAGCTTAACTTTAAATATATATATAGTCAAGCATCAAATTGTTGCAGTAATAGAGGTAATAAAGATACTGAATGAATTCAGAGTAGGTACTTACAAAATGAACTGGAAAATATAAACTTCACTTATCAGTTTCCACTGTCATCTGAAATTGCAGGTTCATAATTTGGACTGATTTCTTTGCAGCGAACCAATCTGTACAATAGATATAAGAAAAAATATCTGCAGAACATTTGAATTGATCTTCAAAAGATTAGAACCTTATTATGGAAATGCAATAGGGATGGAATTTGAAGAGGGTAAAGCAATAAGGATCTACAGAATTGAAATGGATTTCTGCAGAAGTCATTCTGAAAACAGGGTATAAAATAATGATCTATAGCTACTGGTTTCATTAGCCTTTTATAGGACTTTTTCATAATGGCAATCACTCTCTTGGACTGAGTACAACATTAAAGGCAATCTGCATTATCTCTTGTCAGTCATTGTCAGATTTTCAAATCAGAGCGACTAATCAGCTTTCCTTTTTTTCTTTCTGTGTGTAGCAACAAGAGAGAAGGAAAAAAAGAAAACAAAGTGCTTTTGCCCATTGGTCCATAGCCAACATTGCTGACTCATTTGCAGGTAATAGCTGATCAAACCCTGAGCCACAGTTGGACTGGCGGTACATCTCCAGCTGGCCTTCACAACTCAACTGTGGAGGGGACAGAAGAGTCAAAACAAGGTAACAGTCAAACAACCAGATAAAAATTAATGTCAAAACAGAAGGGCAAGTATCTAAAAATAATACTGCAGTAGTGGGAGAAACACATGGCTTCCATAAAACTACCAAAACTGCCTAGTTTGTTAATCTAGAATGGATTCTACCGTATGCCTGGCAGCCAGAGTTAACAGATATGCTGTGGTTGCATTAACAATATATCTCAATGTAACCAGGGATGAATCGACCTGGCTGACAGAAAGCTACTTCCACCAGATTCTAGCAGGACATCAGTAACCCCATGGGAGCAAGCAGCGCTTGAGCATGAACTCTTGGTTCAATTGCCAACAATGGTAAAAGGGAACAGTGAGGTCAGTGCTTGACCTCATGGACTAAAGTTTATTAATGGTAATTGAAGTTTTTCCACTGATTTAATCCAGCTTCAGATACCAGTTCAGCATCTAATTTCAAAAGAACCAAGTCTTATGGGCAGACCTCAGTGCGTAAAACTGATTATTTAGCAATAATAGCAAGGCCTTTCCCAGCTTCTAGGAAACAGAAATAACTGTATTTCCAGCTAATAAATGATAAACAAGAGATGGTAAGAACTTTTCAATATAGCAGAATACATTTTAATTTCTGTTTTTTCTTTATCTGTTTATGAACTACACGCCAGCTAACTACAATTTAGAAGCCATGAACTGAGCTAAAGAAAGTCTATTTGGATTCAGAAAAGCAAAACAGTAGAAACTTTCACTAAAACAGAGAGTTTCTCTATTGCAGAGACATCAAACATGATACAGATTTTGAAATAATTGATAATGCAGCAAATTAGTTATGTCTGTCTATGAGGCCAGTCGTGTTTTCAGAAATGCTAGTACTAAAAGAGGAGGGAATTGTTTATGATACAATGGTAGGGCTTCTAATGCAAGAAACACATATAAAGTTTTTATTATGCATTCCACATCATGGACTTACCCATACGATTAAATTCAAAAGTGCCAGGGCACTGGAACAGGAGCTGAAAGTCAATTATCTATATTACTAAGCTGTTCAACAATCCTTGGCTTACTTTGTGCCAGGACCAACTAGTGCTCTCCCTAAAAATTCCCCGAGAAGATTTAGAAGGTGTCATACGTGTTGATCTTCAGTGAATGCTGATCCCACATATCCTTCAGTGTGGCAGGAAAGGGGATACAAAGCACATCTCAGTGCCCAGTGATACTGTACAATCAATTGCAACTTGAGTTGGAAGAAAGTCAAAGGATGTACCAGAGTTTCAGCCAGGCAGCCAATGTCTTCAGCCTCAGCTGGAGACAGTGAAAAACACTGGTACTTAACAATCATGTCCTGCTTTACCTTTTTCTTTTTTTTTTTTTTGTCTGATGTGAATTAGGAGTATGTGATTGATAGTAATTATTTAGGTTTTAAAATGACTAGGCTCTCTTAGGTACACAAGTCCCAGAAAACTACCCAGTCTGTCTTCAGTATAATTTGATCATTATCCAGGTTTCCTATACTATAAAGATAGTATTTTTATAACTTTCTTTGGGGTCATATTGCTGGCATAACTTATTAGTTTGACAGACTGTTTTATAGAATAAAGTGGATATAATTCTGACTAGAACTCTTAGCATTTTTTGTATCTGACAGCGGGAAGCATTTGTCACTAACCTGACCCTTATGCCAAGCAGGAGAAGCTGAGGCCCAGGGAGGTTAGAGAGCAGTTCAGCAGCAGAGCCTGGAATAGACCCCAGGGCTATATTTCCACTAGTAAATAAAAAAAGCCTAGGGACCCCTTTCTGGCACTGAGGCCAGCTGGTATGGCTCATGTACAATATCAGCTTTGATACCCTACAGAACAACCACATTCACGCTGTCTGTTGAGAACAGTCACTCACACTCACACTGTGCTAAGCCCTCAGTTGTGCCCAGGCAGGGCTTGGGAGGGTGCTAGCTGCCCAGGGTGTGTCATGGGCCATGCCAGCAACACAAATCCATCGACCGTGGGACAGGAATCAGATCCGGCCGTTTTGATTAGCAGCAGAGGCAGAGACTGCTAGGCTTGGCAGGTTGTCCATTCTCCTGCTGCTCGTTCTGACTACAAGAAAGCTCAACTTTATCTAAATACTAAAGTACGCTTGACTAGGTTCTTGCACAGGACTAAGTATGTTACTTTAGGTAGGCCAGAGTTTTTAGGAATGTTAAAATATCTGGCGCATGAAAAAAATGTTTTAGAACATTCCTACCTTCCCTGATAAAATAATTCGTCACCGAGGATTTATTTTCTCCCAAGAAACTGTAATTTCAATTGGAAATTGGACAATTGGAAGCCATGTTATTGAGACAGACAATTATGGAGAGCAGCTGGCATTTCATATACCAATGTGAAGGCTGGGGGGAATATTTTTTGAATCTAGACTATCTATGATTTCTTTGCTGATGAACAAAAACTGATTTATCATATTCAATGGACTATGCTGGAAAAAAGGCTCTGCAATTATTCAGGCTGTGTTTTCATTTTCATTGACTTAAATCTGATGTTTTCAAATATCTTACTGTGTGATGCAAACAGCTTATGCAATTTATGCTAAATAGGGTGGAAGAAACCTAGTTTTACTGCAAAAAGTGCAGAAATGAACATTTAAAAAGCTATCACATGTTTACAAAATGATTTATATCCGTAGGTAATGTGGCCTTTGGCAGCACCATGTATATGTATATTTGGGACATTCAGAGTGTTTTTAAACCGGTGTGCTTTGAACTGCTAGCTCGTTTTTCATCGTTAACAGGAATTATGTGGTTAACTCCCTGCAGTACATACTGCACTAAATAATCGCTTCCAATCCCTTCAGAGATGATGAAATATATTTGAACTTTGCATGAGCAAAATTTAGTTTTTTCTTTCAAAGAAGCATGTGCACATCACTAGTAGAAAGAGTAAGATGAAAATTAATCCCAAAGAATATATTTATATATAAACTTTCCTAGAAATTTTGACCATTAAATTTGGGTTGTTACTGGAAAACTGAAATGACAAGTAAGGTTCTTTGGCAAAGGATCTGAAGTGGGAATAAGAAAGCTGAGGGCTTTGCAGTCAATACACCATCGGCCTTTTTTATCTGTACCACATTGTCCACTGAAGGAGGCCATTGGTTTCGCTTTGATTAAAAACAGATGCTTAAGGCAGATGTTTAGAGTTCAAAAGAATAGAGCTCACGCTTATGAAATGCTTCCCTGCGAGGCACTCAGGGCTATAACAACAGGTACAGAGTGTCCTCGTGTTCAAATTTCAGATATTCTAGGTAGCAGGGAAAAATAATAGAGCATTCACCTAATACTATACTTTCCTACAGGGAGAAGCAGTTTTCTGGGGTTTGACTCTGTCTGTACAGTACAGACTGAGTATATTTGCCCTCTGCTCAGTGACTGTCCAGAAAAAAATAAAAGTCTGTTCTGCGTTGTTAGTACTGTACCTGTTTGTCCCCGTAGCCATGTGGTAGCCATGGGAGGGAGGTAGGACGGGCAGGATGACAGACACTGCCACCGGGCAGGAGAAGGGAAAAAGAGCTGGGTGCTGTAACCTGAGGGTATTTGTCTTAGCTCTGTTTTTGTTATTTAACGGTATGTACTGATTTTTTAAAGTAACCACTCACCTATTCAAAAAACCCTGACTGTTTCACAGAGGAGTTGTTAAAAGAAAGGGAGCAAAGGGGAGCAAGGCTTCAATGTTATGACCATGAGGGCACCCAGAGCCCTGCCTGCCCCTGCCCACCCCTTTGGGGCTTAGCCCAATCCTGCCCAAAGCCCAGGTCAATCCCCTGGTGCCATCAGCCCCTGCCCCAGAAATGCTGCAGCAGGGCTGATCTCCAGATCCCCACAGCCCTGCCCTGCTCAGCCATGATCCTTGGCCCATGTCCCATCCTGGCCTGGCCCCATGCCCCCTGGCTACCCTGCTCCTTGTTGGGCGGGCAGGACCAGGCCCTGGTGGCCAGGCCCTGCGCCTATGGCCCTGGCATCTCCCAGCCCCATCTCATGGCCCTAAGGAAGCCAATGGCACGTGTAGTACCTTGAGCATCGGTGTGGGAGTGCTGACTGCATCTCTGGCAGCAAACTAGTTGACTCGAGACCACCAGGCAGAGTCTGGCCACTTAGAATCATAGAATCATCTAGGTTGGAAGGGATGTTTAAAGTTCATCGAATCCAACCATCAATCTAACACTGCCAAAAGCACCACAAAACCACGTCCTTAAGCACCACATCTACCTACCTTTTGAATGCTTCCAGGGATGGTGATTCAACCACTTCCCTGGGCATCCTGTTCCAATGTTTGATAACCCTTTCAGTGAAGAAATATTTCACTTCCATACTATTAAACTCTGTCAGACCTTGGAGACAGGATGGGCACATACACAATACCCCCTGGGGAATGGTCCTTGGCCCACTCTGCCTTCCACACCTTCTCTGGTAAAATTGGCCGTGGTCGTCCAGCTGCACAGGCATCACCAACTTCAAAGACAGAGTCTTTTATCAAGCTTTCTTTTAAAAAAGCCTCAAGTTTTAGAGCTGTCATATTTCAGATCTCGTGGGCTTTAAGAGTAAATGACAGTTACATGCCTGGATAGATTCCCTACTGGAAGAGCACTATGTTTGCTATAAACATGTACATTTAAAATGCTCCAAAGTCTTTGTAAGCAAACTTGTCTGGCATTACTTGACAATGCGTGTGTTTTCCATTTGCAAATAAATTTCTGAGTGTCCCACAGGGGTTATGAAGGATTCAGAGAAACAAATATTTCTTTTCCTACACTATTTTCCCTTATTTTAAGACAAAAAAAAATATATATAATGTGAGTGATTTTTTTCTATAAATATAATTATATTGTACTTTATAAAACCTTTTATCCTTTTTGGGAACAGCATAATCTGCTAAGCGTTATACTGAAAACACACAAAGAGGGTCCTCAGTGGAAAAGCTGAAGCAGAAATGCTTTTTCTTATCCAGTGTAGTTTATGTGCAGGGAAGAGGAGGAAAACTGAAGGCAAGAGGAAAGAACAGAGAGAGCTGGATATTCTCAGTATTTATCCAGTGACAGTGCAAAAGCTCAGAAACTTGCTGTAGGTGCATAGTGCTGTATTGGGTTGGACAGTCAGGATTTTCAAAAGGATTCCTGACATTTGAGCTTTATAGATTTTCTGACTTGCTGTGAGTCTGTAGACCTCTAAAGGATCCTTTACAACTCAGATCTGTCTCACTGGACAGCAATTTAGAGAAAATGTACAGAAGGTGGACCACGCACTACAAATTTAGGATCACCATCAGCAGAAGTAACAGGAAAGGTAAGATGCCTCTGAATGAGACACAGGCAGTGCATCAAAAGGTTAGAGAGAAAACCAGGGGAGAATGGAAATCCCAAAGTTAAAGGATGACAGGACTCCAGTTACATCGGAGAAAACAGGAAGCTTGAAGAGATTGTGAATAGTTACTGGTCCTGAAAACTGCCATGGGTAGGAGTCACTAGAAGGACTCTTCAAGAAATGTGTTGGGGGAAAGTTGTGAATGAGAAACAGGTTGGTCAAGTCCAGCTAGAAACAGAGGGAAGTACACATGTACCCAGGGTAGAAAGAGAGTATTTGCTAACACTGGAAAAGGCGAAAAGACCTATATTCCTTGAATTGAAAGTTTCATGAGGGAGTTGTATAAGACAACAAGAAAGTGATTAAAATAATTTAGGAAGTCATATGGGCAAAGTTTGCACTAACTTATTTCCATCCTGTTCTATGGTTGTGTTAATTATTATAATTTAAAATTTCTACTCCAACAAAGGGCCATACCCCCTGATCCCGAAGCATAGAAGTTGACAGGGTGAACTAGTCTACTGTGCTCCTCAAGCAGTTTTCCTATTTTTGAATCTGACTTATTGAATTTGACACAGATGCTAGACCCTGAAGGTCTCACAAAACTCATCTATGTAGGCAGTGTGCAAAAAGCAATAGGCACAAAAACTTATGGGCAATCAACTTGAGCTAGTTTCTCCCTTTATTTTCTTGAATTTGTTACCTGATTAAGTCCTAAAAGCAATTTAATCAGATGTGTAACATACATATACTCAAAGGCTGACAACAGTGATATGTTGATAAAACATTCTACCCAAAATTTCAACACAGCAGGTATCTTGTTCAGAGGCTTGTGATACGTGAGAACCTGACTGCGATTCAGTTCAGATAAGGTGAGAGCAGGAAGACAAATTGGGAGAAATTGATCACTGAGATTCCAAAAGTAACCCCAGTCCTTTACTGACGCAGAAAAGCCTTTCAGAGCTAAAACTGTTCATAACTTGGAGCAGTACCCATATGCTGTCTGATGACAACTCACAGTAGCATCTCAACCAGGTATTATCAATGCTGTTGACCAGCAAACTGACTTCTCTTCTCAGGTACAGAGATTACCACTGGTCTTTGCAACCTTGTCATCTCAAGATTAGGTTAGTGCAATATATTTTTTATGAAGTTACTCTCTGAAAGTCTTTGGGGTTGGTATTTGCATAAAAAGTAAACTTGCTCACAGGGATAGTGTCTTGCTAGCAGATGTTTTGCAAGTGGCATCTAGAGAGATTTTTCAGCCAAATGACGTATTTTCTGCAAGAGACTTATGTCAGATATCACTCTTAAAAGTAATTTATATTATGATAATAATACATGAACACAGCTGAAATGAGACATTTTGCCAGTAGCTTCTCTGTGAAAGCAAATTTCCTTCAACTTTATTACCCACAGAAATCCAATAGAGTAGTTTTTAATTTGAAAAATGGAAACAGCATAAGGATGAGTAACCACAGATTTTTTTAAAAAAATGTAAGCAAACAGAGAAGGCAGCCAAATATTTACAGAAGCACGGAAGTATCTTTTGAAGACATTCTATCAGGAGCTCAAACTGAATGTGTCATACACATCAAAAAGGACTTTAAAAGAACAACAAAAAAGAAAACAAATTGGTAAACAGTAGTGAAGGGGAAGCTATGAAAAACTTGTTTTTCAAAAAATCAGTGTTGTATTAAGACTGAAAGGAAAATTGAAAATATAAGCTTTGATGAATTAAATGCAAAACAATTATAACACAGGCCAGCCAAAACAGAATCTTAGAATCAAAGGTGTAAAATTATTAATCAAAAGGGATTAACTAGAAAGTAAACATACCAGAAACCAGAAGTCTGACAGAGCCTGCAGGGTTAACAGGTGGTCAAGATGTGAAAGGATTACTCAGAAAAGGTAAGACCATAAGAGCTGAGCTCAATTAATTGATTGCATTTCTGCTGACTGTGAAGAACATGAAGAAGCTCCCATCCTGGAACCATTATTTTTGGAGGATGAGTCAGAAGAGTCATCTCGAGCAGAAGCAGCAGCAGGAGAAGCTTAGAAAAATATTCATTAAATGAGGAGTGATGAGTCACAAGGCCAAGATACCAGTCATCCAAGATCTTTAAAAGGACTAAAATACTGCATTGCCAAGCTATTAAATGTTGTATACAGTCAATCAATTCTATCACCATCTATATAAAATAGAAAACGGTTTGTTCTTAAGCAGGGACTCATACAGATTATAGCCCAGTAACACCAATTTCTATACTTGCAAAATTGGAAAAAGGTAGACATAGTAGGCATGTATCTAAATTAACACACCAGGAAAGAGTAAACATCTTGTAATTTGTTGCTTCAAAAGCTGTTTGCGTTCTTCGAGGAAGCAAAGAGGGATATCCATGAGAAGAGGTTAATAAAGTGAAGTTGGGTTTCCAGAAGGCTCTCACATGATTGCTCACCAAGACCGTTAGAGAAATTAGGCTATCACAGGTTAAGAAAAATGTAAGTCCTCTTATGAATTTAAGAACTCAGCAGAGATAAGATGCTATTTAAAAGATGGGGAGCAAAGAACAGGGAGTAAGCAGACAGATTTTCCCAACAGAAAGAGGTAAAACTACCAGCTAGAAAGACAGATAAAATTAAATAAATGTAAACAATGTACAACCTGTATAGTCATATATACTGTAACAGGTTCTCAATTATTACCACTCCCCCAAAAAAAGAATCTGAGGTCAATTTTTGCTGTGAGTAATTTTGTGGTGAAAAAAAATAAGAATCAACGTGAATCCAACGTGAACTAAAAGGACATATAGACTATTAGAAACTATTAGGATACCTAACAAAACAGGAAACTACACTATGTTATGGCATGTCTGGTGTGTCCACTTACTGAATAAAGTAAGTGGACATTAAATTTCTATCTCCTTGTCTTAAAATCTGTAGTAGAAAAGATACAACAGAGACCAACCTGCATAACAATGGTGAAGGATGGTTATCATAGATGTAGGCTACATAAGTTAGGGCTTCCCAGTATGGTAAAAAGAGGGGAGGGATTTGAAAGCAATCTTAGAATTATGAGTTGCATAGAGAAGGTGATTAGGCAATCATTATGCATTGCCTCTTACAGTGGAAGAACTAAGAGGGATCAAAAGAGAAATAAGCAGGTTTTTTACGCAGTCCTTAACTACAAGTTACTGAAGATGCCAAAAAGCATAAGCTCAAAAAGTGACTAAAAATTATATAGCTATTCTGTGCCCATCAAAGATTGCTTTACACAAAAACGTTGTTATGAACTCTGGAAGTGCCTGCACCACAGTTTCCCTAAAACTTGGAGGACATACTGGGAGAAGTACCATGCAATGCTTCTCCTGCCTCATGTAGACCTTCTTCCAGCATTTAGCACAGATCTTTGTCAGAGATGCAGTAGTGGGCTCCTTGCATCCAAACCCCAAATGAAATGTGTTCTTATGTACCCTAGTGGAACAGTTTTCTCCCCTTGATTGTCTGATAGCCCATTTACATGGATTGTAATTTCCACACGAATGACAGAAGAATTAAGAGAAAAGCTTGTTTCTAATTTCAGAAATGTTCATTTTAAAAATGGAAATTGACCTTTGGTCTTACACATTGCTAAGCTTTATACTGTAAATCACCTTCAAATAGTTCTTTTTATTGCTCTATACTTTCCTCACCTCTTCTTCAAACAAAAATAAGTAAAAAATTCTCTAAGCTAAACATTTGCTCAGCGAAGATTGTTAGGAAATTTTTTTTGACATTTCTGCAGCAAGAGTCAAAAGTATATAAAAGCCATAGAATTGACAGGAATGATCTAAGATGTGAGCAGAAGGTGCAAATTAAATGACCTAGCAAATACGAAGTGGGGTCAATAAAAAGATCTCACAGAATATCATATTTAATGGCCATGGCTTTTTACTTTTGGAGGTAAAGGTAAATAAAGTAAAAGCAAGTTGAGTTGAGATCTGTAGGCCTGCACTCATCCTGCTGTTGCTGAACATAGAAAGTAGTGACAGCTCAGTGAAAATCACAGCTCCTACTCCACAGTCTGAGTTTTTGTGATGTGATACCAGGAGGCAAAGCCTGTTAGAAAAGGTTATTAGAATGGCACTAAGGAATCTTTATACCTTCTAATCCTAAAATACTGCAGAAAAAAAGCAGTCTGTAATCTGGAATAATGGAGCCAGAAATTGGGCCAGTGTGCCAGCTCCTTCACATGAAATTGCCTCAAGTACTTAGGTTACCAAGGTTTTTCTTATACCATCAATATAACTGTAAACTAAACTGGTGAGCAAGTCTGGTGAGAAAGTCTGCCGAGGACAGCAAAGGAGACGAATTAAAGTGGAAAAAAATTTTCTCATCAACAAATACTCAGGGAATTGTGAGAATAAACATCAAGATTTCTTCAAATGTCAGCTGTGAAATATTGTGAGTTATCTAGGGCTGTACACATATAAGGTAATTCCATGTGTACTTTTTCAGGCAAGATTTCTCTGAAAGTAGAGGGCATCAGAATAGCAAGATTACAAAAGATGATCTACATATCTTTGCATTTCATCAACTGTAAGGAGTCACACAGAAAATAGCTGTACCTGGCATGATGAAATATTTTCATTTTATCATTACTAAATGATGAGCTTGCAAATGGTGGGTTAAAACTGTGAGCAAGTGGACCATGCTTTAATTTATTGCTTTTAATTTCCTGTGGGGTAAATTCATTACCAGGGCCCTGTGGATAAGTTTGTTATTTAACACTTCATCTAGCACCCTCCATGAGACTTTGTGAAGCTGCAGACCTGGGATCATACTGTCTGTGTGCCTTGCCTTGTGGGAGCAAACACTGTCCTCATGATAGCAACTCCAGCTTCTCTAGTGTGCGTTAATTACATTTCCTCTTGATCACTGGGTGGGAAGAATCTGTGTGCTTGTACGTTTTATTACTTGGTCTGACCTATCAGCACATTCTTGATGAATTAGGCCTTTGGTTATGACAGAAAGAAAAGGCTAAAGAAAGCATGAGTTAGGAAAAGCAAACAAATTCATTTATTTGCAGCTTCATGTAGACTATGAGTTTGGAGGCAGTGGACATTGCCTTACATTCTTCCCTAAATAACCACAGCGTTTTTCACGTCCACATGTGAGATTGGTGCCATGGGCCTCCAGGTTTCTGAATGTTTGCTTGGGGACTGAGCCTGTTTGTCTGGACACATAGATCTCAGTCTGAGATAAGATGTCAGTTTCTAAAGATGGTATAGAGAAGACATTCTTCATTAATGTTTTATTTTCTAAGAGAAAACATGGGATATTTTGTTTTCCTAATAGCAGCTTTTGCCAGTTACTAACAACAAAAACATATTTACAGCTAATAGCCTTTGTTTACTGTCCTTCAAGCTGATTCCAGGGTTTTCCTTGATAGGCTTTTGACTTCTTCTGACCCCTGAATGAGTTTTTGTACTTATGTTGTCCTGCTTCATATATTTGTCCTTGCCTCTACCAAGTCGCCTAAAGCTCTCTGGCAGGGAGGCAGGCTGGTTCTGCAGGATTACATTCTGTTTGGGAAACTGGGGTCAGCGATTTGAAGGAAAGAAGGACATCAGTTGCATAAAACTGGAGATTCAACCTGAGTGGAAAGCGGCACAGTCAAGGATAGATGAGTTTTACACTATTTTGGGCAATACAAATTTCACTCCCTTTTTGTATAGACCTACAAATATCTGAGCTTAACCAGGAACAATTGTCAGATAGGCTTGTTGTTTGTGGGTAATCTTATTATTACAATTTTAGCTTACATTACATCAGTTCAACAAGGGGATGAAACCACAGGAACTGCCAGAGCAGATGAGATCAATGATCCTTCCAGTTGACTCTTCTTCCCCTGAGAACAGTTGCTCTACAAATCTAGTAAGCAGCAAAGGCTGATATACAGGAGTGTAGTAGAGATCTTGCTTACACTGTCAGACAATCTGGAGCAGTACGTTTTTCATCTTCCACTGCAATGGTGTTGACTACTTGACCTAGCACTTTCAAGAAAGATTTCGAATAATTTCCAACCAAAAAGTCCCAGAAAATTCCATTCTGCTCTTCTGAATGAGACTGATCAGACACTTATGTTCAGAGAACAAGAAATACAACAACTGCTAGTAGTTCATCACAAACCACAACACTCTGGCAAACAGAGAAAGTCAGGTGCCTGAGCACATGCACTTAGTGACTTAGTTTATTTATGTACCTTATATTATTTGGTACAGGTACGACAGATGATCTTATGGGAGACCTGTATCTTTTTGGAACAGCTGTTGGAGGACAGGACATCCTCAGGCACTAAAAGGTCATTTGTCACCTATGTTTAGGTAGCTGTACATCTCTTTTGCTGTCAGAGGCACATTATTGGGTTCGATGAGTTAGTATCCCTGTTCTTACACTAAATGTCATCTGGGGTAGTCATCAAAGACACCACACCTCGTTCCATTGTAAATCTGCTTTTGTAATAAACTGGCCATAGGTTTGTCACTGCAAGGGCTTTCAGTCCCCGCTCTGGCAGAGCACTTAAGCCCTTGTTTAATCATAAACACAGAAGGTCACAAGTTGGTAAGTCTCAAGCTTCCAGACTGATAGTAAAGCTTGATTTTAAGCATCCACTTAAGTGCTCTGCTGAATTATTATCAGAGTGTCATTCATTTCACATGTTCAAGTCCACTGTCTGGCTGTAAAAACTCATCTTTTTAGAATGATAAAAAGACATATTTCAATTTTCTATGTGAGTCTTCAGAGATCGTAACTTAGTTATGAGAAAACATTCTAAAAGAAGATTATAGTCAATGGAAAATTTGGTGTTGGGAGCATTAAACATTTGTGTTTTCAATGGAAAAACAGTGAGACTCAGCAGTTATTCCTTGATCTTGAGTTTTGAGGTCAGCCCTGGTCATGAATAATCTTTTAGTGGTCTTCAGATCAATTCAAGGTCAGTTTAACATTCCTGTCGAATTGAACATCACAAAAACAAAACTTTTAGAGGGAAGGGTGTAAATCCACAAAGAATGAAACCAAGGAAAATGTTTGCAATAACCTTTGCAGGAGTGAAACTGCTCAGCACTGGGAACAGTTCTGCATCTTCTGCTATCAACACAGCATGTCAGCAGAAAAATAAATGGCTGCTAAAACTAAAGTACTGATTTTCATACACATATTTTATAGAGATGTAGATTTGCATATTTTTAAATGTTGAGAATATTTTTCTTGAAAGCTGACTAAATTAATCATTTTGAAGCAAATGAGCAAACCCATTTATGATTGTTCTAATGGAATTTATCTTTGAGAATACCCCTCGAACTGACAATTTTCTCATTGTAACAATAACATTCCCGTTATCACATGAATATATACTTGAGTCCCTGCTAAAGAACAAACAAGGAGGAGTTTTTGAAGGTGTGAAAACTGAGTGGCTAATGGACTCCACTGGGCAAAGGGACAGGTCTTCCAGAGAGGAGTGTTTATCATTTGGCTGTGGATTAAACAGATGCCCCAGGAAGTGTTTTTGCAAGAAGTTCGTGTTACTCCATCGTACTTATATTTCAGGATAATGGCTGTCCACGTTTGAATTCATGGAAATTAACATGTTCTGACCTTACTGTCTTGAGAGTAAAGTCACTTTCAGCAGGTATATAATAAAACAAGCAATGTTCTTTTTTCCATCTTTGTTTAAATAAACCTTTTCAGGAAACAAGTGATAACAAATAACTTATCTATGAATCCTTAAAAGTTAATGGAAAGCAAAAAGTTCCTCTGTAACACTACTAACGTGACTGAGACTATAAGAGCAAAATGTTAATTTTAAAGCGATGCAGCCAAAGTACATATGCAGTGATTTACATGACTTAATTGTATCCATATCTATGCATAGGAGGAACAATCTACAACACATGTAGATAGACAACCCATGATTTCATTTTTATGTGTTTAAATACCTAGTCACAGTATTGAATCTACATTTTCCATTTGCCAAATTCCAAATATTCAGAACAAAGCAAACTATGGTGTTCGATTGCATATATCAATAATCATTCTATATGTCATAAGATATCTAAACACTGCATTATTTATAATCTAAATGTCTGCAGTGGCTGAAAATACATTCATTCTTACTGAGAGCTAAGCCCCTACAATTCCAAAAATCAAGCAATTTCTAAGTAATTTGAGTACCTCACAAAACATTTAAAATGTATCTTAGGACCATATTTTCACCCTAGAATAATTAAAAGCAGTCAAATTGCCTTTTACCAAATTTATGCCACAAAAATGCATCTCTACATAAGTAGAATTACATCAAATATCAATATCAGGAATAACTTTTGGGCACAGAAATAGCTTAAGTGCAACAAGAATGAGAGGGTCAGACCACAGTCCCAGCTTGATCTTAAAACAGGAGGACAAAACATCCAATTGAACAAGTTTGTAGATTGTAAGTGTAGTATGAAATGCAACAGATATAAATTTATTGATTATTCCAGAAACATTGAAGAAGAAATCATTTCCCAACTATTAGATTCCTTTACCAAATGATGATACACTTCTAAAATTTTACATATGGTCCTGAGTTTCATCCTGTTAAATCATTTTTCACATCTTCTGTGACCCTGATATCATGGTAGGACCAGATGGTATCCTGAATACAGTAGTAGAAGGAAGTGTGCTGTTTGTGGAAGAAAAATCTTGCGTTCTGGTCTGCAAATGATTAAAATTTGAGTTCAACAAGGATTTTTGCATGATGATAAAGACTTGCCCATGAACACCGAGTTGTTGGATGACAGCCCGTGTTCTTAGTTCTTGACATTAAGATTTTGCAATGACTTTGAGATGTATGCAAGGTTATTAGCACAGTTTGTGTTTGCTATCAATATTTTTTGCTCTAGCAATTCTTCATTGGCTCTGCAAAACTTAAAGGAAACTCTCCTAGATTATTATTTGCAGCCTGATGAGATTCTGAATATTATTTCTGTCTCGGAAAAGTTAACATTGCCAATGGCAAGCTGGTAATTATATTTAAAACTTTACATATCAAAGTTGGGTTATTTATTCTTATCCTTGAACTGTGAGAAGTCTCTCCTCCCTCTTTGTCCTTGTTATGTTCTTGGAAAAAAAACACCCCAAAACCCCAGATCTTTTAGAACTTTTAAAATTCTTATACCACTTGCTGGTTACATTATTTAACTTAAAGTACTTTTTATTTAAAAAAACAAAAATCGAGGCATACTGCTTACCTTAAACACAGCTGGAAAATTCTTCCTTTTCTACCTTGTTTAACCCCAGCTAACTGGCACTGGGGAATATGCCTACCCCATACAGGAATGTTTATTGGAATCAAATTACATCCAGTATAACTCTTTAACTAAAGCAAAAGAAAAACTACATAGAATTATATGGCATCCTTAACTGGCAAAAACCTTACCTGCATTCTATTTAAAAAATGTTGGTTAAGATTTTCCCACTGGGGAGCCCAAAAGTGATAGGATCAAAGTCATGAACCTAACTGAGTAAACGGAATCCAACATAAAAGCCTCAGAAAGACTAATTAAAATTTCCATGCTCTCTTAGACATGACCTAAATGCTGCTGAACCCTGTAGGATTTTTTTCTGTGACATGAATGCTGGGCAAATCACATGCCTAAGTCCAAACTCTATAGACCTTATATAATTTTCCAGGCACCAGTTCTGCACTATGTGTCCAAATAATCATGATAAGCTATCAGATATCTGGAATGGATTGTTCCATCCTTACACTTGCAAAAGCTTAACAGTAATTTGGATTATTGTGTGTGTTTCTGATGCTTCATATTTGCTATACACTCAAATAAAGATGGTAGTTTAAAATCTTTCTTTTTAATGAATGTTTTCAGGAGTCTAAAACTAGACACCCATGAAGTTTTCATAGCAGGAACACACAAACAGTTGTATCGCCATCAAAATTTCTCCCCACCCAAAACCCCTCAAAAGCTCAATTTAAGGTTCAGAACCTGTTCTGAAATACACAAACCACAGTTTGTATTGGCTTTTCATAAAACTGCATGCATACCTGCAACGGCAGAAGCTGGATTGTTGTTTTAACATAGAAAACAGGAAAAGATTATCTAGAACAATGCAAATTGTGCCTAAGACAGACATAACAAAATATTTGGTCTCTGTCCAGGTGAACTTCTGGAGCCTGCTAAAATCTTCCAATGTCCCAAAGTTTTTGTGTTATCTTTATATGTAACTTATGTTTGCGTGCGTGTGTGTGAGTGTGTGTATGCATGGGGATTAGAATTTATCCAGCTGGCTGCATGGGCAAATTGTTTTGGAACTGCTCAAAGGTGCTGCTTTGTAAATGGTTAGTCACAATAAGATATTGTGGGGGATGTGAGAAAAGTATATTTTAAGGCAAACTACTTTTTTTCATCTTGACATCATCAAAAGTTGGATTGTGCCCACAGTTTATTTTTCAGGTGGTTTAAGAGGATGTTGTTTCACTGAATGGTGTTTCTGCTAAGTAGATATGAGAAAAATATAAGGTCTGCTGTTCAAGAGGGCTGCGATCAATTTGCAGAGGGCAGAACAATTGCTTTTGCCAGCAATGTGCTTGGGCATCCACAGGAGGAGCCTAAGAACACCCAGCAGATAAAGTGAAGTGGGCAGGACACAGTGTGCTTTTTTTCCAAAAAATTCTTTGTACTACTAAATATGGGCATTTGTCTAAGGGATTAAAGTATAAAGGGCTGAAAGATATATATAAGACTTTCTGAGGAATCAGAGGACTGGCACATCTACTTAATATGAACAAAGGCAGTAATGTGAACCCTGCTCTCTTCATTCCCTGTTCTCATGTTATTCGATTCTTAAATTATATTTTCATTAAAACTATGTATATATCATTAAGAATGAACCATAAGCAAATCCAGCAATGGGCTAAGCTGAGAATCAACAGTTTCCAGAAATATCCCATGGAAAGTATAACACTCTGCAAAGTAAAATCTACAGTCAAGGAGACAGGAGGGGAGATTTTCTTGGAGGTCTTCCTTGAAGAATTAGGACTGTGTTGAGAGCGTGGGCTCAAAGTCATCTGATCCTTCTCATGCTGTAATCTGGTAGTGAAAACGATCTGAAGACTCATGATAGGATTTAACAACAATAAAATCTCAAATCTATTGAAAATCCTTCAGTAAGTTCCTAGAAACAGGTCAATATCATTAGGAGAGCTTGAACTTTTAAGAAAGTTTGGATGCAAGAGACAAAGACTCCTCTCACACCCAGAATCTGCAAGTGACTAATTATCGAAAACCTGTGAATAAAAGAATGAATATTTATTTTTACATTTTATTTTTAATTTCGTTGCTTTGTTTTAGAAAATGAAGTATTAGAAGTATCCTGAAACAAAATCAGTTAAAAATGAAGAAACTGTTGTCCTCTGCTGCTTAAAGAGAAAAAGGGATGATGATGAATGAAGCCTGCAGAATTAGGTAACTGCAGAAAGACAAAATGCAATGGAGGACTCTGGTATTAGAGAGGAATAATTAAGGCCAGGAAAGCAGGACTGAATAGAAAACATGATTAATAGCTTAACTTTTGGCAATTGAGATAAAGATGGCCAGAAATTTTCTGACAAAATATCTTGTCAAGATGAATGCAATTTTCTGTGGAGACACACATATAGTTTTGACAAGGATGGGGTTTCTGTTCACAGATGCCTGAGAAGATCTAATACACAGCTATTAAGATGTTCACTAAGATATAGCAATAAGCAGCTAAGGCTTTTATTGTGGTGGATTTGGAGCAAGGATTTGACTCTCAGTCAGTCATACTGAATGTTCTCAGGTGTCTGTGATGGGTGGGCTTTTTCATTAACCCCCTGCTATAGCTGTTCTGCTTTTCAGACTGGAAAAGGGGCTTGAGCTTTTGTCTTTCACACCCTAATGAGGGCTAGCGTCTGTTGCTGGAGCTTTTGCACCTTGATTAAGTAAATGTCTACAAGATGAGTGAGTGAGTGAACAAGCAACTCTGACTCTGTGACTTGCTAATAGCCTTTTTTTATTCCCTCCAATAATGAATGATCAACTGTATATACAGATTGGGAGGAATCAGAGAGACTTTACAGTCATCTCCTCTCTCCTCCTCTGAAATGCCTACCTGACATACTGGTGCTCCTGTTCTTTTGCTGAGGCAGGTTGAATAAAGTGTTGTTGCCTGGTATTTCAGCTAAATGTCCTAAGGATATTTAGGTTGGACAGTTGGGGATTATTTAATCAACAAAAAAATTGGAAAATCTTGAGTTTGTCCTGATAAAGAATGTGATTTTTTTTTTTTTAACTCTTGAGAATTTCCATAGGACAGATCAACTAGTTCTTTACTCAAGTGCATTCAATCCCATGGGTTGATCTGTGCATTCAAATAAATGAACTGCATGAGCAAACATGACTCAATTAAACACAGAGGATGCAAAAAATGCTCTGTAAAGAGATACTTTGAGATTTGCCATATGCTTAAGCAAATCAGGCATCTGTGCACATAATAATTGGCATGTGCACTCAGAATTCCAGTGTTCTCTACTTTGAAAATCTATTCTTACATTTTTAAGAAACGTATCAGAAGGCTGATATCGTGGTCAAAATAGGTTTCTCAAGCATTTCCTAAAACCCACTTGAAATAACCAAGTCTGTGAAATGAAGCTGGCAGTCTCACAAGTTTCAACTTTTCTGTATGAAATCACTTCCTTTGTCTCCTTAGACAAGCAGTGAAAATCAAACCATGAACCCATTTAACAATAGTAGCTTACTTAACGTTACACACATGAGCCTTTTTTCACCTTGAAAAGAAAGCGATTTGGCTGGACAAGATATTTTATTTGCTTCCCCTGTGTCCAAGCCTTTCTTTCAGCCTGAAGATAACCTTTTATGCCAGAAAGATAATTTCCCCTCATTTTTCCAATAGGCAAGGACCAAGCATGAGGGCCATGATATAGGCATTGTTGAAACCAAGTTTTAGAGCTGAGAAGGAACTCTTCTATTGTCATTCGTAGCATACATGGGGGAGGGTGGGCTACCAGAATAATTTGTCTTCTCCCAGAAGCACATGAACTCAGCTGTTGAATTCATTTTCTCCCATTTTAGCAGATGCTTAGTACAGAAAAGAATTTGGCAGTAGGTACCACTCCACAATCAACTGGAACTGGAAGCCAAGCTATGAAAAAGTATCTCTAAAAGCAGTTCTTAGTGTCTGATTGCAGGAAAGAGATACACCCTTCTTCCTTACGCTTTTACCTCTTCACTCTCTTTAACCTTCCTGACAAGAGGCAACAAGATCTCATATGCATGGCACTGAGGTGGGTGATAGCATCACCCAATGGGTGCTATAAATTAGGGCAGATTAATTATTTAGTTGAGAAGGATTATTGCTGGACGTTTCCAAATACGTTTGGTCCTTTAGAACTGCATTGGGAAAGAACTGCTGCTCCAAATATACCTTACTGTTATAAACTTCAGCTGTTTAAACACAGATGCAACTTCCTTGTTTTGACTTGGGTTTAGCAAATAAAAGAAAAGAAAAGAAAAATAATTTGTCTCATATGGAAAATTCTGTTCTGGTGTCACCAGGCTTCTCAACAATCTTTGCACTATGTACCTGACTGCTAAGGAAAGCTCTGACAGACACCACTGATACACTACAAGAAGTTTCTATACATAAGACTACTGTCTGGTTGATTCGTCTTTCAGAGAGGTCTCTGAAATCCTATCAGGCCAGAGTCTTAGTGAATGAAAATCAGGATAGAATTAGACACAATTACTTTTATGTTATCTGAAGTATTGATCAGAAGATACTAGAGTATATTCCTGACATATCTCTTGATAAAGGAGTCAGGCCCTCTGGATAGCAAAGCAGGTTCTAGACACAGGCTCTCATTTTCTTCTTTATATCATTATACCTTTTAACATTGCATAACTTATAAAACAACAGTTACGGTAGCTGACACAGCTTTGCTCTTGTACTTAAGTGTTGCAAACTTTTATTTCATCTTCACATCTGCTCTTTTGGTAACCTTCTTAACCACCAGCTAACATCTGCTAAAGTAACTCTCAGTGGGATTTAAAGGAAAGGTCTTGATAATGAATTAAGCTTTCCTGGAAAGAGGATGTTACTGCCTGAAGGTATTATACATACAGTGCTTGGACAATGGAGGTTTTTCATCCCTCCCTTTAAAAGTAAATATGCAAAAGGGTCTGGTCATATTTCCATTTCTCTTTCTGCTCAGTAGGAGTGTAAGAAAGCAGTATTTCTATGTGAGGTGCTTGCCTTAAGCCAAGTGTTCAAGTTGGCTCAATTGGAAACTGTGTAACAAGTCTCAGATGGATATTTCAAGTAAAACACATCACCTAGCTGGATATAGAGTCAGCTTCACAAAGGCACGTATTAAATTAAGGTTGGGAGGTTGCCTCTTATCATCTTCCTTATACACTTGCTCTAAAGGAGACCAGAGTGCAAGTTATCTTTCAGGGCAAAGTGCTAAAAAACCGTGGCCTTATTAGGAGAAGCCGAGTCCTGCAAAAGATGAAGTACTAGGCCTGGTTTGTCCTGGTAGGGGTTCATCCTGGCTCTCTTGGTACTGCTTCACAGGATGGCTCCAGGCCCCCCACCACTGCAGTTCAGCCGCTCTTCTCCACCTCTGTGGTACTAACTTGTTATACAAGAGCTTTTTGTTTTACTGTAACTTCTAACATCAACATGCAGAATCTTGCTTTTATTAAAAATGTGCTTTTATTTCTATTTTCCGTACAAAACAAGCTTTTTGGCACGAAGAGCAAAATTTGTTTCATCAAAGGAGAGCAGAGTATAATACAATCCATTCTCATAACAATGAGGGGAGGGAGAAGGTGGTGTTCAGACACGCTTGTAACTTATTTGCTTTGTGTGCCACACATTCCTATGGTTGACAGGATGCCAGCAGTAGAAATAACACTACCTGTGAAATGAGGGGCTCATCTCACCTCATCCTGAGATCAGAAAAGTAGGGCTCATGCACTCTAGATAGTTTTCAAAAGGCTTTACTGTGTGCGTGAAGTTCTGCCATAGTGATAAATATTGCTGACCGATGTGGGAGAGGACTGACACTTAGGAAACATGCTACAAGATTATATGTACAATTGTTTGCATGGTTTACAGGAGAATGTTTTTTTTCCACCCGAAATTTATTTGTCAAAAGTCTATTCATTTTGGGAAGCAACACTGACTTAAAATAGTTGTTTCATAAGAATAACTGAAAAACAGTTTTCATAAGGTTAAAATCCTGCTGTAAGACTCATTGGAATAATATTTTATATTACAGCTCTTTCAATGAAACATACAGAAGTTACAGTCAATACTTTTTATGTGCAGTAAGCTTCTGATTTATTCAAATTTATTTAAGCCATCGCCAGATGCTCCCCAAAATGCTAGCTCAAGCTTCTTCTAGATTGTCATAACAAGTCAGGTCCAGTATATAAATGACTGACATTAATTTAATAATCTCAAAGGAAAGGTCCCTTCAGGTGCCTGGGGTAATTTGGCCATGCACAGTAAGAAAATGTGATGTTTCATCATTGTTTCCAGACAACATAACCCCAAGAGATGGAAATCTGGTATCAACTGGAAATGTATTTCTCTTGTTTCAAATGTAAGAAAAGCTATGCTGTAGAACAGGATAAGATATGGTAAAATACGATAGGAAGCTGTTTTAAGGTGGAACTTATAAACAGTTAGGTATGTATGTTTAACTTTGTTTTTGGATTTATGTTTCAGTAAATTCAAAAATCTTTGGAGGTAAGACTACCATGATGAACACAGATATCTTAATGATAGATTTTTGATAGATTTTTGCATAGCTCTTATTAGGGGCATAAATTTTGTCAGTTGCAGGTAAGAAAGAAAGGTTCTGGAGTCAGAGGTATTAACTTGGAAGGCTCTGAGGTCTTCTTAGATAGTAGCTCAGATCCTCTGCTTCAAGAAGCTATCACAATTTCCTGTTGGCCTAAGACAGAACACTTCTGGCCTCTGAGTAATTGTCAGGGGAATTTACTTGCAGAACAGAAATAACTAGAGAATGGAAATAGGCAGGTGCACAGACATTACTCTGCCATGCCCTGATCAACCAAACATGAGGTGATGGTAGGGTAAAGCAGCAGTCATTCTTTCTCTGTATCAATATCTTGATCAGGCCGGAGACTGATCATATTCTGGTTGATAATTGAAGGAGGGAAGAAACAGACACTTTCCTAGATTCTCTTCGTATTAAGTAAAGAGTTGAAGGAAGCTTTCTATTCATTTAAATTTATTTAAGCCATTTCCACATGCTCCCCAAAATGCTAGCCCAGACTTCTAGATTCTCATAACAAGTCCTTCCTCCCTTCTTAAAGAAGAACAAGTAGGAACCCTGGATTTCACTCCAGTGGAGTCTATCTTTCTTTGATGACACAGGTTGCCTGTGCAAAAACTGGGCTTTGAGACTGGCCCGAGTTGCAGACTAATCAGTAAGATAAATTCTTTCATTATTAGCCAGCAAAGCTGTGCTCTAAATTACAGCAGGAATGTGCTTCTTCGTATGTATCTGTGGCATGCCATCTACTGAAGACTCTCGTCCTTGCTGTGGGTCTCATGCCCACCCTTTTGAAACCATCTTTAGAAGTGATCAAAGACCCTCCGATATAATATCAGCTTGGATGCTTTGGGCCTTTGTCTTCAGTAAACATAAAAAAATCATCCAAAATTAAAGTGTTCTCAATATATACAGCACCAGTGAATTTTCTTATTCACTGACTCTAAATGTCAGGGGAAGAATCACAGCTTAACAACATTTGCAGAACTGAGAATGAGTTTATTTGACAAAAGGGAAAAAAGGGCTCATAGAGGACAAAATGTTTCTTTGCTCTTCTATCATCTCGAAAATTGGTGCCACTTCTAAAATAATGTCACATCTCGTCTTCTATAAACCAGACTTGTGACCCTGTTTGGAAAAGGAAGCTGTTTTCTTCATAAAATATCTCACATAGTGTGCTAACTTCTGACCACACCAACCAGGACCTTTCTTTTTAATTTCCAGTGAGACTTGCAAGACAAATGAAATATTGTTGACTTTAGCAAGAAAAGGTGTCTGGAATTTCAATGTACTATTTTCTGAACAATTATGGGAAAATACTTAGTGGAAAATGTTTCTGCCTTCCTGTGAGTTCAAAGATGGGATGTGAAGTTCCTGAAACCTGTGTGAGAAATGATATCTATTACCGTTTTTTTGCAGGGGCAATTGACTTAGAATAGTTTTCATTTAGTTTGTATACTAGTTATTATTTGTTGTAAAAAGTTGAAAGGAAACTACTCACTACTGAGAGAACAGGACGTTGGCCAGAAGCATAACTTCTCGCAAAAAGTTTAATCATGGATGGGTATGAGGTTGGGATGGATGGACCATTATACACATACCGTTTTATCAAGCACTTTTATCAAATGTTACTGGAAACAGCATACTGCTTTTCTCTTTGGTGTTTCACGAGCTTGTGTCAGTGTGCAGTCCTTGCCAGAGGACTCCTTCGTCTTTGCAGGAAATGCATCATGCAGATGACTAACAGGTTCCAGTACAACTTTCAATTGAGGATCAGGCACGCTGTGAGTCATCATGTTGCTGTGTAGTCACTCATGAAGAGAAAAAAACCCTGAAAAAAAGAATTCTAGACATGAAAAAGGCATCCTTATTTTTAGAGTTTAATTCTGTCGTTTCCACCTGTAGATTTGCATGTTTCAACCTATCTTATTACGGAATAGTTTACTGCAAATCATAGATCAATAAGATAACTCTGCAAAGTTTTATATCTGAATAAAGCATAAGATTATGCTAAATGCTGCAGCTACTATGCAGAATAGCATTATTAATAAGTAATATGAGTTAACTTGATTTAGTTATTTTTGTGAAGGTTTGCATGGAGACTACTGCCCTCACTAAGGAATTGGATGAGAAGAAAGTTGTCACTGCAACCTGTTTCTTTAAATGACTGTTTGTGTGGAAAGTCCTATTCTGTGTCTGTTTTTATAACTACCACTGTTTATGTGGATAAACTTTTCCTTATTCATCAAGGCTATTCTTACACATGAACCGTTAATGTTCTTAAGTAAAGGGTGGTCGTTTCATTATTATTGTATTCACCAGATAGCAAGTGTTGTGTAAAACCTGCCAAGCTGGAGTTTGTCCAAAACACCTTCTTGGGAGGAATGTTGATGCATCCATAACATTCCCCCTCAGAGTTCAAGCTTGTCCAGAGACAGATTTTGCATCATTAAGTGGTGATTGCTCATGTGTTGGGTTCGTGATTGATCATAGGGCATATACATGGGAGATTTGCTCAATTAGGAGTCACATCATTTGATCCTGGCATCTTAAGATTTGTTTTCAAGGCTATGAAAGACTCGTTAACTTTCTCTTGGCTTTTAAAGAAAAAGTTATATTTCTTTGGCTCAAGTTATCTTTGGAAGGAAGGCACTATCATAGTTGTTAGTCAGCAGCCTGCCAGATATTAAGTCTGTAATATATAGTTGTATTTTAAAAGTATTCATCCAAAGAAATTCCTTCTCTTTCTAGATTTAAAATTTGACAGCAGTTGAAGAGAGAATATTCTGGGTACTCTCACAAACACATCATATATTTCTCCTACAGTTTTCTTCCAAGTACTCAGGCCATCCAGTTTTAATCTCCCAAAGTCTTCCTTTTCCATTTGTGATCCTCCAATAGAAGTTTGGTTCTATTTATTCAAATTATGTCTTCTGCTTCTTTAAATGGTTTAGTGAACAAACAGTCTGATTTCAGATTTCTGACTTTCCTCCTGCAGCCACCTTTACATTGCCATATACAGTTATTACTTCATTTATACCTGCTTCAGAAAACCAACAGTAAGTGAAAGCAAAGAATCGGAATGCAAGGGTTGGAATATGCACACACAGTGCTGAGGCATGCATAAAGGAACCAAATTTAAATGGAATAATTATATTTTATTACTCTTTTCTTTTCCATCCTCCAGTATTCTCTGTTCAGCATCTGTGCACTTTTCCCTCTGTGAATTCTCTTTCTTCTTCTATATTGCTATTGTAAAGTATGTTGCTTGGCCCTCCACAAACTGGCAAGCTGGGCTCAGAAAAGCATGTGAAAGTTCAAAGCTCATCTCTATATATCCTCATCTCTTTGATCTGAATTCCTGTAAGTACAAGCTTTCCCAGAGACCTTCCTTTCCTTCCTGGTAGCTGCCTGGAAAATCCTCTTTTGCACTGTATTTCCAAGTTTTGACTTCAAGTCCTGTCTTGAACTAGTAAGTGAAAATATGTGTGGGAAAAAAAGTCTATAGAGTGTTTTTTGGACATCACACAATATTTCCTTTTCAACCTGTTTAATTTGCATTCAAGTCATGCTTACAATTGTTCCCATGTTCCAAACCATTTTTTCAGATATCTGAACAATTCAGTCTTCCTTTTCTCCTGCAACACACAAATTCATAAAATTTTGCCAGTCTTTTTTTTCTTCCTCTGTTTTGTATCTTCCACCTCTCTCTTCATTCATGAAATTCCCTATTCTCTTTCCTAGTGTTGCCTCAATGCTGGATCTCCTTCTCAAAATTTCCTCCTCTCAACTACTGGATCTCATCCTGGTAACTACAGGCCAGTTAGTCTCACCTCTGTCCCTGGGAAGATAATGGAGAGACTCATTCTTGAGGTCATC
>JAOXNO010000024.1:68160072-68236153 GCA_028565335.1 Limnodromus scolopaceus
TTTGGCAGGAGAGTTGGACTAGATGATCTCTATGGTCCCTTCCAACTCTAAAAATCAGTGAAATTCAGTGAAATTCATCCTCAAGAGTTTCAATTCTATATTCCTGCTTTCCTTATATTTTCTGTAATCTTCCTTAAACTGGGTTTGCGCACCTCTTTATGCTCCTCTTTTATGTTTTACTTGTGTGCCTGCCTGACCATGCATGGATTTACCCCCACACGAAGCTTGAAAGTTTGCTCTTGTTGTTGAAATCACAGACACCAGGCAGGATACACGTGCCTCGTCATGTGGTGGATTCGCCTCTGCACTCTGCATTTGCTACTGCCCACACAGCCGCTGCAGCAAGACTGCTACATATAAAACAGCATACAATATCTTTTTTTTTTTTATTATTTTGCCCTCAGCTTGTGTAGTTTCTAATACAAGTTCTGTTTTCAAGTTATACGGGTAAAAGAATGACTGCCTTCAGAAAAGCCAAATCTTATAACAAACACAATTTTTTCCTACAGGCCTTAATAGGGAACTCGTCCAGGTGTTCTATAGCACAAAATCACAGTTATATAATTTCAGCATTATAGCTGTAGGCATCAAAAGGCAGTACAAGGAAATCCAGGGAGAGAGAAAGAGACTAAGGAGGAAATGGAGAAAAGCACAAGACAAGCGATGAAGCAGTGAGATTAGTAAAAGAATACTGCTTTTGCCATTCAGGTGTCTGATTGGTGCCCAAAGCTTCAAGCTAAAATTATCAGATCAGCCACTACCTACATAAATAGCAGGAGGTGACCTGTTTAATTTGTCATTAACCACATACATGGACCTGTTGGAGTGAGTCCAGAAAAGGGCCACAAAAATGAATAGATGATAGGCTGAGAGAGTTGGGACAGTTCAGCCTGGAGAAGAGAAAGCTTCAAGGAGACCTTACTGAGGCCTTTCAGTACTTAAAGGAGATCTAGAGGAAATATGGAGACAAACTTTTTAGCAGGGCCTGTTGCAATAGGGTGAGGGGCAATGGCTTTAAACTAAAAGAGGGAAGATTTATACTAGATATAAGGAAGAAATATTTTACAGTAAGGGTGGTGAAACACTGGAACAGGTTGCCCAGAGAGGTGGCAGATGCCCCATCCCTGTAAACATTCAAGGCCAGGTGCTCTGAGCAACCTGATCTAGTTGCAGATTTCCCTGCTCATTGCAGGAGAGGTTGGGCTAGATGACCTTTAAAGGTCCCTTCCAACCCAAATTATTCTATGATTCTATGATCCCTAGACATTGGTCTTAATCTTTCTGGAGACTCTTTGAAGGATACAGTAGGATACAGTAGGATACAATCCAAAATATGGTAATATAAATGCATATTTCCAAATAGTCCTTCAGTGAGTACCAAAATATTATTGCTTCCTTATGTAAGTAAAAACATTTTGATCTACGTATGCTGATGTAATTTCTGTGGATCGATAGAAAGATTTGTGAGTACAACACTGCCTCATAGCCGGAGTCTGACAAAAACTCATAAATTAAAATTTATGCTTAAATGATATATGGTGCAATTCACCCTGGAATCTCACGTATTTTATTTAAAACGTATTTTATTTAAAATTTGACATTTTGTGATTCACTCGACAGCTGCATTTACTCCCAGATCCTGCCATACCATTGTAGAAGGTTGAGGCAACATCATTGCATATGCAATTTCCAATGAAAACTTGAAACAAATTTAAAATTAGGAGAGAGGAAGGACACTTTTTTTATACATACTATGTATATATAATTATTTGGAGCAACAGTCTATTCCAAAAGAACAAAGAGGAAGCAACTGTTTTCAGGTATTTATTTTTGTTTGTAAAACATATTTCTGCTTTTCCAGGAAACACACCAGTAAGTTCCATACATGTTCACATATTCTTACTATTGGCAAAAGTACAGTATCGCCAAGGGGGCACATTCAGAGGTAAATTGATTTCACTCGTCTAATGGAAAAAATGCATGGTATTCCAGAGTTTTGAAAAAACACCAAAGTGAAGCAGCATCCCTTTACATATGCATTGGAATCATTCCTAAGTGCATAAAGATGCTTAGGTGATTTTTAGTCAGACCAAAAAGTTATATCCAGATGTGAATAAAGGGCTATGTGGATTGCTTTTCTATTTGAAAAATGATCTATGTACCACAAAATAATACATACCAGACTAGCCTCCTGGTGTCATCTTTGTGATGAATGAACATCATGGGGGAGGAGGAAACTTGCTTTCTTCCTATTTTTCCTTCCATATTTGTAGATTTATATTGAGGTGATAAATGAAACTCTGATGCATTTGCTGTTAAGGTGTTTTTGAGAGATACACCCCATTCACTAGCACTGCTTGAATATATTGGCAATTTGTGGGATAAAGTTGTGGCTACATCTGGGCAGCAACTGATGGAGAGCGGCGAGAGAAGCATGGGGCTCTGTTACCTGTCTGCCCTCCCATTGCACTGCTGATTCACAGACAACCAAAAGACTGTCAGTGCAGCAGGGTGTGCTTAAAGGCAATGAGTCAAGAGGAGGCAGCCTGGGCATGTGAGGAGCTGCACAGCTCTGCTGACTCTCCAGCTTCTGTAAAAAGATTTACATATACATTCCAAAAGCACCTTCAAGAAGAAAGTAGAGAGATTAACCAAATCAAAGGGAAATCCTTGAAAGCAAGCCAGTGTTGTATTACTGGGAACCTCTTTAACCCCTGCAGGAAATCTCCACTCCATTGGTTGGCACGTCATTACAAGAATTTTTTCCAATTGCCAATCTTCTTCCATGTTCTTAAGTAGTACCTTTTACCTGCACATGTGAAGGGAAAATGGCGCAGCACTGCTACATGCATCCAATTAAATTCTGACTCCTTATAGAAGCCTCAAAAACAATCTCAGTAACTCTGACAGTTGTTCTGATCCAGACATGTGTGGATGGGAGCGTGTGTTTTTCACTTTCTTTGTGATTAACATATCAGAAGTTAAGGCCAATATTTAACCTTCTTAAAATTATATTTTTCTCTGGGTGTACCTTATTTGATGTGAAAGAGGTTGATTTACATACCTCTTATACAGACTGGTGATGTTTCTAAAGGAGAATAGACAACCATCACGCTAAAGGGAAAGATCATGACTTTTTGCTTCGCTCTACTCTTGTGGTAGTCAGGAGAAGATAGGCCTGAGCTTGTATTAGGAAGAAAACTACACATCCAGATACAAGACTTCATGGTTGTAAGGCCAAATGAAGTTGGAAGTAAAGAAAGGGACTGAAGGAGTGGGGAAAATCAATGTAGGACTCATTTTTCAAATTCAAATGATGAAGGATGTTTTCAGGTATGTTTGCATTATTTGTAGGAACTGAAATGAAGTATTTGTGACTTCTGCTGTTACTACTAGGACACCCTTGGAAAAGGACAAAATTGGCAAGGTGTACCAGTGTGTTTGCAAGCTTTAACGGAATGCTATAGAGTGAACTTCCAAGGCCTTTGGCTTCCAGATAATTCAGATGATTTTGTTTCCTTTTTGGCAATCTCAGAGAAAGACAGGAGAGGAAGAGCTACAATATCAACTGGGCTGTATATGTCCATCTGCAGAGGCGTCTCTCGTGACAAAAGGTCATGAAATTCACAAACTGAGGATTTCCTTCTTTTTTTCTTTTCCTTTTTTTTTTTTCATAATACATAGTATCTTGTTTATGGTGGACTTTGAATACTTTTTTTTTTTTTTTTTTTTTTAATGGAAAACACTGGAAACCCTTACAGATATTAGATTTGAAAGAAACTATTTGGAACTACCTGCAGCAGGTATATTCGGTACACCTCTCACACTTCTTCTCTAGAAGATGATTACAAATGTTCCAAATATTTCAGGGGATAATCTCAACCACCTCCAAGAACAGCAAGCCAATGGCAGTATGGAAAACAGATGCCTGAACTCCAAAGGCACTTTCAGAATGATCACCGGTCCTGTCAGCTGTGTCAAAAGTGGGAAGGAGATAATTTTGACTGTCATTGACAACAACAACAGTTGGAAGAACGGAAGACAACTTAAATCAGCACTTCAGCGCAGCTCTCCTATTCCCAGCACTAAAATAGTGTGATGCACGTATCTCACACAAAAGACCTGAGACAGACTCCCCTGATTTTATTTTCCCTGAGGTTTTGGTCTATACCAATTACATAGCATTCCTTCTCTTAACAGGTTGAGCTGAAGAAAACTTGTGGGCCAGAGTAGTAATCAAAAACTTTTGGTGGATTGCCCAGTTCACCTCACTCAGCCAAGATGTACTCCTCTACACCCAGGGCATCAGGCCAAGGTCTTTCTCTGCTGTTTTTAATGACGAGCATCAACACCATTACTGAGACACCTGGCTGGAAAGGTCAGGGGCTCTAGAGTTCACCAAAACTTTCCCAAAACTTCCAATTGGCAAAGACCCAAAGAAGGTGTTTTTCCCACTTGGGAAAAAGTAGTGAAGAAGCTCATAGGACCACTTTCTTTTGTTCCTGCCCCAAATCAGCACTGGAGTGCCCTGTACATGACCTGAAACAAGTCATTTAATCCCTCTGTGCTTTGCTTCTACATCTGTAAACTGGAGATAATCCTTCTCCACTTCTCCAGGCAGCTTGGAAGATGAATTCATTAATTCTTGGGAGCTGCTCAGTACTTTGACAAATTGGGCTCTCTGCATGCAAGCACTTTACAAAAAAATTCTACTCCTGAAGCAACCCTTCTTCTGTCTGACAGCTGAAAGATATAGGTTTGAACATACTAATCCACTGGGCCTTAAGACTTTAATCCTCCAAAGTCACCCTAGTGATTATTATGCCTGGTTGAGCATCAGAACTGAACAAACAAATGTTGAATAAAGTCAGTCTGGCAAAAGACTTCATTTCAGATATTTAGGTTTTGTTGGGGTTCCCCCCACCCCCCACTTCAGGCTCTCTGCAGAAAAAGAAAACAAGCTGACTGAATATTAAGACGGCTGCCAGACTTGGCTTTTACCACGAATACCATGAAATAGCAGCCATGGAACTCAAACCCCAAATATCTCGCTGTGGTAGGGGAGGCAGGAAAATGAACAAGAACAAAGAGAAGGAAAGAAGAGCATTTGAGGACAGAGAAAACTGTAATAAAGGTGGTCTTGTTTGATCCCAGAGGTGTAATGAGATTTGGATGGGCTGTGTGTAAGTCATAATGTCTGCTTGATGATTGTTACAATAAAAACATGTAACATGAAGGACAATTGATTTCCCACATCTCTGCATATAGATTTTATTACCTTGCCAGATATTACTAGTGATTTGTATAAATTTCATTGCTCACTTTTATAGGTCTGTGAAATAGAGCCATATTACAAAGTTTTGTAATTGAAAAGCAAATATTTTAAAACATATTTCTCTGGAAATATCATACTGTTATTCAGAAGAAAGCATTCTGTAGCAACCAGTTGAGCACTCAGAAAATAAAAATCAGCATGTACATTTAGGGCTAGAACTAAGTGAGCAACATTCTTTGTGTTTATCTTCTACCCTGATATCTATAAGAACTCATGCTCATCACTTGCTTTTAACTTGGCAGTATCACTTTGAGGTTCAACACTAACTTCACATTTGTGGGTGGATCTAAAGTTTACAAGTTTGGTGTGGTTCTAATCAGCAACATACAGTTCAGGTACTATTTATGAGAACTTGTTGATATGGAAAATGGGGTTGGAAATATTGTAAAAACACACTCAGTCCGGTATGGAAACAGCTTCCAAGAAACTATTTTTGAGCAATTTCCACTTCTTGTCTTGCCCTGAAACAGGAAGCAGTAAGAATCATAACAGTAACTATGTTTAAGTTCTTAAGCTTTTTAAAAACTTGCAAACAAGTTCAAGTTTTTGGCATAGCTAGTAGTAGTTCTTATTAAATTCAGATAAATTTTACCAGCCTCATCTTGTGCTTTCCTCACCAAGAATACCTATAAACTCAAAGGTGTTTTCAGCAGAAGGGTTTTCTAGAAGTCAAAGACCACATTCCTGTCTGTGACAATCCTTTGGCAGAAAAGGATTTCTATCAGCCCTCCACAGTTGGAGAATTTGGCTGACATGTCCTTGTCTAACAGTTTCTCCAACATATAACTACATGAATCATAATGTTTGCCATTGTCCCGAAGCTGCAAAGAATTGTCTAGCAAATTAATCTCCTCAGTCGTAAGTGCTCAGGATTTTAGTTCAGGATGGGATGGATGTTTGTTCAGATTAATAGAAGGAACTCTGCATTGTGCTTCAAATATACAGTTAGTCAAAGCGAGTGCCAGTAACACTGCGGGTGTGACGTGTTTGTCTTATCTGTCCTTGGCTGATAATAAAGGAGCAGACAACTAGCGAGCAGAATAGTTATTATGGAGCAGGGGGGGAAAGCTAAAAAAAAAAAGGTGCAACTTTGCTTTTTTCAGATAAGGAAAAAGAATAAAAAAAATAATCTTGCACCTGAAATTAGTATTAGCAGGAGAGAAAGTGAGATAAAAGACACTTTTTCACCTTTTGTATCTCTCCAATCATTCAGCATGTTCTACTTGTTTTACTGGAGAAATCATTTTGTCAGCTAATTGTGTTTACAACAATAGCTGATGCAGCGCATGGGAAGCTGAGCTACATGTTCACTGCCCTTGTGCCTGCTCAGGATGTCCATCGTGTGCAGTCGGCCTTGCAAACCTTCCTTACAGAGAGGATTTGTCAGTGACCTTCACAGATCTCATGCTGGGCTATTTTTGTTGGTGTGGTTAATTTAGGGTATAAACCGGAAAGGAACTTATTACCATAAGGGAGCAAAAATATAGCATAACCTTTATGGAAGTTTTATCTCTGGTCCATATCTCAAAGTCATAAAAATTAATCTAACTGAGATATGCATGAGAATTGAACCAGGCCTTTAAAAACAACATTTAAAATTTACAGCAAAAAATCTCCTCTTTTTCTTTTGCCCTTTTCTCTTTTTCCTCTTCTCTTGCAAGTGAATTGGGTTTCTCTAAATGTCTTCTCCTTACTCTCTCCTTACTTAGTTTAAGGGTGTGGGCAGATTTGTGTTTTATTTAGGAGACAGTATTTTATTTAGCTGATGGACTATAGTAGAAAAGGCAAAAAATCTAATGACTTTTTAAAAACTTTTAAAAACTCTAAGAATTGAAGTAATCATTTGTTCCCTTTCTCTGCTTTTAGATATTTACTGCAAGTTGTTGTGGATGGATTACAATTACAAACTACATATGCCTCACAGTACCGTTACCCTAGTTAATTGAAGAACATGCAAGGACTGAAAGTAGTGCTTATTGTCTTCTGTCAGCTGCACGGAACTACTGCTACATGTACAGACATACACATATATACGTGTGTGTACGTGTGTATATATATACACACACATACATGCATGCAATTATTTGTTCTTTGATGTTAAAACAAGATGTTTTAATCCCCCAGGAACGGACACTTCCTCCAGATGCGCACACTGTTCAGGACAGAAGTCTCGATGACGGTGTAGGGCAGGGATGGGAGGAATGCTGTTTGGCACCTGCTTTCTGCACAGCTGAACAATAGGATTTCTCAACGCCATGGCACCGTAGCACATTTCGGAAACAGTAAAAATCTACAATGAGGATGTTTCCGATGGAATTTGAGAGCTTAGCACAGAGAAGTGAGAAGAGTCGGGGCAGTCCAGGACTGAAGTAAGCCTTTAATTACCAAAACTTTTCAGAAGTTTACGTATCTAATATCACCAGTGTGATATTAGTCTTATTTTCCCGGAGAGATGAATGCATACCAACAATAGACTGGAAAACAGTCTCCCCACTTTTTTGAAGTGATCTGTTCTGTGTCTTTCATAATATCTCTGTCACACTATCAGACATCCCTTAAGCAAAACCAGCAAAGGGGCGTCTGCCACATCTCAAATAAACCAGTTCAAAAGAAACAATGCCTAATTAACCTAACAAAAATGTTATGCTGTTACTGAGTTTCATTTTGCCCTTCTCTCACTGCTTAAACTTCCTCCTTGTTTCTCAATGAAGCTGAGGAAGTAATCTTTTAATCATATTCTGGATCAACTGAAAAAAACCCACACCCGAGTCTAACATCTTGCCATTCGTTTCTCAGTAACACAAGCATTGCTATATTTTTTTACTTCATATTGGTTTTGAAGTAAACGTAACAGAGCTGGAAACCGATAGCAGTAATGGTCTCAGTAATATCCTATTAAGAGATAATATTATCTGCTACTTTTTCAAGGTATACATCCAAAACTGATGTTTTCCCTCTAAATGTTGCTGTCTCTGTAGGAGCTCATGTTAAATGTGTTACCTACCAAGTAACATGAAATCCATTTCAGCATCACTGCTTTGCAGAAAGCAAACTCTTCATGTAAATATGGCTATACATGCTGTTCCTAGATGAATGACTATGCACTTCGTTGTGCTAAACTGTTTATTGTACAACTGAAACTACTTTATCAGGTTAGTTTGACTGCTAATTACGACTGATACAAAGAAATGGGAGCTCTCCAAAATCACTCAGGGTAGAACTCATCTTGTCAAACTTAACCTAACTAAAACTGTCTATCCAGGCTGCCTTAGCCACCTAGGCTCAAGAGAGAGAAACAAGCCATTCCTAGCAGTGATTCACATTTAAGATAAACTGGTTAAATCAGTCTGCAAATGCCTGATTTTCTTCCATTGTATGTGAAGGCAGATGATGTGATTTACTTGGACTTCAATCCTAACTTGTAAGGGACAAAATGGATCAGATGATCCCAGTTTTAAAACCTCTAACCTTGTCCATTACAATTCTTCTGACAGGTTGTCTTTCTGAAAAATTGCAGGAACTTCTCCTTCTGTCTTTCTCCTCCCATGCAGGTAACGATACTGATGGAGTAGTGATTTTAGATATTTTAACAAGATCAGTGATACTGCATTGCACTGCCAAGACCAATATTCATGTTGAGATGCTATGTTTTCTCTTCTGGTATCATGCACTCTGGGTTTCTCTTTGTGGTTTCTCGGAATATGTTTTTTTTCTGTGTTTTTACAAAATGTAAAGTGAAGTTTATGTTTATGAACAGAGTCTTGGAAACCAGAAATATTTATCTCAGAAGAAGTCCAGTAAGGGCACCAAGAGGGCAAGTGAACGTTGTTCTGAGGGTAACCCTGAAGGATCCCACAGTCCTGGGAGAGCGAGCAGTTCTGATTTTTGCAGTGCTCAACCTTGGGCTGGCTCACCAGTGAGGTGCAGCTTTGAGAGTTTTCTCCACTTGGAATTCAGCTGCCTCTATCTATATTTCTCTCATAAATTGTGACAGCTATTAGAAGACAGAAAAGATTTTTAATCAGTCGTAGTCTGGGACAAATTTGAAGATATGACCAAGAGTAGAGAGTCTTCTTTTCTTACATGTTTTTTGCATCCTGAAGGTTTCAACGGAAAAAATCAGATTACACAAAAAACAAAATCTAGGCCAAAATCTTCCCGCTTACAACTAGGCAAACCTCATTGATTTCCTAGCCAAAACCTGGCGCTGTGAGACCCAAACCCTAAGATTCTAACAGCAGAGAAAATAGGAAGGTCATATATTTCTCCACAGACCACTGATTTCCTAATTTTATACTGAGTATCCCAGAATATGAGACACCAACAATGCCGTCCAAACCTCTTTGGTTTTGAATGTATTATCAACTCCATATCACATATATACTTGAAATATTTTGTACGGAAGGGCAATATTTTTTTTAAATTCTCTTTTAAAATGGTATGCTGGAAGAGCTTCTGTAGATGTAAAAATGAAGTGGGTCTGAATACGATCAAGGCCTTGGGATCTTTTTCAAGGAAAACTGATACTGTGATTAAAGCAATGGACTGGTATTCTCTCACAAAATTTCCAGTGTCTTCTAATAATTCTTTTTAAAAGTCATTTAATTGCAGCGGAAAACCTTTAATAAAGGGAGTTAGGGCACTGTAACAGTATAGCAAAACTTATAAGACAGTATCCTAGCTCCAGGAGTAGATTACTTATGCTGAGATACCTCACTTTTATAGGTGATTATATGATACATCTCTCACTGGAAGGTTTTAAGCTTCTGCATTGAGATACTCAGCAGCCATGACTGGGAGCTGAGATCCTTCAGAGAGCCAGTAGGAAGCACCAAGAGAGATGCAGATTTGAAATTTCCTCTCCAGATCAATTTGAGTACATGTTTCAATGCCATAGTTATCAGGTTTTATAAGGATTTGGCCTTCACAGTCAGAAATAGCTTAGTTTATCTATCTCAGCTACAGTTTTCTGTCAGGACTGTTTGTGTATTTTGTATTAGTTCATTGCTGGAAAAATCAAATGTATTCTACAGAGCAGAATGTCCCTTTTCTATCTGCATGTCTGGGGCACAGAAGGACTTCTTTTCTGATTGGTCTGACTTGCCCTGGAGATATGCGCAGTATTTTCACACAGCCGTTTAGTATGGTCGGTTCCTTGGTATCTTGTACTGGGGATTCAAACCTCCAGAGGCCAGGAAGCATGCAGAGACCAGGAGTGCAAGGTGCTGGAAGTTCTCTCCACTCATCAGCTACTATCCTGACCCCTACCATCTTTAAGAGGAGGTAGCCATCTGGGAGGTCAGCCTAGGAAATGAGAGGTGTTACTGATCCATTCAGTAAGCAGGACATTAGAGACTTTTCTTCCCTGAAAAGGCAAGGTTCTGGGATCTAGGGTCTCCCACTAAGGACACTTAGGCACATAAGTCATGTGGTGAATCCCAGTGTTTTAGTTCTCTGAAGCAGATGGTCTGTGGAGACCTAGACATCTAGTTGCCTATGGCTGTGGTGCACCGAGATTAGTGACTGAGTTGGTCTCTTCCCATCCTGCTCTTAGAATAACATGTGAGCATAGGAGCAGGATTTCCTTTCTTCCATGCCTTCTTTGTGGTGCCTTCTTTGTTTCTAGATTTTTTCAAGGCAGACATTCTTTGCATGTTTGCATCATTTCTGGCATGAGGCTTCAGTCATGGCTGCTGCCTGAGATGTTATCATAATGTAAATAAAAATATGATCCTGACATTTCCTATAAATCTCTCTTCAGCATCTGGGTGCACAAGTAATGCACAATTCACTTTGTATCTCAACACAGTCTGATCTGTACACGTCTTGACAAGCTCAGTTTCTGCAATGTGACCTGTATCTTTGAACAGACTTCAGGTCTTCACCCCCACATTAACCCACCTCTAAGAAACATGTTATACCATTAAAGGCTTAGCAAAAATAACAAACTGTCATGTGCCAGGCCTTATCTTGTGGACATCAGAAGACAAAAGCAGAAGAACCCACCCAGCATTAGGCAACCTTCTCTGTGTGGGAGGATGTGAGTGGCAAGATGGGGTCACTGGCTAGGCACACACACAGTGACAGGAAGAAAATTCAGCAAGTGCAGCACTCCTGGCCCGGCCAAGCACAGAGAACATGAGCCTCAAATCAAGATGCCAGTCAATGCTGCCTCCCTTTGATGTCATGCAAGATGGGAGGCATCAGCCACAGGTATGCAAACATGAAAGTCGAACTCCATCAATCACAAGGGAGCAGCTGCCTCAGCAAACCAGGCAGAGCGTGGATTTCCATTTGGCTAAAACAAATAAAATCTGAGAGAAAAGAAATAACTGTAGATGTACTTAAGTCACAGCTGAACTCTTCACTGTGAAAGACGGAACAAAAAACTCAGAAAAATGACAGCTTTCAGATGCAGATTTTATTGAGAGTAGTTATTATAACAAAGGGGTGTGTAGGGAAAGGGAAGGATATTTAATTTTCTATTGCCTTTCTGTAAGTTTCTCTGAGATTTTATTTGCCATAGCAAGAGACAACGCTTTCTGAAAATCTCCACACATTTGCTCTGCAGATGTAGCTTCCATTTTTATTTCATTTCAGATCAGTTTGCCTCCATCCCTTTGTTATAAGCATTAAGACCTAGATCACGTCACTCCCCAGGGCCGGCAAATATGGATCTCTCATATTTGATGATTGTCCTGGGACTTCCTGGATCTGCAGTGTGGATGTGGAGGATTGCACATGTGCTACAAAGGACAGAGTGAGCTAAGGAGTGGATGGAAACCGGCCTGACGTTTCCCGGTCCCTTTTCCTCAGTTGGCAGAGCCATTGCTCTGCGTTATGCCACACTTTAAAAAGAGACGCCACAAAGCCATCATTAGTCTAGCTGCCTTCTTTTCTTTACCCCAGGCAACACCTCATCCAGGAAGGCTCTTCAGATTAAGCTTACCAATAGCTAAATGGTCCATGGGGCTACTTATAGCTCAACATGTACTTCAAGACTAGGAAAATCCCTTTCTGAGAGAGAGTTCCACTGGGCACATGTTTGCATGGGTATGCTTTTCTGTCAGTGTCCATAGACTGTGATACGGTTATGGAGGACTGTGGCTTCAATGAGTCAGGCCCTGACACTGACCCTATTGGGCTAGTAATTTCAATGGATGAGTTAAGACAAGTTGGAGGGAAGAATAAATATATCCTGCCCTCTATCTATTTAGCATCTTATCAAAAGCGTAAGGTTGTAATTAAAATTTTACTTTAATGCTGCATTATTCTGAGTAGCTAATGTTTTTAGCAAGGCAATAACTGGGACAATAGGTGTAGGTGATACACAGAATGTGTGTGTATAGCACTAAATATCAACATCATGTTTTTTCAGGAAAGAATTTTCACTAGAAAAATATCTGTTTTCTCTGTGTAAACTTTTATAGACTATCTGCATGAGATTTCTAAGACCAGGCGACAAAATACCTCATGATATATGTTAGTGCTATCAGCTGAGACTTGGATTCCTGTTTCTGTATTCATTCTTTTCTAGGGACTCCTTCCCTGCTTCACACCATCTTGCCTTTATGTAGGACAGCAGAGAGAAGCCAGCCAGAGACTGAAAAAGTCCAATCAAAGATTTCTGCAGTATTAAGATCGCAGTTACAGCTGTTTCAAATCACAGCAGCGTGTCTACCCAGCGACACAGACCACAGAGAGCACACGAGTCTGTCTTCTTTCTCTTCACTGGTGCCCCATTGACAACTGGGCTGAACACAAGGCTTCACGCTTCCTTTCAAAACCCCTGAGCGGGACTGGCTTCAATTACCAAGTGCACTTCATACCCCCACATCACTTACATACTGCTGGAAGGACGGACCTGTCAGCTTCAAGTAAATATAGCGAGTACAGGAAACAAAGCTTCCCCAAGGACAGCCCATGACTCTGGAGCTCACTCCTCGAAAGGCACGAATGACCAGGAATGACTGTACCAGGGCAAAAGGCGGTGAGGTCTTTCACTTTGTCCCAGAGCTGCAGCAGGGGATTGAGGAAAGAAGTGGCTGCTCAACTAAACCATTAAGAAATGCACTGCAGTGTGGGGAGCCATGCGCTTCCCCAGTAGGTAAATACAGGGAGTGGTTAGTATAGCTTGTCCTTCGTTGATAGGGGCCAGTCACATGTATAAAATAAAAGGCAGGATTTTGCTGGGTCTGAGAAGTGTTCAGCATTTCATAAGATCGCACATTTTATGTGTTACCAGTTGACCTGCAGTCAGAAGCACATGCCAGCCTTCAGTTTTTGCTTGCCGTGCTCCCTTACTGTGCATAATGATTTTTCTTAGTACCTTAATTCTCAGTAGTAGCACAGAGTAGATAAGATTTGGGTGCTATAATATACTGATTTTATTTTTAGTGCACAAAACAGGTGACTCCCTTTTAAAAATGTACCTTATAAAGCTGTCAGGTTTTAAATATACTTGGGTTTCATCTTTTTTCATTATACTTGGTCTGCTAAGTATATACTGATGAATTACCCTAATGGAGCATTACTGTTATTTATACCCTTGAAACTGGCTTGAAGTCCAAATTTCTTTATTTTACAAAGAAAACAGACTATTATTTATGATGTTGTAGGCTGTTGTTTTAATACTTCACATTAGATTTGTTATTCTAAAGAGTAAGGCTATTTATGTACTTTTTTCTGCATTTAAGGAAAACAAAGGTACCTTGTGATGTGTGTGCTTCTGAGGATAAAATTCTCTTTTGTGCACATATAAGAAAAGATCCCAAAACAGCAGAGATTGTTCTGTCTGAAGAACAGCGCAATCCTACAGCTGGTTACATTTTAGAACACACTGGAGCAAGTACTTCCACAACTACGTAGATCCTTTAACTGTAAGCAGCACAGAAGAGCGTGGGTTATTATGAAAGCTGTCCGGAGAGCGATGCCCTCTCCTCTCATTGCTTGCTGGTGTAAGTGGGACAGTTTTTCCCCAACTTCTGTGACAAACACCTGGGAAAAACCCATCATTTGGCTTTTTAATTATGAGTTGAAAAATGTGCTGCTGCTAACTATTCTTGAGCATTTGTTCACATTTAAATAGAAGTAAATAATGAGCCAGAAAGTTCCACTTTGAGGAGTTGCTTTTTAGTGAAAATGCAAAATATTTCAACATACAAAAGCAAATGCTAGCACCCTTTTCTTTTACCCGCTCTCCTCTACAAAACATAATGTCTTCTGGGTCCCCTTTATTAATGGCATAGTAAACATGTATGACAATGAACATCTTTGGAACTGAATGCAAAACACATAGAATCATAGAATATCTTGAGTTGGAAGGGATCCATAAGGACCATCAAGTCCAACATAGTTGTATCGTACCCAAGACTTTACTACATAGTTAACTTTATTTACATGCTTAAATACTAGGCATGTCTTGCTGTGTAGTCTAGGTGGGTAGCTGCTGTCACTGGTGAGCCAAATTCTCCTTATATTTTACCTTGTTTTGGAACACTATGTCTTTTTGGTAGAAATATCTGGGACTCATTAATAAAGATTGTACAAGAACACATAAATCCAGCTTCCTCTAACCACACACAGAGGCAAATGGTTTTGTTAAATAGTAATTGTCATTTCAGAATCAATTATGATTTAAGATGCATTATGTCATTCTTTTTCATGTTGTGCCATTTGGGCTCTGATCAATGATGAGGCTCTGTGCTTTCTATGGAATCAATTAACCCTGAAGACCAGCCATATTTCTAACCTCGTGCTTTAATAGAAAACACTAAACTTCTTTAGCAACCTCGAAAGTAATGTGTGACTTGAAACATACAACGCTGCGAACCAACTGGCCAGGAGAGTGCGACTCCCTCCATCTCTCCATTTTCATTGCTGGATATCCATACCTGGATACCTGGAGCACAGCATGCAACAGTAAATAACAGGTGTAGGAGGTGGCCTGGCAGACAGGGAGCTCTGTCTTGGCTTTATCTCTCTTAACACAATCAGACAGAAAACAAAAGCATAGGCAAGGTGCTACGCTGAGCTGAATCAGTGAAATTCTCCATCCCAGAGCAAAAAAGGTAACTTAAAATACTCAGTGACCCAAATACACTCTATCAAGGCCACCAAATGAAATTCTAGCTATGGGTGTTGTCTAAATACACAGAAAGGCATAAAGATATAAAGAAATAATCTTGCCAAAAATTACGAACCCATACCTGAAGAACATTTCCACCCACCGCCTCCGGTATCAGGTTACATGTTTTAACTAAATTGTTTCTGTTTTTTTCAGTTCTCTTTTCTCCTCCCTTAAAACTCTCCAATTTTTTTAGCAAGGGTAGTTTCCCATCATGGCAAATAGCATGTAAGGGGAACCTGTGTATTATTTCTGGCTTTATTGATTTTATATGAAATAACAGTGTTCCAGGAGACCTACCCAACTATTTGAAAACATTACTTAAAAAAATCCAACCACTGAATTTCCACAAGTACTTGCAAAATACAATCAAATAAATTAAAAAAAAATCTAAAAATCACCCTTGTCTCACCACATGTCTCCCACCCTGTTCCCCCTAAAGCCAGAGGAAATCATTAGAGTTTTGCAATTTTCTTGAGAGGGAAAATAGATGTGGTTGCCTTCAGACCAAAGACAAAATATGTTCCAGACAAGTGTCCATCCTAGCCCATGGCCTGCCAGTAGTTTGATGCTTTCTAAGCTAAGCAGGTTCCAGCCTATGAGCTCTATCTAATTGCCGTGATGACAGATTCACACTGGAAAAGAAAGAGGTGGTCGTTTGAGTAGATGGTTCCAGGACACTAAACCAAAGCCAAAAAAACTCCTCCACAAACCAGCAGACCAATGACTTTTAATTTCAGGGTTCAAGGACACTGTAACTCTATAGCCCTGTTCACAGGAAATGAGTCTGGTATAGTGAGGAAAACACGATGTTGTCCACAGCTCACAGCCTGATCAGCTGATGGGCTGGCAACAGCTAGAGACCAGGGCAACCTCATTGCAACTCCTCCTTCTGCTTGCTCATGGAAAGATGCACCCTCAGCAAGTGGGTGTCTATTTTTGGTACTGCATCCACTTTGAGTAAATGCTCGCTGTAGCCCATTTGTGATTTACTGTCTTTTGTAGTTTAGCCAAGTTTTGAAGTCAAGTTATTGTTTATTTGTTTCACTGTTAGGGGGTGTTCTTTCTAATAATTTATTTTGGAAATTTTAAAATATACATCTATTTAAACATTATATAAGAATATTTGTCTTCTAGATCTCTTATATGTCTTCCGTCCAAGAAGACATTAGACAAGTTTATTTTTTCCACAATGAGATAAGCATTTTGATTTCAGAGGGACAAAATTAGCTGTAACATTGCAAATGCAAATCAGGGTGGAACACAGCAGGAAAAGGATGCCATGGACTCATGATTCAGTTGAATACGACAAAGGTCAGTGCAGGTATGACTGAAGTCACTTATGTCCTGGATATGTCAGCTGCAGATTAAAATTAAAAATTTATTTGACTCTCAGTTCACAAGGAAAGGGAAGCTGATAATGAAGAATGCAACATGTGACTGTATAAAATTACCTGCAAGTCTGGAGTCCAGAGGGTTTTACTAAAAAGATTTGGCACCTACTAATAGATTTAACTATGGCTGGAATTTGAAAAAATATTGTTATTTTAATGAGAAACTATATCTCCATTTCATTTGGATCCCATTGACAATGAAAAATAAATCCTTTGTGATTTTGTAATTCAAGTAATCCTTTTTCTTCTTAACTTAGGGGGTTTTGTTGTTGTTCATGAAGACATTTTTATTCAGAATATTTTATGGTTCCGATATCACTGATTTTATTGACATTTATGTGAAAATATTGTTCTATTTATAAGTGGTTTAGTTAATCAAAGCTTCTCCTTTCTTCAATAGAAGCAGCAGCTAAGAAGAGGAAAAAAGCAGAGAAGAGAGTATGCCATATATCCCCATTGATGATATATCCTTCATCTCTACATTGGTGTCAATGATAACAGAAAGCAGTAGACAGATTTCTGAGAGTCACAAGCCCATTCTTTACGGCCTTGTTCTGCTTCTACGAGATGCTACATCAGGTGTGATCTATAGAGGGCACAGCCAAAAGTCACGATTCGTTTGATTCAAATAAGGAAAAGAAACTACTGAAGAGGAGAGTGTCACCTGGCATATGCGACAGGACACAGTTCATCTGCCTATAGAAGAGTCACCCAATCAATTTTAGACATCAGCTACAAGTGAGCTGAATTGTGCTCTAGAATTTTTCTCTAAATAAAGGGAACCTAGATGATCTTTATCAATGATCTGGACGAGGGGCTTGAGTGCACCCTCAGTAAATTTGCAGATTACACCAAATTGGGTGGGATGTTGATCTGCTTGAGGGCAGGAAGGCTCTACAGAGGGATATGGACAGGGCTGGATCAATGGACCAAGGCCATTGGTAGGAGGTTCAACAAGGCGCAGTGTCGGATCCTGCACTTGGGTCACAACAACCCTGTGCAGAGCTACAGGCTTGAGGAAGAGTGGCTGGAGAGCCGCCCGGCAGAAAATACCTGAGGGCATCAAACATCAACAAACTCCTGGGTGTTTGGTGTTGCCTCTCAATAGTTGTACTGGTAGGGTACCATGAGTTGAAGGTTTGGTTCTCTTTAGTGAGTGGTATAAGGAATCAATTAGTCCCAGCACCATCATGTCTCTCTTCCCCTTTAGGGTTTTTGTTCTGTCTTATTGTATTACAAGTTTCCTAAAGTAGGAGCAACTTACCTAGCACAGATCTTAGTAGTGACGAGCTCCTGGACTGCTGCTGCAATTAATAAGGAGTACAATAACAAAAAGTTCTTCAGCCTTTATTGCTTTGCTTTTCCTGTAAAACCCTCGGCCAGCAGGAAATATTTGAATACCTATTTTGTTCTTGCTTAATGGCAGGGTTGCCTACAGTTCAGTGGCAGAACAAAGAACAAGGTGCAGGTCTCCTGCCTTTGAATTCACTCCTCTGTCCACTACTCTGCATTACCTGCACAGAAGCTCTTCTGGTCTGAAGTAGGAAAAAAAGAGGACAGTAATATCTTGTTTGTGGGGTCATAAGACTCTTCCGTGTTCCTCCACTTTTTTAGTTCTCATTATGGGATGACATATCCAAACAGAATGTTAATGTGAAGCAAAGCAAGGAAGGAGTTAATATCTGTGATAGGAAGAGTCAGCCTCAACTGTCAGTGTAGCCACCTGGTACTCATTAAGGAGTAGTTATGAGAGACGGGTGAGAGATAAAGTAAGAAAGTTTTATAGTGTAGGAGAGAATGATCAAGAGGCAGCATTGGGCTAGTCATAGGGGTAATAAGCAGAGCCAGGTGTTTTAAGCCACGGAGAGAGGTGAGATTTACAGGCTTCTTCAGGAGACAAAAAGCTGCTTTCTGCTTCTATCTGTAGGTAATGAGATACTGATAGGGCCTAACCCAAATGAATGCTGATGTAGAGAAGATACCAAAATAGTTAGCATTGAAGGTGACTAGATATTTACTTAAGACTGAAGCAAGGATCCTGGGTTAATATTCACTGAACAGAGTTACTGGTGTTTAAGGACTTGACTCATGCCCCTGTCCCTGTTTGTTATTAATCTTTTGAGGGTTTTACTTTTAAAAGAATTTAAGGAATACCCCTGTCTGCCAAGTGGTCTGGTAATTTTTAGGAGACAGAGCTGGCCAAACAAGCTACTCGCTTTCCTTTTGCAAAATACTTCTTACCTGAAAAAGACAATATGTTTCTCGGCTTCTATTAGAGCAATCTGGGTATTATTAATCTTTATTCTCAATTGCTAGGTTGTCTGCTGCTCCCCTTCTCTACCCTCCTATTTCCCAATGCAAAATCTATTGTGAGAAGTATAAAAATCACAGTAGATAACTAATTCTTATGCAAAAAAATGACTTTGCAATTTGATAGTTATTTCCCCTCCCAAATAATGTTTTCTTTTTATTTGTAAATTTGTTATTTGTAACACCAAGGTGAAATAAGATTGCTGAGTTATTTCTAAAAGGTCTTACTGCAGGGTAACAAGCACATGAAGTCTGAGTAGCAGAAATGTCTGAGTGCCAGCTTCTGTCCAGTTTCCTCTGGAGGCTCCATAACAGGCAGTAGTGACAGTTGAAAGGACAGATCATTTCTGCATGCCTTACTCTAACTTGTAGGTGCTCAGGATCATCTTCAGCCTTTGTCACTGAAGACATGGTAAGAAGTAAGGGGCCAACTGAGGATGCAGGTCCTTTCAGCCTCATGACATTTATTTGCTTGCCTTAGAATTCTTAAAATGCACAGCCTTGTGATGAATGCATTCAATTTTTAAATGATAAGACCTAGCCTTACATTTCTTTTCTGGGTGCTAGCTAAGTCTTAGGGGATTGTACACATGCATGGACTTTGTGGTAAAAATGATCAAAATGCAAACTCGTAAAATGATGTGTTTTTCTCTACTCATTAATGCTGTGGCATAAGCATTGTTGTCAGAGGCGTCGTTTTGTTCAGTGGTCATTTGGCAACACTGAGTGCTGAAAACACAAAACACAATAGCAGACGTGCTGGAGCACTTATCTGTTCCCATGATCCTTTGTTAAACTATTAACTCATACATCTTAACGCTAGCAGAACTGGAGTAATTTGAGGAACAGATTTTGCTACATGATTTTTGGAGAGGAGTGAGGGGCAGGGATGAGAAGATCGAATCTGCCCTGTGTGAGCGCACTGGCAGTTCTTCCCCACACAGCCAAACTATAAGTTTCTTTTGATAGGTGATTTTTGCTTGGTTTTTAGGACTGCCAGGAGTTTCAGAGTAAGTCTGCTAAAGCACTCTAGGGACCCTGTTCCTTCCCCTTCCCTCTGCAGTTTTCCTGCAGCTGGTGAAACTTTTTTTATGTTGGGGATTGGCTGAAATTATTTGGTCTCTAATTGACTCAACTAATAGTAAATTAATTCAATGAAATACTGGCAGTAATTCTGCATAATACTGGTTTAACAACTCACTGTTAACTTAGGTGCTTTCCTAAGTGGAAAGTTTTAAGGCAGTCTGTGTTTGCCATTAGAGTGCTTCCAAAATGCCCTGGATTTCAGAATATCACTTTTTTTTTTTCCGGTGGTTAAAAAACCCAGTGATGTATAAGCTGACCCGATGGAGTAGCAATGACAAGGATGATTGATATATTTTTAGGAAATCCAAGTACGCTGTCTGCGCCTCGACAATGCCATGCTGGCTGCAGATACCTGTTTCAGCACATTTCTCCCCCTGTCCCGCATGGAGCCCAAGGACTCAGCTGTGCCCTGCAAAGCTTCCTGTTTATGGCCGTGCATCCTCCGAAAACAGAGCGCTCTCTGCTTCCCACATCTCAGAAGCCATAGACGGATCCCGTAACATCCTGTGCCTTTCCGTCATCGCAGCACTGCTTTTTCTGAGAACCGCCGGGAGAAGTCACTCACAGGATTGTTAACAATTGGTCATCACCTTCTGGATGTGACAGACCGTCGAGTACTCCGGGCCATCAGGCTTCACTGACAAGGAAACAATATCAACAAAACATTTGCCCTTTGTTCCCGCCGTATATTAAGTTCACTGCGTATCACAGCGGATAGCACATTTCCTACACGGACTGAAATCACTGCCTTTTGATTTGAGACAGAATGTTATATCGCTTAAAGTGCACAGACTGAACTGGGACAGAAACACAGCTCAGTACTGAATGGTCCTGGCAGCTGCACAGTTTATCTTCCCTGTTTATCTCCTTGTGGTTACAGCCAAGGACCAGGTACGCACGCTGTCTGTCTCCTGGCAGTGCCATAGCCTCCTCAAGGAGGAAAAAATGTCCAATCTCCAGCTCCCTTCAAAGAAGAGCCTTCATTCCTCTCATTTCTTCCTCTGCCCTCTGCCCTACAAAGCATGGCTATTGTCCTCAGCAATTACTTAGCAGTGTTCAAGAGAGAACGAGCAGGAGTGATAAACTGGAATATAAAGAGTGAAATCCTCCTCAGTATGGAAAAAAAATGAGCTTACTGGTACTGCAGGTAATAACCCTTGTCTGCTGAGGGCTGTCTCCACAGGCATACTTTGGGGCATGGAAAAAAATCAACTAAATCTAAGCATGCTTGCTTTTTTTTTTTTTTTTTTCCCAGAAGTAAGGTAGCTTCAGACTGGATAACACAAACCTGACCCCAGCTTTGCACCCAATTCTAGTGAGAAGAAATCTGGCACCATGAGAAGGGGACTGACTGCACCACCTCCCACGGCATCCCGCTCTTTGGTCCTGTCCCAGAACACTGGGGTGTTGATGCCTCTGTGTGTCCCCCGCGCATCACGTAAATAAATGTCAGGATTTGACCTCAGTGTGCAAATCTAGATTTGCCCTGTAGTATTAAGATAGTGTGAAGTGTGGAATTTGTGTTGCTCTTGTTTAAAGATTACCTCCAATTAGGCATTTCCAAACCTATATGGGATTATAGATCCCTCACAACATTTCCATTGTTCTTGCAGTCAAAATAGCAGCAGCCACAACCATGCACACCACATTATTAAAAGAAAAGGACTAGTTTAAACTGAAGACTATAATTGCATGCCACTAAGTAAAATGTATACTTTAGAAATTCTTTCCAACTTATGAAAAGATTCAACAGAAGGTAGAATTTAACACAAAAAAAGTTACTATAAGCCTCAAAGACTCTCTCTACTGAAGAAAAAAATATTTTAAAATGTAAGAAAACTAAACCATGACAAAAGAGAAAATGCATGAGAAAAGATGGGATAACCCCCAAATTCACTGCTGAAAGAGAGAAAGTTCTTCAATTTACAGTTTAAATTAATACAATAAAAAATGAACAGTAAGCTAGGGGGAAAACGTACTTGCCTTATTCTTTAAGTAATATCAGTAATGAAATCAAATAGTAAACAGATATTCCTTCCTACACATAATCTCAAAAATAGTCAACGGACACAGAATTTGTGTGAACTGGGGCTTTGGGAAAGGCAATGAGCTGTTGTCAATACTCATTAACTCTACCAACTTCTTAATTTTTTCCCCATCTGTCTGGAATACACATACACACCGTTCTTCTTACTGAAAAATTATTTCCACACACGCACATAATGTCAAACAAAAAGAAACCCAAAGGGACAATGCAATAACCTGGCACATGCCTTGGAATTTTAATGCATCTTTCTTGCCTTTGTGTACGTATGCAGTACCTTTGTAGGAACAGAAATATAAACTTTGTTCTTAAAAATCTTTCTTAGTCAATTGCTGGAATGCTGGCACATTATCAAGCAATAGATTTAGTGTCTAGCTGCTTTGTTGACTTTGGGTCTTTGATATTACCACCAACAAGGCAGGGCTCAATTTGCTAGAGCGATATCTTGGATAGGAAGCTTTCTTTTTGCTTGGAGGGAATTTTCAACACCAGCTGAGTGTTTTGTCTCACAAGGGCATGTTTGACAAACTGTGTGACTGAGGTATACACATATTTATTTCTGTGGGACTGCTATGTGATTTCTTTTAATTGGGTGGCATTATCTTGTTGCCAGATCACAGTAACAGCAAAGGTGACTCAAGTTCCAAGTTCCCTGTGAATTTTGCTGTGATGGAGTCCCCTAGGTAATTTAGGAAAAGTCCAGCCCAACCGCATCCCACAGCTATTGTGTGATTGTCATTGAATCAACAAAAGAGTCTGACCCTGAGTGAATTTACACAGGGCCAAGATAAACTTATCAGTCTCAATAACCTTCACACTTTTCTCTTCCTTCCTTTTATTTCAACACATGCTAGTTTCTCTCTGTGGCAGCACAGATGCTTTGTGAGCCACTGTGACCTTCCTTTCCTTTTCTGAATCTCATTACTGTATTTCTCCCTCCATCCAAAATTTTATTTACTCTGTGGAACTTGCTACCACGAGCTCTCAGAGGGACCTTGCCATGCCGTGGCCCTAGAAGGGATGGCACAGGTACTTGCAAGACTACAAAGTAATACAGAGTGGCTCCCATATGGCTTGCCACCTGTCAGGAACAAAAGCTTGGAAGAAACCTACAGCCTCATGCTTAATGGCATAGGTCAGCCTCTGGGTTAGGGAAGATTACTTTATGTTTGTCACTCCAGATCCCAGGCACTTTCCTCTGAAGTATAAAAGAGAATTTACCTGCTCTAACTGCTAGTCTGCCCATTTCTGTGATCCTCTCCGCTCTTGTGAGCCATCAGCTCACTTCAAAGCCTTAACCATTGCCTCAGAGAGCAATTATTTCCAGACTTCAGCCACTACTTTATTTTTCAGTGAAGACTAAAGGGAGCATTTGCAATTCCGAGCTAAAAGTTCATACAAACCATGGTAATTTTACCAGCTCAACCTGAGGTTAGGGCTCTAAATAAACTTAGCTGTATTTAGTCATGCTCTAGTATGACTACACCGCACCACAGCCCCCGGTCTTCCTAAATCCCTTTAGCACCAGTTGCCTGACTCCTTTACTGCTGCTACAAGCACTTCATTAGTTAAGTATGGCATCAGTGAATTATTTGGGTTTGAATTAACCAAGGACTTTGGGGCGGGGGAAGCGGGGGGAAGGAGTCCATTCGCACAGGCTACAGACCATTCACTCTATTCATTATGTAGAGAAAGCAAATGCCCTGAAGAGGCATTTGTTATATATTTGAGTTATGTAGTTTTCAGTAACAAATATTATGTTAAAGAAGACCTTTTAATAAATGACAACCAAAAAAAAGTTGTGGAAATGAAGTTACAGAGGTTTCTACCCATCCTTTTCCCTTTTGACTGACAGTTCAAGCTCCATACCAGGAAACAGGCATATGCCCAGTTCTAACTTTACTCTGTAATGCTAATTAAACACTGTCTCTGGAAGAGGTGTCATCCTTGGGGAATGGCAGTTAAACTAAGGTCATATCTGCACATCTCTGGTATTTGTCTATGTGTCACTTTTATTTAAAGAATATGGAAATAAATGCCGACATCCTGGTTAACGTTTCCTCTATCTCTGCTAAGCAGTTTCTTCTGTTTAAGACTGTATTTGTGAGCTTTCTGATTGCTACATTTATGACAGTAATATGCTACTCTACAGTATTTAATGACATGTTTTGTTGAAAATTCTGTACGTCCAAGACACAATATCCATGATGTTTGAGAGCTACTTAATTAAATAGACAATGCTCCCTAGCATGTAGGTAACTCCACTGATTCTTAGGAAGTTTTCTGAATATGGGTTTGTCTTTTCTAGATCAGTCCTTTCTTCCACACCACATCACAGATAGTGGTAATACACTTCCAAAAACTATTCCTGCTTTTCTGACACTGCTGCCATTTACATTGTTTTTTTATTAAATTCCCTTCTCCACAGATAACACTGGGACCTGCACTTAAAACATAAATGTCCATAAACATGCTTTTCAAGTATTCAGGCTCTGCATTTAAGAATGCTTTACTGCAGACTCACCAGGCGATGCAGGACAGGATCTGGGTTGGTGGGGTTTTTTTGTGACATCCAACAGCTCCTCAGTTCTTCTCCAAATATATGCAGTATTTGTAAGTCTTGTGTTTTACTGCAGTAAGTTACATCTTACTGACAGCCTATTGTCCCTACTACTTGTTAATGGACTCTGGTAATTTCTTCATTCTCTGTCTTTCTGTACCCGAGGCAAGTTTAGCTGAGCACTATACTAGATGTCTCATAAAAATTCCTTTACAGCACCTCCCAAGGTGAAGGAGTCTTGGTGAGGCATTTGTCATACAGACTGCATGAAGACCAGAGACTGTGTCTATGGAGACAAAAAATGCCCCCAGTGAGAAAGCAGATGAATCTAAAATCTTGTCCTGACCTTTTCCTGCCATGCAAGCAAAGACCAGCTGGACTGATCTGGAGGATGACCAGGTGAGAGCAACACGAGAAGCAGGAGGAGCAAGCAACAGCTGTGCTGGTGCTCTGCAGCAGCCTAGCAGAGGAGGGGAATTCATCAGCACTATTTTCCTCATTAATTTCCTCTGCAATACAGGTCAATGGGAAGCACTCTACAGCTATCAGAAAGAGATCTTGATTTAGTATATTAGAGAATAGGGAATGGAAGTGGAAAGTCAAGGAGCGAGAACACTCAGGTAGAATGAGTGCACAAAATTTATCTATGTCATCTGTACTGTGAGTTTGCTTATGCCAAGCGTAGTTACCCATGAAGGGCTCAACTTGTGAAGAACACCATCCATCAGGGCTCCAGACTCCAGTATAACACAGTCAGTCTTGGGGAATCCGGTTTCTTCCTTGCTTAGAGCAATGGGAACAGAAGCCTAACCTTGCCCAAAGAATGATACGCCTTTCAAGCTTTCCTTCCCAGTTCCCTGTTCTCCCTGAGTGACCAGAAAGTGCTGAAAGAATAAGGTAAATAAATTCAGAATTTAGTGCTGGAGGTGGCTGATTAATGTTGCTTGGCTTCTGCTAAAATTCTGGAGAAAAAGACATCCTAGAATTGCAAAGACTGTATTGAGTTTTTGTTGTTTTCTGGGCCATTTTCCCTCGAATTTATGAATACAGATCTCATCAAAATTGGCGGAGTTGTATTCATTTTATGACACTAAGGAGAAAGCCCTTCCAAACCCTCACATTATTGACAATATTAAAAATGTAAATTCTCAATTTTTAATTATTTTCTGCTTCCATTAATTTCCAACCTTATAACCTGTGACAGATACTTTTATTGCAAGACATTCCCAGGCTGCTGAGGGAAGACTTCCGGCATATGCTTATATTATTCTTTTGCTCTTCTCAAATTTGTTATCAATTCTATAATACAGAAAGAGATTTGAAATTTGACCCTGTTTCTTTAATACTTTACCCTCCAGTGGAAGATCTAACTAAATGGATGGACACCTGAGAGGATAGTAAATCAAGCTACACCAATTTCAGAACAATATCCCAAACATTTATGACTCAACCCTGCAAAGGCAGCATAATCCCATCCAGCAGTGATTTTTGTCCCCAAAAGCATGAGCAATTTTATCAGGAATTCAGATCTCTACCTTTTAACCTGTTTGTTTTTGCACAGCTACTGTAGTGTGACTTGTTTAAGCCTCAGGCTCAGCCCCTTTGGTTATAACTCTATGGTGTGGGTACTGGAATCAACGCCAAAAAAAAGTGACTTCTGTGGTGAGAGCTAAGAACCCAAGGTCTCCACAGCTGAAGGTTGATTAGGTTGCCTCTTCCTTTCTTACTCCAGTTTAGTGCTATTGAGACAGAGCTGTAAGTTCTGCTGTGGAAGAGAGATTTATAACACATGGCACAAAATCAGTTGTTACCCTGTCCAATTACACATTTTTGGAGATTGATCTACTCCCCACTGAAGTCAGTGGGTGGTTTTCCACTGAATTCAATAGCTTTTGGATTGAGTCAAAATGAAGGAATGAAGCACTAGGGCACTACAGCACATATAAAGAGCAGGACAGTACATTGAGTGCATGTGTTTTTTCATCACAATTGGTGTTTCAGGCTGTTAAAGCACTGCCTCTCCCCATATCATAACAAAAGATATCTGGGCCTGGAAAAGATAAATCATTTCAGTGTTTTTTCTTCTATTGATTTTTTTTAGATGTATCCAAATAGTACGTGCCAAAATGTGACTCAATTCCTATGTTTATGTAAATTCATAGAAGGTCTGTTCTGAAAAAAACTATGTCCTTAGTACTTTTCAAAAATAATCACCTAGCTCTTCCAAAGTATGTAGGTCCTTAAAATAAGTATTGTTACATTCTCATAGGAAATTACATGCCAGTGCACATGCATATATTCAAATCCAAGCAAACATCATAAGAATTTTCCTTGATGGTAACTCATATGTCTTAATATCTCTTAACATTAGTCATCTGCACATTTAAGTTTTGTTAAACGTACAAACTATGTGGCACTCCACCCTTGTTGCAACATCAATTTTCAGTGTCCAGCATTTTTTGTGGTTTAAGGACATATTGTTTATCTGGCCAGGGGTCTGTAGTAAACAGTATTTGCATAGTGGGAAAAAATAAAGAAGGAAAAAAGAAAAAGAATTATAAGATTTTGCAAACACTGAGGTATCTTAGTCAATGCATAGGTATTTTTTTATTTAATAAAATTTACTGAAACAAAGTCAAGCCCTGAAAAGTTATAAACTAATCACTCTAAGGAACTAAGGTCACCCCTTTGGTGTAAATTCCCCCTTGATGCATATGTATTTCATAGTAAAGCTTTACATATATGATTAAAGAACACTCTTTTCAAATAAAATTTCCTTCCATGCCGAGGATGGATGGTGCTCCAGAGATGACAGTGAGGTTTGCAGTGATGCCTGTAGGAAGAGGAGATGATATCAGACTGGGTTTCTTCAGCTGAATAAAGCAGACACTGAATAGCTGCAGGTCAGTGCTGATCGCAGGAAGGAGCCAGAGAATGGGATAAGCCCCTGTTTGATGCCACCTGAAATCAGTCATTGGGATTGAGATCCTTCATGACAGTGTACAAGAAAAAGAGATAATTTCTGAAATTCAGGTTTGGATGGTTTTAGAGAATTAAGTGTCCATGAGATTGGAGAGGAAAAAAACTTAATTCCCTAGTTACCTCCCCCATTTCTACCTTGTGAATACCCATACTGCATGCAAGCTATTTTGCCCAAGAATTATTTTTTTTTTCAAACTAACTCTTCTTAAAGCAAAATCCTGGAATAACTTGCCAAGGGTCTGCTGCTTATGTGAATGATAGATAATATTTCATTCCAGTTTTCCGCCTCCTGTCCAGTTTCATTTTCCATCACTGTTCCAATGGAAAGTGTGCCCTGCAATACCCACTCAAGCCTCCATGGCATATTTCAAGACATGCAACCAACATGGCATGGGAAGCCTAGCTATATATTTGCATATGGAGTCCGGAAGGCATTTCAAATGGCTTGTCCTGTGGACGTGTTCAATCCACTGTAGATGGGACTAGCTCTGAGCAATGTGAATTTGAACCATTTTGCATGACTTGGTCTAGAGGTGAAGATGAGCCCTTGCAACAGAGGTCTTCAACATGATGTAGAACACCTGCAGTAGAATGAAGACCTAAAGAAATCAAATTAATCTGAGTATATTATGGAGAAAGCATTAGCAGGCTTTAATAGCAACCTCTGTGGGAAAGGTAAGAGGCGACAGCAGGAGGCAGCAGGATTTGTCTGTTTCCCAAAATATGTTAATTTAACCATTCACCCAAATGAAAAGGGCTAAAACTTCACAGGTACTCATGAAATGAGAAAGAACTTATTGAGTACCATCAGCATAAAAATGTCTTCTGCAGCACAGCAAGTGGAAAGAAATTAACATAATTGGAAAAATTGTGGAGGGAAGGGAGAGGAAAACTAAGATGCATCTCTGTGGAGTTGGCAGCAGGCCTCCCAAGCCCTTAGTTTGTTATGAGTAGTTGTGATATATTCTGCCTCATTTCACTTCTAGAGGAAATTACAAATGCTTAGAAACCCAAAATTCATGCAGCATCAAGTACTGAAAATCTGAGAAATCTTGATGCTTTCTGGGATATTTCCAGATCCCACTTAATGCTTGACTCATGATGGCAATTATCCTTTCTATGCTAAGGGTACAGTAACTAATTAAGTGGGCTCATGAAAGCACATTCAGAATCTGGAAGGAAAGCATAACTGATGTGATTATATTTCTGACATATTCCTTGGTCCAAAGCAAGCTTAAAACTGTTTAAGTCCAGAGTTCAAATGAATAGAAATCAAGTGCCTGGGATTAGAAGTACTGCAGTTTAATGTACCATTTACTTTAAAAGTTATTGTTCTTTGGAGAAGTCATTCTTTAAATTTTATGAAGTTTGGAGGCAGAGTTGTCTAATGGCTGCAACTAAAAACTATCTAGGTTATAAGTACAAGTGAACCACTTAAACATCATTCTTTATGGGGGAAGACTGATGGCTACCTTGATTCAAAGCCTGCCACGTTAAAATAAGGGCAAGGTACTGGACCTCCTGGGAACCAGATAAACTGCACATCCTGAGCAGACCCGAAGGAAAACACAAGCAAGAGCCATTCTTGCACCTTCCCTGGAACTCTGAGAAAGAGGAAGATTAAGGCTCCCATGCTCCCGATAGTAGTTTAGATGCTTTGGTATCACAACTTTATGTCCTTATGTTTTCTTTTTCCTTACAATCTATTAGAATTAAAAGAAATAAGACAAAAGAAAGAATAAAACACAAAGATGAAAAGAGGAAAAAAGAAGAAAAAAAAAGAAAAAATAAGAAAGAAAAGAAGAATACAAGCTTTCCCAGAGAAGAGAATATTAGCAAAAATAATGTATTTGTACTGTTGTTGAACCAGGGAGTTAAGGACCAGAAATTGCTGAGTAAGGAGCTGTGTACAAAGGACCAAAATGTCTTCAGGCTTTTCCTACATTTATGTCTGAAAGAGTCACTCAGTCACACCTTACCCTATTGAAATTCTTTGGAGTGGGTGCTGCAAAAAATGCACTTTTCACATTGTGAGGAGAAGAAAGAAACTCCCTGCTCCATCCCGGATAATTAATGATCAAAGTCCTCTTTCTTCCCAAAGGCATTTGCTGACATTTCAGTTGCTGATATATAAATGGGTATTTAAGAAAGAGGAAGAGAGTTGCTTGGAATGTGGGGAAATAATGTCCAAAGACTTACTAAAAAATCTGTGATTCACATTTTCTTTTGTCACTGTTTCAATTAGCTGAGAATCCAGTTCATATATAAATATATGTACATCTACATTTATGTGCATGTGGCACAAATAGATGTGTAGCATATAAACTTCATATGCCATGTGTGTGTGGAGTACACCAAAATTTAGATCTCTTTAGAGCTTTCTGATGATTTTTTCCTTTTACTTTACACCTTTTTATCATTTATATTTAATCAGGTAAAGGCAGAAGACTCTCCATTTTGTATCTTCTTAGCACAAAACACAGACTAGGATTCAGCAGTATTTGACTGAATATTCCTCCCATACTGCCACACACGCTTTCACACACACATACACACACGTTCAAAATACAATAACTTACATTTAAAAAATGGAAGAACACTGCAACTTATCTGAGTCCTTTCAGAAGCAGAAATAGTTCTTGTTGAGGCTTCAGATCACGGGATCACACTGTCACATGCAGTTTATGTGGCTGATTATACCCGGATGACTTCACAGTCTTTTGCCAAGGACCTTAAGCTTTTTTAATACTACTATTAAAGTTTTCCCTCTGCAGCTAGGTTTCAGACACTTAAGAGTTTGAAGTACTTTCATTACAGATCTCTGACATGGTATTTTCCACTCTGATGCACACTTATGAGAACAAAATTATATAAATAAATAAAGCCCACATGTGACAGCATGTCTTGAGAAACTCAAAACTATAAAAATATGTTTTAGCTGCTTATGTTAATTGATTTTTAGCCAATCCTTAAACATGTCTGCAATTGCTACTGTCTTCTCCCTGAATTATAGCCCTCTCTCTGGCTGAACTATTTAGTCTTTCAGAAGTTTGACACCAATTTCTCAGTGCAATTATTTTGTTCCATGGAACTCTGCTGTAAATTACTTAAATATTAAAGCACAGAGGTGCATTCAAAATTCTATATTGGCTGAAAATATACAATGTTTTTCTTTTCAATAGAATGATCACCTTCAGGAAAATAGCAAGCCATTCCTTTTATGTCTCCTCTTAAACACATAAAGTTTCTTTTTATTAATTTTATACTGTATGTTATTGTCTTTTAACTAAGGATTTTTTAATATACTAAACTGCACCATAAGACAATGATATTGCATAACTACACTCAGAAACAGATGACACCGCCTCTTGTAACAGAGTAAAAGTGTATTTCAAAGTAAAGGAGTTGCTCACTACTGTAGTTTTCAGTGTAAGTTTCATTTATTTTACATAAAAGAAAATATCAGTCTTCTGAAGTCAAGGGGGCAATGATTTTAATCTATGGCTTTTAGGAATGGAGGCTGAGCTATTCAGAACTATTTAGGGTGTTTAGCTACAAAACTACAATTAAATTAATGGAACTGCGTGGCTGAGCCTTCTGCTTGGTATTCAGTTACAGCATCTACTGTAGGATCCTAAAAAACTGGAAAAGCTGCTGTGGGCTTTGAAACTGGCTGGATTGCTCAGCCTGCCTGCTTACCTCAAGCCTTGTTGGGCAAAGGGTAAACCTTGACATAATTGTTGTGTTTTCCATTTGGCAATAATGTGTGTAAATCATTTCATGTTAGTACAAAGGCTTTGTGCTTATAAATCTGTCGCTACAGCCATTGAATTGATGTAGTAACCAGGTGGGGGACAGTCACTGTCTTACTGTCCTGAATTTAAGAACCAGTATTCAAACACAAATAACAGAAAAAAAGTTGGGAGAAGTTGCTGAAGAGAGCTCTGACTCACAGTACAGTGGGCTGTAACACAGAAAATTAAGTCTGATAGCTGCAGAGCAGTAGTATCTCCAAAAGCTCTATCCTTTCTTTTGTCTGTATTCTTACATTTGAACATTTTGTCTTTATCCTGCTATTTGCAAGCAGATAATCCACTGCGGGCAGGTTAGACACTGCCCTTGTATTTTCAGTTATTGTTATAAGCCTCACGGTGAGCCCAAAAGGAAAACAGAAGGGCGTTAGAAAACATCCAGACAAAATAATATTCTATCAAATTTGTCTAGATACTTTCGAACATAACAGCACCCCCCGCTTTGCTGCTGGAACGTGCTCACACACAATGGACACTGATGCAACGGGGCCAGGGTTTCACTCAGACTCACTGAGGTTCTCCTTATTTTTGGTGTGAGCCAGTTGACAATAGACATGTCAGAAGCATTTCCACCCCACAGAAATCAGAGGGAGGTGGTCAAGGGCTGCCAAGAAAGGGGTCATAGGGAGGAATCAGTACGAATTCTTTTGTTTCCCTATGGATTGGTGCAACCAAGCGGTGCCCTGAGGAGCGTTGCTGCAATTTATTCACTGAATGACTCAATGTCAGAAGTTTGGTTATTTGTAAGCTAGAAGGCAACGTAAATACAATTTTCCTTATGATGAAAATGGAATATTTTAGGAAAGGGTATATGATGTTTCTGAGCCCTCTTAGCTTAAAAAAGGAAAGTGAGATCTGATGTGCTATTAATATGAAGATCTTAAAAATCTAACAGATAAAGGAATTTAAAACCTAATTGCAGTAGACTTGAGAATATGTAAAATACTACTTTTCTGAAGATCAATGTTTATATTGAACTATATAGGTCCCTATGCACTCTGCAGCTGTATATGCTCTTAAAACACCAGAAGGGAGAGAGGGAACTGGGGAGGCTCCACTGGTTTCAGAGAGACTCCAAAACTGTGAAGTGTAGGGAACCATGAGGAACCAAGGAGCCAGGGCTTTGCTAATGCCATGGTTCTTTAAAGCAGCTGAGGAAAAAAAATAAAATAAAAGAGAGACTGTAAAGCAGCTGAGGAAAAAAAATAAAATAAAAGAGAGACTGAGGAATCAGCAAAAGTCACTCTGGAAGGAGACAACTGGGACAGAAACTAATTGTTAAGTTTTATTGAATAAAAAAGAGCTACTGTTGGGAGCAACAGAGCTACTAAACCAAATATTTCTAATTGTCTTTAAGGAGTAAAAAATTTCTTAGCTGAGATCACATTGGATATTTGCAAAGGTGCTACCGTTTCTGATCCTTAGTTTCAAGAATCTGGCAATATGTATCTATCAGCTTGTCACACAAGTCATACAGTCTCCTAAATAAAGATTTTAAACGTCACAGTGAAGAAAATTAATAGACAGTTAAACAACAAAGAAATTGCAGGTGATCAGGTATTTACTATGACTTATTGTTCATCTTTGTCTAACATTAGTATAGCAGCAAGTTATTTTCATAGATAGAGTTGTTCTATATAAACATTCTGTTTCATGGGTCCATATTTTGCACATAAAATGAGAATATTATAAACAAGTGTAAGACTTTAATTTTACATTGATCCATGTTTTGTAGTAGGAAAGAACCTTTCATTTTAAAAATATTGGAAAATAAAAAATGAAATGTTCTTAATCCCTACCTCCCTGCCAAGTTTTCACTCCCCCCTGAGTAGGAAAGTTCATTTATTCAGTGATCATGAAATGTAAAAAAATGTTTTCTTTTAAGTCTTCAGGGTTTTATCTGCCTCTTTAAAACACACACCCTGCCATCATTGTCAAAAAGTCAAAATAAAGAGATTTTTCAAATTGCAGAAGCAGGTACCAAGGGAAAATGTAAACCTTTCATAATCCAAAAATCTCTCTTCTTTTAAAGACACTGTGGACCAGATAGGTAATGTCAATATTTTTTCAGAAATTCTCAGACCACCCACCAGCATCAGTAAAGATATAGCCATACATATATGCATGTGTACATGAAGATATAGAGTATAAAACAGAACCATTTTGAGAAATATTTTTGCTACTTCTATAAAATGAATAATTGCACAAAGGAAAGAAGAATCAATTCTGGAGTCCTTTAAAGTCACCAGGCAATTGTGCAAATATACTTTTTAAATTGCATACAGTTCCATGTCTTTACTACAACAACTCAGATGCCTAAATTAGAGACAAACAAAACTTGAAAGTGGTGACTCACTTTGCTTGTATACGTGCCCAGTTGACCTGAATCCTTTCATGTCTTCTTTTCCTACTTTTTTTTTCCCCCCACATTTCATTTACCTGTCAGTGTGCAAATCTGACCATCTTCCCTGAAAAGAGCTGCCAGAAGATCCTTCCAAGGCAATGTTCTCCCAGTTTCACCTTAGGAAGCAATTTGCCGTCACCTGGGTTGTCACCATAAAGGCAAATAGATGTGTACCCTTTTAAAATATGAAGATACTGAGAGCTCAGTTTATTTAGGTCCTTTGAGCAAGAAATCTCCATTGCAGTAGATTGATCTCCATCTCCAGTCTCCAGTTCTCTCTTTGGTGAACCCATATCAGGGACCAGGATCTTGAAAAAAGTTGATCACTGAGAAAGAGGATTATGTCAGGTAACTCACACCTACCCTTACTCTTTAGACAGGAATCACTCTTAATTAGCGTCAAATGCTTGAGCTGGACTGAAAGTAAGGCAGAACGTCTTGCCAAGAAACAAATGCGAATACTCTTCTTCTCTCTAATGCTGCTTGTCAGGTAGATTTGTGTATTTGTTTTCCACTTCTTCCTGATCTAGCTTTGCAAAGAGATTTCAGCAAGTAGTTGAAGTGGAGGGAGGGGGGAGAGAGAAGTACAAAAAACTTTCCCTAGAGAATCGTAGGGGAGAACACTTCCTGCATATGAGGTCCACTTGGTGCACAGTAACAGAAGGGTCACGAGGAAAGCTAGTTTTGGATCTTCAGGTTTTTCCCTGATGTGAATCTAAACAATGCTTTGTTGTATTCATATGGTGCTTGTTCATGGAAGGCAGGATTCCTCTCACCTAGCCAGGTGAAACACAGGCCTCTAAGTCTGAGCTAATCTTGAGGGTTGTATTATGGATTGTGGTAAGAAAGAGGCCCCTCCAAAAAGTCAGATACTTGTCCTAGGGCAGGATGGAGAGCCCTCCAGATGTGCCCATCTTCATTTACTTCAGAAGGAGCTTAGGTGATTTGTTCAGACTGGATGACTAACCTTCATGTGGCTTGCTTCAGGCCAGCCTCCGCTTGCAGGATAGTACGCCAGATAAGGAATGGCAGGGCAGAACACGGCTTCATCCATTCTTCTGATACCAACCTGCTTTCAGTGTGCTCCTTCTGAGGGACAAATCCTTTCCACATGTTTGGGAATCAGGGCATGTTTCAGTGAGGAAGAAAGATGCAATCTGCCTTCTTTGTTCAATCAAAGCACCATGAAACTCCAGCATTAACTTTCCACACTTAACTTTTAAGGAACAGGTTGCAGAAAGAGAAATGATCATCAGACAGTTCTGCAGGATAGGTCAGCTTGGCATTAAGTGCTCAGTTTGTAAAACAGAAAAAAATGTGTGAGGACAATTTTCCTTTTGAATTTATATAGCTAGTTGTAAACTCCTATGCCACTCTCACAATTTAGACTGTCGTGACAGCCATGGCCAAGTGAGGTGGAAGTTATAGGAATCTTTATTCTTATTCTGCTAACAGCTTTTAGGGAAAAAAATTTAAGGAGGTTTCCAGAATAATTCTGTGTGCAGACTGCATGTCCTTACTGTAGGACCTTAGCTCCATTCAAATAACTACGAAACACCACATAAAAGCCAGTGAAAATAAAGCGTAGAGCATTCAAAGCTATCCTATATTTAGATGTCTGTTATTTTATGTCACTAGTAGTTAGCTTGCCCTTATTTTAATCCTCCACCCATATCAGTTCTGTTTTCATCTAGGGTAATCATAAAGCCATACTTACAACTTTGCCATTCTTTCAAGTAAAATCACTGTTTTTCTACTAAGACAGGCTATTGAATGTTGATATAACATCATAGCTTGCAAGCATCATCAAAAGTGTTTAAAGCACATTTGAAAGACTTATATTTTTCATTTCACATGTTAAAAAGTGCCACCATGCTTTGCACATTAAGCAGTTGATTCCAGAGAAACTTTTTCAATTATTTCGGGTACACTAGAATCAAGTCAATTAAACTAATAAAAAATGGCATATTACTAACTCTCACATAATGGCGTGCATTTATTGCACCATTTAAACTGCATGTGAATCATTCACAAGGTACAGAAGCAAAGTGAAGGAAAAAAATCCTATCTTTTAACAACTAGCTTTTGTTATGAATGGTTCTATTGAACCTTTTCCAATGTGTTTAGAAACACATCTTCTACGATGATAAAAGATAAACAACAGGACTTCTTTGCTATATGCTGAACTACTTATTTCAACATTACAGTAGTGGGATAATTTACAGCAGACCTGCTGACTAATGTATAAGTTTACACCTCCTAAACATGACAAGCTGCAGGTATGAAAACTGGGCGGTGTCTTAAAAAGATATAGCATTGTTTGGCCCACATTTAATGTATTTTATCTATAAATGCTACAGTGCTTACAGACTTAAAAACCTCTTACATTTTTGTAATTATTATAATTAATATACCAATTATAGTTAGTTATTGGGCTATTCATCTAAGTCACTCTCTAGGTTTGGGGTGCGGGCAAAGAAAAAAAAATCATGAAGAATTTTCTCATGTGCATTGTGTAAGCCCTCTGCAGTATTTCCAGCTCGTCTCTGAAAATGTAGAGATACCCTTCTATTGACGACGCTGAGGGAGACCCTTAAGCTAAAGCTGTACCCCTATAGTATAATATGTAACCCAAGACTGTGTAGCTTCTCTTTCCGATTGCAACTAATATACCTCAGTAAAGTGAAGCCCAGGTTTCTGAACGTATCTTAAAATCCCACACACTTATTTAAAGAATTTCTTGGAGTGTTGCAGAAGCGGTAAAGGTGATGTAAAATATCTATGCCTGGTCTCAGGAATCTTTTCTAAAAAACTGTTTTTCCTCAGTTGGCACTGGTCTAAAGGAGACTTAGATACTAAGGTCAGTGGACAGACACTGAGAGGCTAAATCACATTCAGATTTGTCCTTTCAACTTTTTCAACACTGACACTACTTTTTCACGTAAGCTCTTCTAAGGTAGTTATAGTCAAATTGTGTGATCGGATATTATTTGCAGAGGAAACTGCACCTTTACCTACTAGCTGAAGGAAAACTTGGTGTATGACATTTTCTGTTCCACTTTGCTTGCCAGAAGGAGAACCTGCTGCGCAACTTCCACTTCTCCCATTCCTGCCTGTAATAGAAAGCAATAGAACATTGGAAAGTCCTGTCCCTGTTGTTCATGACTGTTACAGCAGGATCTTGTGCTCACAGCTATACAGAATCACAACACATTCAGTAAGAGTAATAACAAACTTCTAATATCAACCAGACAGGGAAAAAAAAGGTAGCTGCACAAATAGTAGTAAGACTCCCTCACAGACACATGAAGGATAAACATGGTACATGAAAGATACACAGCACAATGCAAGAAGAATTCGACAGAATATTATGTTATATTATGGTATGAGCTTTTTCTTGAGCTGCACAGTAATTATTTTGAGAATAGGAAAGTAAGTTTCCAGAGATCTGGATTTTCATGAAAATAATTTTAGGTAAATTCAACTACTTAGCAAAATATCAAAATGCTTTTTCTCTTTTGAAAAATGGTGAAACAAACTAACAGTATTTCTGAACCAAAATGCTTTATAATTTCTGTTCTCCAATGTGCTTTGACCTTGTGTCCCAATTTGAAAAGTAAACAGGTGCTGAAATGAATAAATGTGACAGAAACTCCAATTCTATTCAGCTGTATTTGTTTCCATGTGCAGAACAGTGAAATTCTGGAAGGTCTTTTGCCGCATGCTGTACTCCAGAAAGAAGAACCAGGAGAAGTGGGTTTGGGAGCACTCTGTATTTCTAGCGAGTGCTGTCTGTTATGCCACTAATGGTAATGGCCCTTACAGAGATCAGAACTAATAACGTACAGAATTGATGGCCACATGTTGATATATATTTCAGACTAATAGTTTCAGGTTTAATTTGGAAATGGCAATAAAAATAACAACTATAAAAATATTCTCCTTTGCTTTGACATTTCCTGGCCCATTTCTTTCTTCATTCCTCATGCCACTTCTATCCCATAGATACGACCTTTTTTTATTTTTTTAAAGAGAATTTAATACATAATATCTGTCTCTGAAATAGTTAGCATAGGAGAGAGTTCAGTAGAGAGGTAGGCTTAAGCCACAGACTTGGCACTAGATTTGATGTAAACTGTAGGGAGGAGGTTTCTGCCGACGGGAAAAACGCAATTTTGTGAAAGCTCCATCGCACTTTCCTCCCTGCTCTGCAACCAGAAATACTGCAGGGGTGCGCAGCACAAAGGGAAATGAGATGCTGGTACAAACAGTTTCTTGCATTCAACAGAACAGGCCCTGGCTGTGGGAAGCCAATATTGGTTTTGAAAACAATCTTTGGAAGCAGTGTACATTTCTCAGGAAGCTCTGCAGGTGGCCCTAGCACTGAGCTTTTAAAAGCACAAAGCTTTTAGGCATCATCACAGAGATCTGCTTTATACTTAAGTCTGTTCTTAGAATGGATGAAAGGTGCCCTAAATATAAGGTTGTTATCATAATAATAATAATTAATTATAATAGCACTATTAACAAAAGCTGTGAACACTCTACCTCACCTGATCCTTAAAAGGGAAGCTCAAAAGCTAAAGTGTAGAAATAGCTTTTTATTGGTTTCTCCTTTCTATGAGATTCATGAGTCACAGGCCTGTCAAGAAAAAAAAAAAGAAAAAAAAAAAAAAGAAAAAAAGCTCAAAGCTGCCTCCTTTTAATAGTTTAGCTGAAGTTGAAGAAAGATGATGCAAGCTGTTTCACCCACTGCTGACCGAGCTTCTTACTCGGGACACGATAGAACTTGACTGCAAAGTCAAGAATCCCTGTCAGCGGCAGAATGAGAAAGGGGGTATCCCTGGAGGCTGCTCTGTCTTTCATTGCCAGCCTCTATAATTATACACTGCCTTTCAAAGCAACTTGTGAAAGCTGTCTTCGCAGCCTGCTTCTTTTTCCCAGGCCCTGGGGAAAGTGCATCATAGCCATTCCCTGCCAAATCCAAACACCTTACGATCAAGCATTTCTAAATATGGCTCTGCAGTAAAGCTGATGGGAGAAAAAAAAAAAAAAAAAGATCAAACTTTTTTTTCCCTGAAAAATGGCGTTTTGTTCAACCCATCAAGCTTTATGGAAATATCTAGATTGTGATGAATGTCTCACCTGGAAAGTTTTTCAGGTCCGGAATATTACTAAAGAGTGGCAAGTCAAAAGGCTTTATAGTAGCTGATAGCCCTAACTCTCCGATATTTTTCTTTCCATTTCCAGGTCACTAGTTAAAATGAACGGTATTTGTTTGTATTTGGAAAAATCTTTCAAAACCTTAAACCTCTTCATAAAGTGGAAGTCCTCTCAATCTACCCCTAGTGTCAAAGATACTGTCAAAACCACGAGTAAAAAGGTATATGTGCTATTACTTATAAATGCATACTTACAACACAGATAACAAAGGATTAAGTGCATGTCCTCCTGTGTACTTATAGGCAGGGAAGAATAACTATTTTTCTCTCCATGGCCTCATGTGGTAAGAAGCCAGATCATTCCAGCTCATGTTATTACATTCCTTGGGAACATTCCTGTACAATACTGCGCTGCTTCCCCCGTGCTGAGTGATAAGGATTGTAACTCCTTGACTTGGTCTGGTGAACATTTGTGTGAACAGATTCAATTTCTTAAGCGAGTAAAAGCACGCTGACATAGGTATGGACTGCAGAGGCTACCTCTGGATAGGGGAAGGCAAACACAGATGTGTCCTTCAGCTGCTCTTTTCTCAGCTGATTCAGGTTCCCAAGGCTAAACTTGTTGTGTTATCCTTTCCAGTGACTGTGCACTTTGGAAGGATACAGAACTATTTTAAGTTCTCATTTATATGGTGTGCTATAAAATAAGGCCCAAGATGGATGAACAGAGGCTCTGTTTTTTAACAACAGTGACTTAGAGATTTGCACATCAGCCATCTCTTCTGTAGAGTCAGACAGATTTACAGTGCCTGGAAATGTTTGCCAACAAAGATGTTATTGTAACTCCAGTGCCTGTTCAGGGAAGTTTATGAGGTAGAGTTAGAAACTGTTCATATTGTCTTCCTGCACTTGATGTATAGGAGAGACAATATGCCAAATGCATTGCTGAGTTAAAAGCAAAGCTACTGCAATGTTAGGATTGTATCTGACATCAAGTACCTCACTTTCTGGTCCGTTGCTTCCACCCTTCACCTACAAAAGAACAGCCACATTTAATCCTCCTTGCATGACTGGGCAACTCAATTATCTTTTCTGTGTTTATCCTTGCACAACTGATAAATAGGGGCAATGTTCATTATCTGGCTCAAATTATTTGAATCTGTTCAATTATTTGTGAGAAAGTTGCCTGGTCTTTCATATGATTGGTTGTGGTTTACAGTACTAATAACTAACTGACTTTTCGCTCTTGGATGCCATCAAACGTGTCACTAAATTTACTAAAAGACTGGTCATTTTTATAAGTGAGCATAACTCCATTGGGATTCACAGCAACTGAACTTTTGTCTGGATATTCTTTTCCTTTCCAAAATATGTTAGTGCTATTTTTTATTTTTTTTTTTTCATTTTGACCTCTTGGGTTGTCATTTTTCCTTTTTCTAAACACCCATCCACTGCTAATACAGTTACTCAAGACAGCTCATAAATCTTTATCCAAAGACAGTTCCATTTGCTGGTGGAGAATAACAGGTAGCTCTGCTTCTTCTGCTTGTAATTCTTGGAGTGTACAAAAGTTTTGTGTTTATATGCCTAAAATGCACCTTAACTAAATCCCTCCTGTGGCTTTCAAACTGAATATTAGCTGTCTTTTTAATTGGTGAGATTTTAAATAAATTTGCTCCATTTTTTATTATCTTGGAGGAAGTTAGGTAGTCTTCATAGTAAATATCCCACTCAGGGAAGATCCCCTGCCTCATTTCTTCTACACTTTGCACCAATTATGTTAAGCCAATGCTCAAGAACCAATGCTTTCCGGTGAATACATCACTGACATTAGCTGCACATTCCTTGGATAGCAGCAAAGGATTCGGCTGTCTAGACACAGCCAAATAAGAGCACAAAGCTTACTTTGAGCAAATCACTAACAAGTTCTGTTGGCCAACAATGGGCAGAAAGGTTCTCTGATCCCTTTAGCTGTGGTGCACGGGAGTAAGTCCAGGCTCTACGCGAACTAAGTCACTGCAACATTTTCTTCTCCATCATTTCCATTCTAGGAAGAAAAATATGATCCAGAGAGACTATAAAGAAATGTGGGAACACAGCCAGAGTAGTCGCTGCTAAATGTCTCATGTTGGTGTGGTCATTTTGTAATAGCCCAGGTGTAACATAATGTCGGAGGGTTACACAAGAGGCAGATGGTACCTGGCCAGTCACTCTGTTGTTGGAAGGGTCCAGTTTCTCTCACATTACTGTCCAGTTCTGTGTTTGGAACATTACTTTGTTTGGGCTGAAAATTTAGCATTGAATATTTTTTTCTACTTGTGGTGAAAGCAGATTTTCTCTTCGTGATCCGTTTGGATTTAGAAATAAAGTTTTGAGAGGAGTTGTGTTTTTGTCTAATTCTTTGGTTTTAGGAAATATTTGCCCAGAGAATTGACTCTTTAAAGTAGTCAAGAGCCAGATTTAATCATATGTTCCATTAGAAAGAATGAGAGAACTGTATACAGGTCAGGATAGCAGATAAAAAAAACATGTTGAGTTCTCTGAATTCAACTTGAATGTTGAATTCATTGAATGTCTTAAGACATTTTCAGGCCTGAATGAAAATTGGATTAACTGAAGCACTATTTCCTGTGATACTGTTTAGGTTTCATTTGTTCATTAGGAACAAGCAGAATCCTACTTAATCAGGGATTCAAAGTCATGGCACAACTGGATCGTTTTTCAGTGCTATGTGTAGAAAATTAGACATAACACTTTTGGTATAACAGAAACTGATCATTTAATCCATTTTGAATAGCACAGTATCGTAGATTGCCACAGTACAAAAAGTACATGCCATTAATGTCAACCAGAGAAGATGGCCTTGTGAGATGTGTGGATTTTCCACTTGTTTTGTAAGTGATTTCTTTTTTAAAAGAGTTTTAATGATCTTTGTAGCACTAAGCTTTGAGATTACCAGTAATATTACAAACAGCACCCGTCTCATTTATTTTCCATTGACATTAAAGTCACTGCATCATTCTAATTATATTCCAACCCAATAAAGACATAAGTGCTTGGATCTTCTCAGTTATGTTGGAAAACAGATGCAGGAGGCCTTGTGATCTGTGTGCTTGGTACCAATGGGGCATGTAATGCTTCAGCCCGTTCAGAGGTTTTAAGCCTGTGAAGGCTTGTGAGGAAATGACACATAATAAATTATTTACATTAAAATATGTTAAACAAGCAAGAACCAGAGCCAGTAAAATGAGGGCACATGTTCTGCTTTGTGGATGTTCTGCTTCTCCCACTGTGAGTAACCAAGACCCAGTGTTGCTTCACTGCTTCTTTGCTGTTACAACGCACCACGCTGTAGAGCAATGTAGATGTGGGGAAAAAAGAGATGCCAAAAAGAGGTTAGAAATATTTCTCTCTCTCTCCACCCAAAATATTTTCCTTAGTCCACCAAATAGATCTAACAGAAGATCCTCTGAGTTTACACATGCTGCTGTTGTTAGCTATTCCCAGCCAGGCTGGGGGTACAGCAGCAAAGGAAAAGCTTTTCTTTCAAACATTGTATTACTATTTCAGGATGCTGATAAGGGATCTGTGGTGCAGCAGCAAGTGTTCAGGTTCCTATTCTTCAAAATGTATAACCAAATGGTTCATACACAGCTAAAAATTTCCTGCATGTAAACTGGAATTAACTGAAAAAGCACTCGACTTTCAGACAATTCATTTTCCAAACTGCTCTAAGCACATTGACGGTCTTTTTGCTCATTTGCAAAAAGCAAGTATTTATCTAGAAGCAGATGCCAATGACAGCCTAAGAACACGCTCTTTACACCTCTGCAGCCTCAGCTGGCCTTGCAAGGAGTGAAGTTCAAGGTCATCAACAAGGAATGTTCCAGAAAGTTGTCATATTTAGCACAAAATAGCACACTCATCAATCATCTCTGTGAAGCAAACAGGATTTTGACAAATGGTATGTTTGTACAAAGTGGCTGAAACTATTTCTATTTTAGGAGGCCTTGCTCTATTGTCAAAGTAGAAAAGCCAAAGCTATTTCTTTTCTTCATGTAGTAAAGTCACCTGGTGAACTGTGGCACTACAGTGTTGCTGATCATCAATCCAAATAGTTCATATGTGCCTATTCCACTTGCTCTGCTGTAATCACCCTCAATAACAACAGAGAGAATAGGGTCCCTGTGCTCACTTCAGTTGACTGAAGGCAGAGTCCTGCTCTCCAAAGGCTGCACAGACAGAGCTCTCTGTCAGTATGAGACCTCTTTCCTCAAACCCACCTGGGCCTGAAGAGTCATGAGTGTCAACTGTCCTCCTTATCAGCTTGCTTTCTCTTTGTCATAGAATCATAGAATGGTTTGGGTTGGAAGGGATCTTAAAGACCATCTTGTTCCAACCCCCCTGCCATGGGCAGGGACACCTCCCACTAGACCTTTCTCCTTCCTCTTTGGTATGCTAGACAACCATCTGATTTTCCTAGTCTTCTGCTGTTTTGTTACAAAGCCTTTTATTCTTGCCTGTGCTGGTGCAATGTCCTTCAGCAGCACTTGTGGGTAGATGATACCTTGAGAGGTGGAAGATCTGATAGAGGATGACAGCAGTGAAGATTTTGTGTCCAGATAGCCTCAGTCTCTCAGCTGTCACAGAAAAGTGACATAAATGAGAGACACAGGAGAGGGGCCTGAATGTGATAAACTAATACACCGTCAGCGGCCTTCGTCTTCTTAATATGCCTTCACTTCTGAAATAAGGCAGTGGATTTAGTAGGTTTCCGATTTCCTTCTTCAGAAACTGTTAGTGTGTCAAAAACAACAAATAGAGATTAAATGCTAATAATAGGTAAGGAAAGTACCTGTTTCCTATGTTTTGTAATTCTAGTTTCTTATTTTGAAATTTGTTGTGAACATTGTTGGGTGGTGGGGGTGATTTTATTTTATTTTTATTTTTTCAATTTGTTTTAAATAGTGTTTTGTTATTGCTTTTGTTACGTTTATGAGTAAGTTTTAATAGTACTATTATTCAAATTTTATTGTGCTTTCATCAGGCTCCCATGACTGGACTCTGACAAAACAGCTTTTGTATGCCAAAGACCTCCAGCAGTATCAGTGTGATGATCTTGAGCATCCCATGGTCTAAGCAGCAAATGTTATCTTTGAGCTCTTTATCAGACAGCTTTCCCTCTCTCTTACTCATCTTACAAATTAAAGCAGAGGTTAACCTCAGCCCAATATCACCCACAGGCCCACGCATCTTGACTCTACTGCATCTCATCCCACAGTTTCAGTCTTTTTGGCATGTTACATTTTCAATTCAATCTGTAAGTCGATGGAATATTTGAAGACATGTAGACACAGGGAATTCCTAAGGATTCCTTTATTTTAGTTAACATTGGAAATACACTGGTCCAAGCAAAATTATATATATTTCACTATCTGTCTTGGCTTTCTCACATTTTTAAGCAGCTGGGGGACATCCTTCATCTATCATATCGCTCCTTTTCTGTCTTTATTGTAGATGTCCAAATACCCGATTCTTTTTCTGGTTCTCCGGTCACCAATAATTTGATAGAAGCATTTTCCTGCTGAAAGAGCAGCACTTCCTCTTCCTACTTCATGTCCATATTTCCTGTGCCCATGTATCCTTGCATTCACCTTTTTGGCATTTCTGTTTTGAAAAGCTTCTACGAGAACATTTTTCTCTGGCTCTGTCTCTGAAGAAATGCTAATGAGGTAGACCCCAATGCGTCACAGAGGAGCTTTCCCCTAAGCTTCAGCTATCCTATTGTTTTGTCTGACCAAGTCTATTCACAAGATAATAACACTTAATGAGTCCCTCTCTCTCCCTTCTTCCCACAGACAGACTTGTAGACGCCACTCTTCGGCTTTTTAGCGTTAAGAGTCGGAAGCAGTCACTACAAAGGCATGTCCACATTGCAGGCCGAGCTACAATTGCATCACATGCAGACATACTTGGGTTACCTTTACAGTACTCCCAGTACCTTGCTGGGTTACTGGGAGCCATTCTGTCAGCCCCAGGAGGCTTACCTGTGCCCTGAACCTGTTCTACGCTACAGCCTTCTGCAACTCCGTTTCCATTTGCAGCTGGGTTCCCCCAAGTGTATTCCCACAGATGTGTATCCATCAGACCTCCTGTTGTATTGTAAACGTTTTGAAAGGCTGTCAGATATCCAAATAACACCAATAATTTATAAAACCAATCTGGAATCCATGCAGTTATCAAGGAAGTTTCTATGCAGACTCATGAAAAAACAAGTTTAATGCAGTGCCTGGTAAGACATATTACAGGTAAGTATTTTCTGAAAAGGTGACTTTTGCCAATTTTATACTAAGAGCATCATGACAACATAAGCACCAAAATGGTCTTAGGAAGTTTACAGCTATACTCCTACAGTAACTTTTGATGTCAGGGCAGTAGAGCCAAGTGCATATTTACTGAGCAGCAACTGGGAATGTATCTACTGGGGTGCTCCAGTGGCACACAGGCACTGCTGCGTGTCCTCTGTGCTTACAGCATTGAGTAAAAGTACTCTCCTGGCACAACTCATACCTGTAAAACATGCTGAGCAGCTAGTGATCTATTTCCATGAAGATTCTGTCTGAGGTCTACTTCCTCACATCATGGAGACAAATGTGCTGGCAGAGATGCAAGAGTGTCCTGGCTGGACACTTCGCTGCCTACTCCCAAGAGAACCCTCATTTTTAGCTCATGGGTTTCTCACCTCAGCTGCTGAATGGTGAGCAGCTGCCTTCCCTGTCTTTTCTTCCTTGTTTTTCTACATCTGGCCAAGATCCCTGAGGAGTACCTCCTTCCTGGTTGTAGAGACAAGAGGGCTTTTGCAGACAGCTGTTTCCCTGCAGAAGCCAGACAAATGATGAACCTTCCCCATCCTGAAAGTTTGCTCTGCAATTAAGCCCCATTTTTGCCTTTACTGCATTTCCTAATAGCAATTAAATCGTTTGGATTTTTTTTTAAATCCTTTTTCTTTGTCTGTGAGCAATCACTGTTGTGTTAGTTATTGCAGCTATCTGCTTTGTCCGAGGCAGTATTTGCGGATTAGTTAGATCCATTATTTGAAAATTATATGTACAAATAATATGGGAACATGAAAGCAGTGGCATGTTCTGGCAACTGCGAGGATGATCTGCAGGTGAGTGCTGCAATTTGGGAAAATTAGCCCTAAATCTAGAAGGTTGAATGCTAAGATTGTTATGTCTTGCTTTTGCAGCCTGTATCCAATTACACTGTGAGTGCCAGTTGGTTACCTCTTTCATTTCAACAAAATGCAGTTATGTAACTTTTTATATCATATCTGACATGAATGGCAATTTTAATTAAGATTTATGAAAGTATCAGGGATTATTTTAGATCAAGATCTTGGCTGGTAAAGTATCTAAAGTAACAGTTGTTATGTTTTCATTCAGAGTTCCTTGATACCGTTCATAATATTAACATTGAGCTACTAAAGTTTCTGGCTTGCTGAACACTAGCTCTTTTGTTGCATTTTATGATCCCTATTTTCCTTACTAATAAGCTATGGGTCCTTAGCGTATTTAGCACGTTAGCCGCAATCTCAGCAAACACTGATCCGTCTGTGTTCTTTGAGTAGGGTGCAAAAAAGGCTGACAATGCACAGAGGGTGCCTAAAGCAACTTGTTCTGCAATGAAATCAGATGCACAAAGTGACTCAGAGCCTGCCCCTCTCTTTAAATGTAATTGCCCAACACAGCTGACTCAACCAGCGTACAAAACTCTGCCTATACAAAGAGCTCACCTACGCCATATGACTTGGGTTTTGCTGCTTTGTGCCAAGCATTCTCAAACTATTCTTGAAGGGTAAGTCCCTCCTCATAGCACACCGTCCACTTCCCCACTGAAAGCACGAGATGTTTGCAGTTGGCTTCTGTGGTATGTGGAGCCTGTGATCATCCCTGTACTGATATTAGTTCCCCAAAACAGTCCTCCTCCTACCATCATTTTCATTATCTGCTGGACACCTTCCTCTCCCACTGCATTTTCAGGGATGGACCTCCCAACTCTCTACTCATTGGACTCCCAGGCTCTGGGGCAATAACTTTAGGGATGGATGGGTTTAAAGGTGTGAGGCATTTTCAAGAAGAGTGCCAAGGGGCACTGAATAACCCTATTCACATGAAAGTGAAGTAGCCTGCGACTGCATGGTCCTCCTTCCACACATCCAACACGGACTACCTCTCCTCCTATTAAAGAAAAAGTGATAAGCATAGTGTAAGCACCATCTTCTGAGGTAATCTGGTATTTGTAACCACGGAACAAGCTTGATGCTGAAAAAAAGTGACCACAGCTCGTACCAAGCTGTGATGAGCTCTGTGCTGCTGTGTGTCTTGTCAGATCCATGCCAAGGACACACATGTGATTCTTCACAGGATTTGTGTCAGAGCTTACTGGTGAAGGGGCTCACAAAGCTGACTCCATGATCATGTGAACATGCCCTTGTCCTGATTAGACAGGAAATCTCATGAACTTTGGTCAGAGAAGGAGGGCTAGCAGAGTAATAAATATCAGAGAAGCAACTGTTGTACAAAGAGAAACAAAAAAGGAAGGGTATGCTGGTAGACATTTGGGTAGCTGAGAAAAGAAAAACCTATGGAAAATAGTTACGGACCTATATATTATCTCAGTGTAACTTCAGCCACCAAGTGCTGCTCTGGTCTATCCACTGTAATCTCTTCCCTCCTTTTTATTTGCTCTTACTCTAGCTCCAGTTCACACAAATTAATCACAGATTTTTAAAATTATTAGTCATGGTTTTAAATTCACTCACCTGTCAGCTAGTTATATCACTATCTCCTTCCTATGTCCAGGACTTCCATGTTTTAAATACTCATCTCTCCTGATTTTTCAGCCTTCACCTTCAGAGACTGCCCTCAAAGTTTCCTGACCTTCTGCCCGTAACTTCCTTACCATTCTATTCAATGGAAGTGTCCCATCCAGTAACTTTTATACATGCTTTTCCAAAATCCATTTTTATGTCCAGAGATTGTGCAAAGGAGAGCAGAAATTTCCCCTGAAAGGAAAATCTAAGAAAATAAGTTTGATGAGTATACAATCATATTCTTTAAGTTTGGAGAGGTAATAAATATGAATTTTCTTTTCAAAATGTCCTCTAATACTGATTTTGTAATGGTGTCATTTTAAAACACATTACTGAGGTACAAAAAATATTAAAGACTGACATTTTCACTTTTCCAAAAAATAGCTAGTACTGAATGTTTCAAAAATGGTGGTGGTGGGGATTTTCTTCAGATCTTCCCTTCACTAATGATAAGAAAGTTGAAGAAGTCTTCTTTAGTTTACAAGAATAAAAATTTTGAAATCATAACTTGAATTACAAAAGTCCTTCTCCTGCACAGCTTTAAATAAAATAACTTGCATTTTATTATACATCAGACTACTTTCAAAAGTCAAAAAAATATGGGAATATTTGGGACAAATCTGTTTCAAAATTATTCTGGACTAATGGCTAGCATATTACAAGAACACTTTGATTTTCTTACAGGTAAGAGCATGTTAAGTGTCCAGTCCAATAGCTTTGAGAAGAGTTTCTGCCATTTTTTGATTACAAATGTAGAAAAACCTCATGATTTGAAATGTTTCCAACTCAAAGCAATCATAATCTAAATCTTCTTTCTTGCTATGCCTAGTCTATATACTCTTGAAAACTCTTCACCAGTGTATACTATCATCAAAGGATAATACAAAATTATATGTAATGTCTGCCTTGAAAAACATGTCAGTATTGCATTTTAAATGCAAAAATATAACTTGATTCCACTGTGACTGTTATTAAAATCTGCTACATAAAGATGAAATTGTACCTTATTTTAAGAAGTATTCCAACCCATTTCTGTAACAACTGAAAATAGGCTTGTGTGAATTCTTCAACAAACCAATTCTTTCCTAAATAATGATAAAATTACAGAATCAGGATATATTTCAGTAAAATAAAAGTGTTTTGACATTACTCACAGGCCACATTTTTAAGGCAAACAGAAAAGTTATTATCTCTTCCATGACACATTTAAGTAGCCACTTCTAAGTGGTTCCAGCTTTGAAATCTGAGGAATTTCCAGCTATGAAAAGCAGATACATTGTAGTTCTGCTCCTCCTGTCATCTATAACTGTGCATTAGTTAGAATAAAATCTTCTTACAGAAACCATTGAATACGTGAACTTTTTAAAATAACTGCATGGTTTTCCATATGATACAAACAAGAAATGAAGCATTGGAGTTTACCAAATGCAGACTATTTCCATGATTTTCAGAACTGTTTTAAGTTAGATTTTTCTACTGAAATTCTCTGTATCAGTTATGCCAAGGAATTCACTTCCCCGAGATATGCTTTATTCTCAGCTTATGGCGATTCTTCTACAAATACAGTAGAGTAGTAAGCCATATTGTGAGCAAGTATATTAAGCCCAGGCAAAACTGTAGATTCCTATTTAAAAAAAAAATACACAAAACAAAACAGAACAAAATCAACAAAACCAATTCATGCATTTGAGAGAAATGGTTGCATGCTCTTTGAGGTTAATATACTGACAGCAAAGAAAAAAATATAAATCTAAATCTACAGTAACACTAAATTACACAGATGAGAAAGTCACATTACTCTCATTACTGGAAAAGAATCATGAAACAGTGAAGCATCAGATGGAAGGCTCAGGTTTTCCTTAACGTCTTCAAAAAGTGACACTGGATAAAAGGTGGGATAGTGCAGGCACATTTGACCAAACTGGGTCCAGATGTGCATTGTGGGCCTGATCCAAGGTGACCGAGACTGCCTGGAAAACCCTCACTTATTTCAGTGCTGTCACAGAAAAGTGACTTCTCAGCTAAGTGCCACATTACTGGGTCATTCCTGCACTGCTGTGCCAAGTGCTCCTCCTTCTCTAACAAACTGACTTTAGCCTTTTGTGTAATGCTTCTGGCTGGTCATGTCACAACACTCCTGGGAAGGGGTGGAAAAGCAGATGGAAAACTACGAACAAAATAAGCACTTAGATGAAACTTCCTTGGAGAGAAAGAGAGAACAACTGGGAGAGATCAGACAGAAGTTTTTGCCAGGATGTGTGAGTAAATGACATCAGACATTTATGGAGGTTAAAGCAGTAACAGCCAAATTTCTCTCAACCTTGAGAGAACCCACTAAGGGCTCTGAAGTGGAGTGAAAGGAAGGGCAATCTGTCTAGTATGCCTGCTTGACGTATGTGTGAGTCCTGAACATCGTCTGTGCATAAGCCTCCAAAACCACAGCACTTCAGTATGCAAACTCGTCTTGTGCTGCAGAATCAACATATGCATCTCTTGCATTTCCTTGGAGGGGACCATGAGCTGATTTTCCGAAGATTTCTAAAAAACCCGTCTACCTTCACTGGTCTGGAGAGAAAATATCCATGCCAATGAAAGGAACACATGGTTTCCTGTTCAGGCTTCTGTTGAAATCCAAATATGAAGCTAACCACAAATTTGTGGCCAAACTCCGTCTTGGTGTGGAATAGCCAAACTCCATCAAAATTCATAGAGTTGAATCCCACAACATAGCATATAGTTTTTCCCAGTGTCTCTATGCATTTTCATTTCTTACACCCACCTCGACATTTTTATGCTAATCTCTAACTCTCCAAATTTCCAGTATAGACCATTATACAGATATTTTACTTAAAGCAAGATGCATTTATGTTATCAGTGGCAGTAGATCAAAGTGGACTGGCCAGCAGAGGGTGCTACTTGAATTTGAGAATAAAACATATCAACAACCTTTAAGAAAAATCAGATTGCCAGAAGATTATGCTATAACATATAACAGGAGAAGCCACCTCCTTCTGCCATTGGTGCTAAATAAATGGGATGGTGCTATATTTTTTACCTGAAATGCTTGATTCAACTGGTAGTACAAAACGCTGAGGAGTGATCTAAGTGAAACTTTGGATTTAAGCTCTGACTGCAGTCTAAATGGCACTAGACACTACTGTACAGGAATAAGTATTGCATGTGCAACCCAATACTCTAGGTTCACTTTGGCAGACTTAGGTTTCCACCCCAGGTTAGGCTTTTTACCTCTTTGCCTTTTACCAGACTGAACCAATCTGCTTGAAATTTCATGTGTGTTATTCTGCCAAAGTAGAATTTTAATGGAAAGTTTGAGGTAAATTCAACAAGATGTTTGGGAGACATGAGGGCTCAAAAAAGGAAGCAGTTTCACCTCTTGAAAATTTTCCTAACATTTTTTTTGGCGTATAGTAACTGCAAAATGGCTTGGCTGAGAAACTAGAAATTTGTTTTAATCTTTTGTAGATGGTGATTTCTGTTTCCTTTGGCTTCTTTTGGGATGCTTCAGGGGGCAATTATTTAGTCGCTAAAAGACGTTTATGCAAACATTTAGGGTTCCTAAACCCGCATGTCAGCTTTTATAGGGCTTATGAAATCGACAATAGTGGAATGCAGCTTTCCCAGACTGCACAGACTTTTTCGTATGGTAACTCTTGTGATCAGGGCAGGCCAAACTTCATTTCAGAAAAGACTTTAGTAGGTTTCAGCTGCCCTGTGAGAAGTTCTGAAAGGTCCCACCCACAGCACCTTCAGGTCCTCTGAGACCTGCTCGAGGCAAAGGCCATTCCCATAAAGGCATTTTACTTCCTTTTTGTCTTTACATCTGCTTAGAGCTCTCCTACTTGTCTCTGTTATCTGCACGTACGTCTCTTGGCAGGATTTGAGGGAGAAGATATTTTTCACCGCAAATCTAAACTGGTTCTGTAAGCTATACCACTCCCAGTGCATGGCCAAAGGCAGGCCTGTATATAAAGATTTACCCCAATGACACCCAGAAAAAAAATATCAACTTTTAAATTCTTCTCACTGGTTGGTCAAAAGTCGTGTGGCCCTGAGGATCACATCTTTAAGTGTAGTTGACAGTTTTTCAGTAGTTAACAAAACTCTCCATGGTGAGGTTTGAAGGTGTTCTGAATTTTCACGGTATGTGATTTGTTACTCTCATTGGCTCAACATCTAAGGAGTGAAGTAATTCATTGGCAGCGTTTTTTGTAGAATAATACTAAGAAAAAGCTGAGGTTCTGTAATGATTTATGAACACAATGTGGTCAGAATTAGCACCAACCTGGTGAAGATACTGTTCCATTTTTGAGATTGTTGTGCTGCTCCCAGCTTCTTGGATTTACCCTTAATTATATATTTTTCAATAAAAAAATACAGAAATAAGGAGATAGGATCCGGAAATATGTCAGAAAGAAGCCGTGAAACTTTGGGAAACTTGAAACCAGACTGTCAGAAAGGAATGAGGGAGGCATGCAAAAAGTATAAAAGAATTAATATTACACCTGCAGGCAGAATTATCTTCCAAAGTACTGAACATTTTCTGAAAATAATTTAGTGTTAGTGAAATGTTGACTAGAAGGAACAATGTATAAAGCCAGTCCTGAGACAGCCATTGCATTATGAGTGAGATGTCCTGTCACCAAGCTTTCTTTTACCCTGTTTCCTCTTTTCTCCTGTCTCCCCACACCCAGCATTACTGTAGAATCTATTTTATGAAGGGAAAATATATTTTGAAGAAAGCCTTGCTTATACGCACTTATCAACCTTATATGTATGCAGTTATTGGCCCAGAGATTTATGTGTTCACAGAAGTAAAAATGTGGTACCTCAGAAGATGATGTACTAAATTCACATTGGTTAAACTAGTGAAATTCTGGTGAGTTCAGAGAGATATAAACTTGGTATTCAGCAAGACATGCTAACAAAAATGAAGTGAAGAATAAAGTAGAAGTGGCAGTTATCTCAAAATCAGCTAAGAAGTGAAAAAAAAGTACAGAATATCTAAAAACTACAGAGAAGAGGGGTTCTCAAAAGTTTGTTTCTGGAGGGAAAAGGGAAAACAACTAGAAAATTCTCTTTAATGAAAACCTTTATATTTAACGAAATGGCCATGATTTATATGAACGCAGCCTGTTTACAAAGACATTGTAGTCTTCACTTTGCTAATCTCTTCTATAGAAGGAAAGTCTGCACTGGATGATTTTCAAACCATGTGTTGTTTCTCTTGCATCAAAAAAAATGTTGATAAAACACTGATGAACAGAAGAGGCATATTTCATTCTGCAAGTAATTATGAAGACAAGTCATCATCTAAAGGAAATTTCTTCATTAAAATCCATTTGTCTTTTAATGTCTCTGCTTGCAAATATGTGGGATTTTTTTTTCGTCAAACAAGTCCATCATCTTTCCCATACTTAAAAGGGAAACTCCAACAAAGAGTGCTTGCAGGTTCGTTATTTGGCTCAGTTATTTGCCAGATGGGAGTGAGGTTGTGTTTTGGCTAGCCTGTATGCTCTAATGTAATATTAAACCAAATAAAAAATTAAATGGGGTCCAAGTGCAGACCTGCAGCTAAGAGAAACATTTAATGAAAAAAATGAAAATTCCTGAAATTTTATCATCACTCTTGAGGTGATCTAAATTATTTATGCCAAAAACATAAATTAAGCTCAATGTTCTCTTAGAAATATGACAAAAATCCACTATTTTTTTCTATCAATTAATCTCTAGCAACAGCCACCCTCTTTTACCTTCAAGATAACATTGCAATGTCTGGAAGGACTGCTTATAAGGGATCTGACCTCTGTTTCCAATGTACATCCTGAAATTCTCAGGATAGTCTTGGAGACTATCTGCAGACCTGACTTCCATGTGTCCCAATTTATAATCATATCAAGAAATTTATTCCACCAAACATCCTTAAATGGCAAAATTGCTGTTATTGGCTCACAGTTCACAATAGTATCTGAATTATTAACTCATCCACAAATGCCAAAGAGCAGGTTAGCTGCCAGGTTACAGCCTGATTGAAAACTGCATAAAATGAAAAACATTGTATGAAAACATTTGGTAATTGATTTATTTTGTCTCTGTATGCCAAAGGATGGTTTTGGAAGGTTGATAACATGTTTATCATTGTGAATCCACAGTCTGCTTGCAAGATTAATCGATCTCTTCCCTCTTTATCTTTGTTATATTTATGAAAATTACTTTATATGGTTTTATGACTTCATGTATTAATTTGTTATACAGGATAGGTATCATAAAACACTATCCTGAAGAGAAAAGGCATGAATTGCATATTTAAGACAACAGAGTCCTCAATGAAAAAATCTTATTGCTGCTGTCACCTGATAGCAGACATCTCTGACACAAAGTCTGTTCTTTACTGGAGGATGTGTTTTTAGTACCAATTTGCAGCTAATGTAAAAGTTGTAAAATAATTTTGTTGAAGAATATAATATTCATTTACTGCTTGCAACACTGGGTCCATACAGTTCCACAAAAGACCTATTTTCATTTGGGGTTTTTTTGGAAGATCCTGCCTGACTTGAATGAGCTTCGCATCAAGCCTCCATTCTGTAGTAGATAAAACTCTTCCATTAGAATTTTTCTGCCATCTATTGTTGACCAATTAGGAGAAAGCAGAAGGTTATCTGAACCTTGAGGTGCACAGATAATCAAGAAAATTGCTTCTGGCTTGTCTATAGAAAGGATGCAATAATTACCCTTGCAGTTGTTTGAAAACTCTCTAAACTATCCCTCAAATAGGATTTGTTTAGTTTCTTGGAGCTGCTCTGAGTTGATACGCATTCTTGACTTGCAACCCATTTTCCATGACTGATGACCCACTTGTGAGTAGCATAGCAATCTTCAACTCATTCTGGTATAAATTTGAAACTATATCGCAGCATGACAACATTAATTTCTTTCTTCCTTTCTCTTCATATGTATTGACAATAATAAATAGACAAATAAACAGGATGGTAACTAGGATTTCATCTGTATACACGCATACATGCACATATACAAACATTTGTGAAAGAAACAAAAAGACAGATGTATGCACGGCCTAGAAAATAAAAGAGTGGGAAAATAAATGGGTTTTTGTGTATATGAAAAATACATACAACTTATATAGGCTAAATTCCGTGTACCTGCATTTGTCCTGATCCATACACATGTAGATAACTGTACAGATATATGAATGTTGGGACTTGAAGAGAGGAACAAAACAGTGTAAACTAACATCTGTTAGAAACAATATTGAATCTCTTCTTAGTGCAAACTAACAGGAATGGAATGATGTTGAGCCAGGTCTTTTGTTTAAAAAGCTTTTTTAGCTGTTTGAAATTCGGGCAAGAGAAGGCTTAGGCCTGTCTGGGTTTGCAGCATTTTGCCCCAGCACCTCCACCACAATTAATGAGTGTAGCAAAGCTTTGTGAAAATTGTGGTTGAAATAGCTGTTTGTAGCAGAAATAAAATATACAAAAGTTATTACTTACATTTCAAAGCAGCTGTGTTTAGCCCTAAAAAATCAGCTTAGTAATTATCACAAACATGAACATCTTAAAATACCTCTAACAAGAACTAAACTGTAATCATATTAAGACCATTTGATACAAACTTCTAATTTAACAACATACTGTTTGCTTGGAAATCAAGCTGTAGTAGCTAGGAATTATTCTAGGTTTAAGCAAACGTTATTCAGGGTTTAATCTTCCATTTGCTATGGTTAACTCTTATTTGTCTTCCTCACGGAAATGTAGATTGCCACTTCATATTAGCTGTCCTCCATCTGCCTCCTCTCCTCTTCCCTCCAGTTGCTTCCACTTAAAAGGTACCAACCTTGGGGAAACAAAGTACACCCTTAATTTCCTTGAAGCAGCAACCTGAGAATTCTTTCAAAATATATGCTCTAAGAGGAAATAACTATCTGAATATAAAAAGGATTTGGTTTCCATTTGTGCTTTTCCTTGAGTTAAATGTTGGGAAGTATACAGAAGCCATTAAGGGACTCTCCATATAACCCCAAGGTCTTAGAGACACAGGAGTTTGCTGCCTAGACCTAAATTTCTGTTTACATTTAGTCTCTTGCTTGTCAATGAGGCACATGTCCCCAGTGAGCTGGGGGTAAATTTGCACCTCTGAATTTTGCCTAGGTACTCTGCCTTGCCAGAGAGCCATGCTCCTGCAGGGTCTCCCTGCCTACCTGAGTCTGTGGTCCTACAATCACGGCTTTCAACTCAGGAAAGAAGTGCTTCTGCCCCTGAACACCCTACACAACAAGGACCTCCTACTTTAAACTAGCAAGCTCTTAGAGAGGGGTGGAAACTCTGTTGTCCAACCTGGTGGTGCTCGACTAAAATCCCAGTGTTGTAGTCACTGGATACACTCTAATCTTTAGGCCGTTGTACAAGAAGTAGATATCAACCAGTCTCTTTGGGCAAGGTGCCTACAGTTATTGAACTCAAACCCATCCAGAAGTGTTACATGCTCTCTGAGCAAACAGAGAATTAAGAATATTTTGCTAAAGATTCTCAAGTGGAGCTAAGTGGAAAATAGTCCCTTAATTATCTCAGGTGAGCAGCCACACTTCCGCACACATATGCTCTCAGAGAGCTAGATGTGCTGGATATCTTCCATCAGAAAAGGTATGTGCATGTTTTGATGCACAAGAATACGAGACTGGTCTGGCTGAGTCACACCACAGGTCCATCCAGCTCAGAGTCTTATTTGCAAAAAAGTCAAAAAGAGGATGTCTCAGGAAGGGTGTAAGTGATGCTACTCAAGAATATTCATCCAGCATTCAACCATTGACTTTTTAAACCAGTTGTCTTACATAAAATAATTCTCAGTGGATTTTTCTTACATGAATTTGCCTAGTTGCCTTTTGAAATCACGTAAACCTTAAGCATCTGAAACACCCTGTGATAAGGAATTCCACAGCTTAAATCCACGTTGACACAGATGGATTAGGGTCAGCTTGTTTGAATCTCTCCCCTGGACCTGAATTACACTCTGGGAACTTAAGTGCTATTTACAGTTCACTCTTAGTCCCCTAAACTCATGATTTGGTTGAACAAAATCTGAAGCCAAATACCCACCAGTCACACTAAAGCTTCAGTTTATTGTCATTGGGGTGACACCACAGTGATGTGCCAGGACTGAAGTCTTTCCTTTCCTTTCCTTTTTCTTTTTTTTTTTTTAATCAACAGAAATACAGTATATTAATGACAAGCACAATAGGAAAAAAAAGAAATTTACATTTTAAAAAAACCCAATCAGACTAACCTGAGGTAAGGTTTTAGGACACTAGAATCCAGTTTCCCTTCTTAGTCAGAAATAAAAACTCTGGTCAGGTCTTGGACAAGAAACAGCAAAGAAAGGTATTAAGTATCACATTACTTTTTGATGGAGGAATGGAAGCAAAGATATTGCTGGTAGCAGTTTGAATCTTCAACTCACATTGACAATGAAAAGTCAAGAGAGAAAAAAAATCTGATTTGTATTACAAACATTTTGGTTTTGTCTTTTTTATCTGTCTTTTTATTTGTGCACAAAACCATCTATTTGTTTGACTATAACCCACAGGTCATTTTCTTGCCATTGTACATGTCATTCCCACCGTGATATTACAGATAGGCAAAGCAGATAAACTTACGAAGCAAACAAACAGTCTTCAGTGTGATGGATGCAATTTATAATTAACATGGACAGGGAAAAAATTCTAAGCAGAGGCTTAAAAAAATTACAGGTCCTGATGTTCAACTTGTTTCTAAATTCGTCTGTGAACCACTGATAAAATAGAATGAGAAAAGTCTTTGTAAAGTAAATGATATATTATTACACAAAATAATAGGAACATGCAGTACTGTAAGTATGAATTAGGCATTCTGTGGTTGATTTTGCATCATATAAACATGTTGGTCAGTCCGATGCTGAAAAGAGAGCTAGGAATTCAGTAACCAGTGTCCCTTGTTCAGCTATTAGTGACTACCAAAGATCCTTGGTATAAAGGACCCATATGGAACTACTCATGTGAGTAAGGTAAACTGCTAGATTGAGCTATACATGATGAGTAATAATATATTAGCCAGAAATTGAGAGTATAAATATATGAAGCACAATTAAAGCTCACTGAATTCAATTAGATTTTTCTATTGGATTTGTTGACATTGAATCACAATGGGAAAGGAAGACTTGCTCAATATACACCTAAAATGATATATGCAAGTACATCATTATTAGTCATGCTACCGGTACATTGTGTCTGTAGAGCAAAAGCCTAACAAAGAATTTCTGATATTGGATTCTGTAATTTTTGGGGTGGAAAAATTTCCTTTAGAACCTTAGAAAATTTCAAGGAGCTTGAGCGCTGACAATACATCAGGGTTGTTTTTTCCCCTTGTGTTGTGTGGATACATGCTTAGGGAGATGATCATCCTGTTTACTAGTTTGGTTTAGCTGTCAGCAGCAGACATTGGGCCGTATTCCTTATAACATTAATCCATAAATACTCAATATCATTTATTTCCAAGTTATTGCGGAGCCAGGAACAAATAACTTCATTTTGATGGAGTGTCACTCACTCTCTCCATTTACTCAGATAGATAGACCATTTCTGGGTTAAATTCTATAACTGTGATATTAACGTTCAAGTCATGAACATCTCTCCAAATTTCATTAATACCAACTAAGTCAAATTAAGCCCATAAAGCGAGCAGTTCTCATTTCTCTTGTTTATTACATTGGATCCTTGCACAGACAGATAATTAAAGATATTTCTTTTCTTCATGCTCCTTGGTGCCTTGATTAAGGATGTTCTTGACAGTGTGACGTTCCACTAAGTGCACGTCTTCTATCCTTTTTCCCTTTTGCTGTAAATTTAACAGTCTTCCAATTAGTGCAGAGGGCTGGTGAGACAGGGACCATTTACCTTGGGTATTCACTTCTCTGCTTAGAAGGTGGATCACATTGCCCTCAACAAATGACAGCTTCTGCAAAAAAAATCTTTCTCTTTACCATACTTGTCTTGCCAGTACTGCTGCCTGCTTGCTCTTCTTGCTACTAGGGAATAGCAGCAATGGGAGGTGCAGACCAACAACAAAGAAATACCATGAACCTTATTAGTAGGATTCCTAGTAGTGCTACAGCCCAAGAATAACCCAATGAATCTACAGAGCTCCTTCATCGTTTAAGTTAGCCCATGGATCCTTCCTGCTGCTGGAGAATCCCGTTGTTAGGATGGCCAACCTTCTAGCAATCTTCCCCCAGGCACGTAATTCTTCATTCTTAGAGGTTCAGAAGAGAATATGATTATCTTTGAGCTCTAATGCATTATGATACTTGGGATCAGCATGGAGTACAGAGTTTCTCACTGTCTTTTATAGCACTGATATGTTATAAAAACATAGTATGCAGATCCAAAACTTCAAATTCATGTGTGGATTACTATTTTGCGTACATTTCAAAGGTCATTCCAAGAAAAAAGTCATATGAATATAATGACTAGTTGACCTCCCAACAAACTTGGATTGCTGTGAGGCAAAGCATAGGGTATAATTTCAGAATAGGCAATTTTCCATTTGTAATTGCTTAGCAAATCAAGTAAATTGGCAAATGAATCAAATCTATGAAACAAACACAGTTCTGAGTGCACAGTCATTACACATGGCTACCTCACAGATGTCTTCGTGGTGTAATACATTTTGTGTTTAATACTGTGTTTTATACCAAACATTATTAGGGAAAGTAGTGGGCACTAGCAGTATAAATAAGCAGAAATTAAACTATTTTTCTATATATTATACATGGACTAAGTCTTTGGTCACAATAATATAAATGATTATTTTACAATACAATTAAAAACAACATTTACTCACTCTCAATAGTTTGCTAAATCATCTGCATCTACATTTGATATGGCTAACCAGACTGACATGCATTAATGAACCAGAGCTAAAAATTATTTAAATACAGTTTTGTTGCTGTCTCAAAATTCCAGAGGAATACTTCTGCCCGCTAGCAGGAATGTACATGGAAAAACTGCGTCTGAAATCCTAAACATAGCATTTTCCTTTTAGCCAGCATAAATAACCTTAATGTAAAAATCTGATCCCTAAATAAATTAGAGATTATGTAAACCCTGAAAAATGCTTTTTACAGGCAAGAACTAGTCCTGATGAAAGCTTCTATGACTGGATTTACTTGCATATCTATTTCTTCTTCTATCAAGTGGAAGATCAGTCCAGGAAGGAGTCCCTGGTACCTTCAATGAAAAATAGAAATTAAGGGACCCGGTAAATTCAAGTGACATTTGCTTTTAAAATGATGGTTTGTGTGTTGTCTCAGCCAGTCCAAGTTTGTTTCAAGATGAACATTAACTGTATTTTTCAGGGTGTTGGTATAGGCGAGGATTTTATGTTTGCTAGTCAATGCACAGTCAACCTTGTTACAGCAAAGAGATTAGCCTCAGACAAACACAGACACACAACTATTATACTAGTGCTCCTTTAGTACTTGTAATTCTTGCATTAGACAGTGAAAGAAAAGAATTCAGATATAGAATGATACTTTTACAACCTAATTTTGCAACTCCTGGCTATAGTCTTTATTCATAGAAGCCATGTCATCAGCTGCACTAGTGGGACTATTTGCATCATTAAAGCCTTCTCCAACTTCTGATAGATGAAGATTCAGAGACATCATTAAAGATTATTTCTACTACTTTCAAATCTGGCTCTTAAAAAAAAAAAAAGTTGGACAAAACAATCTGATTACACACTGAGATTATTTTAACATCATAAATCTACAGGCAGGAAAGTTTCCTCTGTCTCCACTTCAAGTATACAAAAACTTGTGTTACTCCACTATAGGTTAGTAAGAAATTGTGTGAACACAGGTAAAAGCCGTGCTGAACCTGAGATAACAAGCCTCCTGAACAGAAAATAGGTTACCTGAGAACTAAGGCTGCACTAAAAATCTTCACATAGCTTCCATACAGATTTATCTTCAGTCTTTGGGGACTATCTCTTTCCTGGTGCTTTTTTTGAGAAAAGACAAGATACAGAGGATGGGGGACTGCACCGTCCAAAGAGGAATATGGGATAAAACACACCAGAGCAGGAGGCCTGTTCAACAAAGGCACTTGGCACCCGAGTGCTGGAAACCCAGCTCTCCTCTTCCAGGGTGCCAGATGGCTTCTGGCTTCAAGCCTTGTGGTGCTTCTGAAGCAGGCTCCCTACACCAGGTCTGGAATAAATGTGAGTGGAGTCTGATCATGTCTGCCCTTTTGTAGTGACATAAGCACCCCCAGAGGCATCTGTCTGGTCCCTTGAGTAGCCTAGGGTTTTCTTTACACTGTCTCAGCCGTGCAGCACACCTAAAGCCAAAGCCTACACAGCACAACACAGACTTGGGGGTGAGGGGTGGAAAGCCAGAACAGCAAATTCTGTGTGATATTCACTGGGCAGGCAGGGGATCTAGATAAACTGGCTTGCATCTAATTTGCATTGCTTCAAATCTATTTCTACATCTGAATTCACTCCCTTAATGTCTTTTTACACTGAATTCCCATCCAGAAGCTCAAGGAGCTTTATCTGAATGTTAAACAGTCTGGGAAATCATTACGAAAAGAATTTGCAAAAGTAATCAGGCAAATGTTTAGAAAAAAATGACACTGCTTACACCCTCTTCTGTTCAAGCAAACGATTTTACTGTCAGATATTTTCAAACAGAAAAGCTGAAGTACAGGCTGGTAGTCATTAACAGTGTGCAGAATGCGAGTTCCAAACCAGGAACCTGGATTTAAGCACAGATGCCAGCCAGTCAGAATGGAAGTGCACTGTATGACCTATTTCTCCCACCTCACTTAATCAAAACAACTCAAACTTCTCTTTTTGAATACATGACAGTCACAACACACTAATTGCAGCTAATCTGCAGGCCAAGAATTATGCAGAACAATTACACAGTAGAGTTTCCAAAATCCATGTATTTGAGAAAGTTCCCATTTGTGGATTTTAAACTGGAAAAGTACAGATGCTAAAAAATACATAGTGCTGTGCAAATGATCTCCTAAACTTGGAAATTAGTCTTTCTTTCTTTCTTTCTTTCTTTCTTCCTTCCTTCCTTCCTTCCCTCCTTCCTTCCTTCTAGCAGGAAAATAGCAACACTCAATAGAATGTGCTTTCATTGAGCATTCAAGAAAAGGGATTCAAATCCTTGCTCTTCCTCATATAGGCTACTGGCTTGATCCCAGATGCCTTACTATCTAGGGATGTAACATGTATTTTAGTGTGAATTGATTTTCATTTTGTCAATAAATCCCATGGCATGGACCTGGTACACACTTCTTGTGGAAAAATACACTGTCAAAAGTTCCCAGCCAGTTCTAATTGTAAGTTTGTTTCTGGAAAGGGAAAAATGAAAGGGAGGAAATATAACCGTATTTGTTGTATTTGTTGGGCAAATCACATGCTAAATGCATCCTTCTGTTGGAACAAACAGATGTGGAATGACAGGCAGAGTGATCCAAAAAATCAGTCTTTGAGTTGGCAGCGGGAGATTTATGCTCTAGTCCTGGCTCTGTCACTAACTAATTCGGCTTCACTTTCCAGCTCTTTTCCATTTTGTATCCATTATGTGTATTGCCTATTTAACTTATAAAAACTTTGGCATAACAGCATTCCCTTAAAATTTCAGTGAAAAAAATCTTTCAGTGAAACCCCATGGTAGCAGTACCGCTGCATTAGCAATGTCAAGCTGTAGGGACCTGTCAGCCTAGATCTGAGTAGGCAAAAGTAGGAAGAGTTGCTGCAGCAGTGGGAATAAGAGCTTCTTAGGAGCAGTTTTTAAGGGCCAGTTGTAGCAAACCAGGCTGAGCTGTTTCCAGCACAGGTCTCAGCCTCTAGTTGCAAGTGCAACCCTCCTATTCACCTCCATTGTCCAGGGAGTTCTCTGTAAATTTAGAGCTTTGACATGAAAAGGATGGGGCTTTTCTCATCCTCAGGAACTTTTCCAGTTTCGGGACTGATACTGTTACTATTTACAACCAAAAGAACTTCTTTGGTGCCACAGAGGAATACCAGCATAAGCCAAGGTCATAGTGATAAAATCAGCCCCTAGCGCAAAATATCAAACCTTTGAAACACTACTACTTGACAGGTTGGTTGTTGGGTTGTTTGTTTTTTTTTCCACTTTGCTGTATGGAGTTTAGGCATTAGGTCAAATTCTGCTCTCACAACAGCATGAATCTGGGAGATGTGAAGTTAATATCAAAGAGACATGACTAGCACTGTGCCTGCAACATCTATCAAGAAAAGTGTTGCACATATAACTAAATGCATAATTTATCCCCAGTGTTAAAATGACACATGGTATCATTATAAAACTAGAAATAATTGTTCTTCAGTAACATATTAACAGCTCTGTCTGTGTTTTATGGAACATTCAACTGTGTAAAAAGGGCTGTTAGATTGTGACACCAGGTTTTATTTTCTCCTCTTTTTTAATTTCAATTTTAGCCATTTAGGACGTGGGTTTTTTTCTATTTTTAGTTGCTTTGACTCATGCTTGAATTTACAAAATTACTCTTCCCAAGTGCTCACAGAGTCTTTTGAATTAATGGATAAAGCTAAACTCACTCCCATTCTGCAACTAAATTAGTATATTACATGCAATTATTTATGATTCATCCAAACTGGCTTCACATGGCCCCATAAATCTTATGGAGTCAGAACATTGTGGCATCATCTCTGCTGGTAGTTTTCATTCTTTCGCCAGGCATAATGCTCCTTGAATTGGAGAAAAACTGTTCCTACTCAGTGATGACCAGTTACACTGCTGGCACTAGCAAATTTCGGGAACTGTGTCCAGCCTGACAGAAGGAAAGTAGGTATTTCCAACGGGACTAAGCACCTTCATCCAAAACTGCAGTCTTCTAAATTCTTGCTCATTTGTTGCCACACCCTGGAGGTGCTTAAGCTCCGCAGGCGCCAGCTTTTCACATTAAAATTCCCCAGACTCCTGAAATTCTGCTGTGGGCATGTCCAGAAATGCCTCTCATGTCATGGCACCGAGGCAGCTCACACCCCGGCACTGTCTGATCCAGTGAACTCAGCTTTCCTGCACCTGCACCCGTCTCGCCCAAGGGGTAGAGCTGGTGAACGTTCCCAAAACACAGAGCACTGCCACTCCGCCAAGCGCAGCGGCAGCAGTTGCTGTTCTCCTCTGCTGCGTTTGAGAGCTCCTTGGTCAGGGCTTTTACCCTAGATGTGGGAAAGCTGGGCTTTACACCCTCCTGCGCCTGAGGAGATCAAAACCCACGCTCTCGCCACAAGGCCGGGGCTGTTCTGGGTGAAAGTGCTCTCCACCCTGCCCTTTGAAGCTCTTCCACCCTACAGGAGCAAACCACAGCTTCGCAACAGCTGTGGAGAACATGAGTGAGCACGATGCTTCAAGGGGTGATGGCCCTCGTGGGAGAAGGCAAGGGAGGTTTCGGTGCCGTTTCCCTCCCCGAAGGAGTTTCTGGGTATAATGTCCCAGGTCAAATGTATAAATGGTCTTTTCGGAGCATATCTGGGAAGGAACTTCCCTGGTTCTGCTCAGTGGGACTCTGAGGAGGCTGGCAGCAGTGTGTTTCACCCGGCACTCCAGTCACCCCTCCCTGGTCAACACTGCCACTGGCACCTCCGAGCATGGCTGCAGCTGCTCCTGGCTGGCTCTCCTGAGAGCCTCGTGAAGGCTGAGTTTCTCAACAACTCCTCTCCCCAGAGAAGCAAAACAATAACACCACTGAACAAGGACCCTCTGCAGCATTTCAAGTACATCCAACATCTGTCACACTCCACCTCCCAGCTGCCCTGTGGTCCCACACGCAGCTGTAGCTGCAGCCACCCCACTGGAGGCAGCAGACTCCCCCCGGGCCCCCATGGCAGCCCTGCTGCCAGGTGACAGGGACACTGCCCGTCCTCATTTGCCATGCTCCAGGGGCTATGCCCATGCAGCTCGCTGAAGCTATTGTCTGACAAACGGCTTGAGGAAAACGGTGAACTGGGTTTCTTCTTTCAGGGGTTTTGGAGAATGAGTTGCATATTTCTCTGTAACGTGCACTTATCTGGGTAACAACCCTGCCAGCCCAGGGCTGCCCACTTCTGCTAGCAACCATTGTTTCCCAGGGTAATTTTTGCAAAGTGGTTGCAGCCTCTGGGACCCCAGTTCACGCTGAGCTTTTTTGTTTTGCCTTGACTGTTAGAAGTCTCCAGTGACTCTCCAGTTTCTCACAGTGAAGTCATATGCAACACTCAAGTGCCCTTCAGTCTGTGCCCTTTTTCGTGTGATAGTTTGGATTCCTTGGCCCACAAAGTCAAACCACTACCCCACTTCATGAGCTTGAGTGAGTCCTTTGGCTCGCCAAGTGCATTGTTCAAAGATTAATTCTTGATCTTCAGCGCACTTCTTTGACTTCCTTAGGCATGTTTCCAGTGGAAGTAAAACTTGCAACATCAGTCTGTCTGCATATCTGTGCCATCCACGGTGCATTTTGCCTCTTTTGTCTGATGTCAAACAAACCTGACTGGGAGATACAGGTTTGACAGGAGAGATGGGGCCTGAGCATTTGCAAGTTCTCCTCAACAGGTATTGCCAGGTGATTTGTGTAGTGAAATATGGATATATGTGATGCATGATAGATAGATATCATTGCCAAAATGCTCTTCAGAAGCAGATTGGAGATATAAAAAGATAACAGAAAATTTCATTAAAACTAGTCAACTGACAGACAGAAACAGGTAGGAAAGCAGCCTTCACTACTGTTCATATCCAGAGAATTAATTATTGCATGGCTAGTGACAGAACTGAGGTTAGTGTTTGAGAGGGCAGGCACAGCACGAGCAGGTTTATGAGTGCGTCCTGTGCAGCTTACCAGGCGAGGTCTAGGGGTGGACCTGGCTGGAGGCAATTGTTTATAGCTACCTCAGGAGTGTTTAGGGGTATATTACTAATGCCAGCGATCCATACTCACCCCATAAATAGCTATGTAACATTGTTTGTGGAATTAATTTTGATCTGGTCTTTTCTAAGGGATGTGTTCGTCCAACTTTAACTCTTTTACCTACGAAGCAACTGCAAGGCTGTCTCTCCAAATTTGTTACTCTCTGGTTGAGTACAACAGTCATACATGTTTTGTTTTTCCTGTGGTTTGCAGTATTCATGACTTTTTTTCTGTTGTAGAAGCTGACTACACCATAATCACTTCCAAAATACTCCCCCTGACAAGGATAAATCAGCCTATGCTGAGCGCTGGGATGCTACGGCCAGATTGCAGCCAATGTTAAAGCCTGTTTAAAAGTAGCTGGGGGATTTCAGTGCTGCTCTGCAGATACAGATGTTTAACATGTCATTACCAAAGTTTTATGCTAGCCTCCTCTACATGACTGAACTGAAACCTTTTCAATATACCTAATGCTGCAGAACCAACTATTGTTGAAACAAGGTTATCTTCTGTATATCTTCTCCTGGGCTGGCAGATCCTGCTGGCATGTACAGTAAATTATTGTTTACCCCTCCTCCAGGAAACTCGTATACTTCCAGAACATTTCAGCCCTGGCAAGGCCTTTAGCAGCTCCAGCAGTCTGCGGCTCCTCTTTGTTTTACTCCCAGTGCCCCAGGTGGTTGAGTAACCACTCAGAGCCAAGGACCATGACCAGCCGGTTTCTCGATGGTCAGCCCTGTAGTACACTGTCCTTGCAGGACCCTGTTGGCTGGAGAGAATGGCCTGGAAAACCCCCGGCCAGCTAAATGCTGTGGCTGGCACGGATCATGAAGCTGTGCTTCTTTATGTACTACTCAGCTGTGCTTTTGTTATTTTCAAGCACTAAACAGCTGCACTTCTCAAGCTAGAGGGCCTTGTTGATACTTACAGGTAGTAATAAAAGCACTGAATGGATCTTTGAGTTGAAAGAGAATCTCCCTGGTCACATATCAGCCAAGAAATTTCAGAAGATACCATCGTTTTCATGTGTTTTTACAGCCTGGGAAATATTTTTTCGAATCATAGAATCATAGGGCTGCGTAGAAAGAAGCATGAACAGCAGGTCAAGGGAGGTGATTCTCGCCTTCTGCTCTGCTCTCTTGAGACCCCACCTGCATCCAGCCCTGGGGTCCCCAGCACAAGAAAGAAATGGATCTGTTAAAGGAGGTCCAGAGGAGACCCACAAAAATTATCAGAGGTCTGGACACCCCTTCTATGAAGAAAGGCTGAGAGTTGAGGCTGTTCAACCTGGAAAAGACAAAGCTCCAGGGAAACCTTTCAATACTTAAATACTTTCAATACTTTCAATACTTAAAAGGGGCTTATAAGAAAGATGCCACAGGACAAGAGGCAACAGTTTTAAACTAAAAGAGGGTAGGTTTAGATTAAACTTAAGGAAGACATTTTTTACAATGAGGATGGTGAGACATTGGAACAGGTTTCTCAGAGAGGTTGTGAATGCCCCATCCCTGGAAGTGTTCAAGGTCAGATTGGACAGGGCTTTGAGCAACTTGATCTAGTGAGAGATGCCCCTGCCAATGTCTGGTTGAAACTAGATGATCTTTAAAGGTCTTTTCCAACCCAAAGCATTCTGTGATTCTATGTTTTTTGCTATTCTATGAAGAAATGATCTAGCTGCACTGACAAGAAAGTAGTACCTTGTAAGGCTTAAACTAAGTTTGTTGTTATTCTATTTGTTTTACATTTAGCAGCTCTTGTAACACTGTCACATCCTAGCTTCGGTAGAGACTAATTAAAATCTCTGCTTCTTTTCTTCCAGCAAGACTACAGGCCAACAGATTTCAGTAACATCCTTCTTGACACCTTGGGAGGTCAAATTTGTTGAAGTTCAACATAAAACCATAAATAAAACAGAAACACTGAGAGATAGTTTAAAATGACATCTGGAAGCTTTGCAAAGAGCTAACTAGAAGGACTGCTTGAGTAAATTTAGATCATACAGTAATGATATATCTTGTCCCTTTAATTTTAGGAAACACTGTATTTGCATGAGAAAGAATACCTTCGTAATGGCATCTGAAAAATGCAAAACTTCAGCTAAGGAAAGATCACTGTAGTTTCCAAAATAATTCAATTTTCATGACATTTCCATCAGAAAGGGCTGCATTCAGTCCTTTAAACAAAGCTGTTTTCCCTTCAGTAAACTTTAGAACATGTACCGCTCCATGTGGCAGCAGATACTTTGGGGTAAGACCTTAGGCAAGCAAAAATCAACAAGCCTATACCAAAACGAGCAGAGATGAGATGGCTTAAATCAATTTAGACTGTGGCCTATCAGTTGTATAAAAGTGCTCTTCGTAAATGATAAAGTGACAAAAACGTGTCTGGCTTTTATGAATTAATTAATCTGTGCTAACTACTAATGAAGGCAAAAGGTCCTTCAAACACAGGAAAAAGTATACATCAGCTTTAGAATGAAGTGAAAGTTTTACACAACAACCCCTCCTGGTAGGACTGATTTTTGACATTTTCAGGTACAGCACTTGGACCTTGAATACGTGTTGCACGTGCAAGAATATGCATGAAGCTTTTTGTGACTGTTTTTGTGGGAGATATATTTACAGCAGGAGTGAGTTTGGGGACTGCCCCTGTTTTATCCTGCAAGAATTCAAAAATATTTTTCAAAGGAGGGTCTGTTTAAGTGTCAGTTTTGATCCCTGCTCCTTTCCCAGAGGGCACATAAAGGCTAGCCCCAGGAGAGCACTGGCCGCCAGCTTAGGTCTGGGAGAGAACCTTTTACCACCGTATATCTTCGGAGGAGAGCCAGCTGCTTCTGAATGAGATCCAACAACAGCCAGCATGCTAAGCTTGGACCTGCCTAAAATCAGTACACTCAGCGGGCAGCTGCCGAAACCTACTTATTAGGGAGTGCTAAGGGCAGGGGACGGTCTGAAACCCGCGGCTGGCACAGAGCTGCAGGTGGTCACCTCTGCCCGCTGCTGCTGCTGCCGCTGCCCAGCCTGCAAACAGCCCCTGAGAAAGCCGAGAGGCGAAACTCCTTCAAAGAACCAAACAGCTCAGCTCTCCTTGTAACTGTCTTCAAGAAACAACTGCTCACCATGCTGGTTTTTTGGCGGTTTTTTCATTTGTTGTTGGGGTTTTTTTTGTTGTTTTGGGTGTGCTTTTTTTCCCCCCATATACTATCCCAATGGTAAGAGAATGGAATTAATTTACCTTCTCAGCCTGAGGGCTTCAAACCCACAGCCCTCAGAAGAGCAGCCCGCATATCAGCTTGTGGGATGGAAATAAAACTTTCCACCCACCCTCCCTGCTGAAACTGAGCCGCAGCACTGAGAAAAATTCAGGAGTCACAGGCTCAGAGCTGCTTGTTCCTGTTAAGACCGGGGCAGTTCTGGGCATGTACGGAGAAACCTTGTGCTCTGCATTTGCAGAGGTGCCGCCCCAGGGGCTTGAGAGATGGTAAAATTAAAAGTGGTGTCTAAAGGGGGAAAGTTCACCTGGGATTTTGTTGCTGGAAGGATCACAGCCCTCTGCTTTCACGCTTGTGCTGGGGGGTGCTGCCACACTTCTCACTCGTAGTGCCAGCGCTTGAACTCGGAGATGAGCAACCCTTCACCGCGCTACGGTGTCAGCCCAAAGCATCTGCTAACCCCGCTCCCCCTCTGCCCAGTCTGTGCCTTTATGACCTCTTACAACCCGCCTTTGAGAAAGGGTCCACCCCCCCCTTACCATCTCGCTTCTATCCCTGGACCGTTTTATGTCTTCGTGGTGATACTATAATGCTAATAACAAAATGAAACGCAGGCCCTGCTTGTGCTGCTGAGGTCAGGGGAGCTGAATCTATTTACAGCAGCTGAGAAACTGCACAAATATATTTGTTTTCCTTCTTTGCTCAAGAAACCTGAACCCTTCATTTTCTGTTGCATGAAAAGACACCGCATAATGATTATTTTGGTGGATCATTTCCCATCCGCTCTTGGATGTTCTTTTTTCTTTCTGAGTTTATACTGAAGTCTGGACAAAATCTTTTTTAAATGCTATATTTGCCTGTGAGCTTCATCCTGAAAAAAAGAAGGAAAAAACCACCACAACTCTTTATTTAACAAAAAAAGTCCTCAGGTGTGTCTTCTAGAGGAGGAGGAAACAGATTCCAGGACCATCATAGCAGCGTGTCTGTGTAAACTTGTACAGGATATTTCATCAGAAATTTATAGCTTTTTAGTTTTAACCTGATGTCTAAATGAAATTATAATAAGCCTGAGATGACGAAAAGCTTTTTTGGATGTTTGAATTCCTTGGTGACAAAGGCACGTACGTTGAAATAAATCAGTTTCTAGCTTTAGTTCGTGTACCTGAAAGGTTATATTACTTCTACTGCACACAGTATCTTAGAGGCCTAATTAGTTACTGGCCAGGGCAGTGATTCACAAATCTATCCCTGCCCAGAATGTATTTAAGTGTGTCCTTCTATGAACCTAAATAAATTCTTCCATATTTTTCAAGCAAGAAGCCATATTTTCAAGAAAAGTGATGTGGTAAGATCTCATACCTAGTTTACACTGCTTTAAAACAGCTATAAATCATAGCACAGTAAAATATCAGACCCAGCAACTCAGAGGTCTGAACAGCCTGCCCTGTTTATGTAGACTGGGTGATAATGCTGACACTTTAATTGCTCCTTAAAGTTGTCTCAGCTGATGCCCTAGTGCTCATTATTTTTGCAGTCACGACTACTGTGTTTATCCTAGAATCCAAAATCCGCCCCCTAAACTGTCCAGGTACTCAAACTTTCAGTTCTCTACTCCCCTTTCCTCCATCCCCAGTCTCTTATCAGTTAGATACTTAATGCATTTGCAATAACAAAATGTTTGGAGCATACCACAAGTTTAATAGGAAGCATTAATAATGTGGAAGCTCTTAAACTCTTTCATTAATAGATCTTTCCCTACAGAATTCACGTTAATCTGTGTTTGGGATGAAAATTTACATGTGGTCAACCTCCATTCTCCACGTACCCCTTTCAATATTTAAACACAGTACTTACCAAATATGTTTAAACATTTAAATGTAGTGTTGGCTGTCAGAGGCATATAAGTCCACAACACTGCCAACGTGCAGTCCGTCTCTTGCTGCCTCTTGCATCTTTTTCTGCCTGTTATCCCATACCAAAAAAAAAAAAAAAGCCACTAATTGCAGGACTTACTGCAGAACATCAGGAAAATTAACAAGTCTAAACAACTGAAAAAAACCCAAATATTAGAACCAGTTTTACCCATAAAATTTGTCTCCCAGCAGATTTACTTCTATATTAATTGCTAGCACGAATATTTTGGATGCAATAAAAAGTCTCTAAGCTGAGCAGGACTAATTCTTGAAGAGCTTGATGTTGAGATCTTCAAATAAACTCTATCTTGCTTTTAAAATTGACTGGCTCAACAGGGGTAGTCTGACCAAGGCTGTGCCCTTCAGAATCATTGTACAGATCAGAGCTGTTATGTGTAATATTGTTCAGAAGTTGAAAGGCAGACAAGGTGCTTTACATGATTAAAAAAAGCCTCGATAAAAGAAATTCCCCCGGAATTTTGAATGCCTCATACTTGTGTTACATGATTCGGGGAGAGACTTAGGTCCAAATAGTACAGAGTTTACAAAGTCTTAGGATGCTTTTGCTCCGTTCATGAATTTACCTTCTAAACCTCGTATCTAAAAGCATGCAAAACATGACATTTCTTCCGTTTTTATTTTTATGTATTTATTTGTTTTTATTTTATATTTAAAACTGATCTCGGCCTCTTCAACTATTCTATAAGGACTCTGTGGTCAAATCTCCACAAAAACATAGTTCCCCTATTGTGTGCAGGGTAGGATTGTGCCATTTCTAAACTATAATCAAATGTGAAAACTTTTTTTTTTTTCACTTAAAACAATGCACTGTTTTTAAACAGGGCATTTTCATGAAGCTATGAATAACTCTGCCTCACACAGATTTTGGGAGAAAATATATCATTATCTCCATCAAAGGTCAACCACAGATTATAACCCTCTTTTTGCTTGTTATGATGAATGCCTTTTCTGTGGATAATGATAAGATATGGCAAGAAATGTGTGAGAACAGAATCTTAAGCGGAATACATTGCCTTGGGTCCAAGAGATTTTTCCATTATTTTGCATTAGTTAGTTGCATAATACTTAATTACCACACTTCAAATTAGTTCACTTCTACTCTCTTTCTTTCAAAAGCATCTAGGGGAGCACTATGCATGAATTAAAGCTGATGAATGCTGATCCTCGGCTTCTGTGACTTCCAAGGCACCCAGAAAACGATTGCAAGGGAAGACTGCTACAAGAAACACTGATGGAAAAACAGACCATGAGAAGAAAGCCTGAAAACCAGCCTCATCGATTTGGGGTCCGCAGGACCCAATTATAGAGCAGGATTGCTGAAATGGATGTAGGGTTAGAACCCAAATATAACTGGTAACATTACTTGAGAAAGAAAACCATGTCTAGGCTGGACGAGTGCTGCAGAGCAGGAGCTAAACCCCATGGCAAAAATTTGGAACGTGCAGTGATTTGTTCCTGTCATTGCAAAGCACAAGGAAAAGCTCTGAGGCACAGCCAGACCGGTCTGGAATGGGGTAAACTGAAGGAGACATGAGCTGAAGTACTCTGTGACCAGACTTTAGCTCATCACATATAATAGCCAAGTGTTGCCTCAGACAGCTTTTAACTCCCACTTTGTATTTTGTAACTTCTTTCTACGGTGCTACAAGACAGAGCTCACGTCCAGCAGCCAGTGGCCACGTGGCTGTGTATGCAACTGTGAAGCTGTGGAACAAGAGAGCACAGGAACATTTGAGGTGCGTCCACAGAAACAGGTCCACAAACACATGCCTTGTTTTTAGACCAACTAGTAGAAGTTGATCTAAAGTGTTAGGCTTCTACAGGCTTTTTATTTTATTAGAGCAGGTATTATTGAATTTCCTAAGCTTTAAGAGCAGAGTACACATATATTAAAGAAAAAAGAAAAAAAAGATAAAATGCAATCTCTCTCACGCATGCACCTATATAATATATGCACCAAATTCTTCTGATTACAGTATTTTGCCAAAGAGTTTTCTTCATTAATTAGTTCCTTTTCACATACTTTTATACATGAAGGTTACACACAATTCTAACATTCAGAATTTTCCATCTCTAAAATATATTTTTATTTGCTAAAAGAAAAAAAAAGTAAGAAAATAGACTCAATTAGCTAAATCATACAACCAGTTCTTTCTTCTGACTTGTTATAATGCAGATTTTAAGTAGATGAAGAAAGAACTGCAGAGTTATTACACAGGCAAAACTCCCCAGAACAATAAGGGAAATCTGGTACTAAAGGAAAAAATATCATTTTCCATTGGGTTAGCAGCAAAAGCATTATTATGCAGCAGTCCCTTAGTGCTATAGACAAAAGCTACAATCCTGCTGCAGAACATGGCTTTGTGGAAATTTTGACTTCCTGACTTGAAACTAAATCCTGCAGTTTGCCCACTTTGCTACATTTCTCCTGCTTCATGAGATCTTGCAATTCCACTGCTATTATTTATTTATTGATTCTCCTATAAGAAGGATACCAGCACAGAAAGGAAAACGCTTCTCACTATGTAGTTTTTCTGTAGGTGTACAGGGGTATGTGGAGAGGGGAGGATGGCACTGTGAAGTGTATCCACCTGCACTGACATTAGTAAGACCGATGGTGTTTCTCCCCCTAGGAAGAAGTGCATTCTTTTAAAAGGAAAAAAAAAAAAAAGGTAACTTATCATTGGCTGGAGAGAGGCTGAGCCAGTAACAGTGCCATGGTGTGATTGATTTGTTTTTTCTAACACAGTCTGTGCAATATCAATGAGTTGAGAACACCCAGATGAAGGGAGAAAGATTAGGTAATACTGACTGAATTTCCCCACATTTCTTTTATTTATTTTTTTTTCCCAAAAAAACATTTTCTTTGGAATAAGACACATTTGTCAGATTATAGAAAGGGGAATACATTTTCCTGGTAAAGAGGATGTTCTTGTGGTTAAAGCATGAGCCTGGTAATAAGGGGTTTCTGTTCTATTCTCAGATATTTGCTACATCAGGCCGCATTCAGCTCCGGCTATGACAGCAGCTCCCACTGGCTTCAAGGAGAGCTCTATCTGCTTAAGCCAGGTGTGCTGTTGCTGTCTGGGAATGGCACAGATATTACTCAGTGACTTTCCCAAGTGTGTTTATGAAGATAATGTTCACTCACATCTTTGAGCATTCTGTGGTGCTGCTGAAACACCATACACAATAAAAACATTTGTATTATTTACCATTAAGTTACAAACAGCAGTCCAAAAGGCGCAGCTGGCATCAGACATTTTATTGTTCAGTTTTATTATGATTCATTACAGAAATGCACTTGTTCTGTGTCTGTGTTCCTTCTCCACTAAACCTAGAAGGATGCCAGGGAGACATTGTTTCCCTAGCCTTAAAAAGGAAGTATTGTATGTGTTCACAGGTCATGAACAATTTTTTGGAAACTAGGTAATTCAACTCATCTTTCTCTTTCCATGCTAACTTAGGCCTGCCTGGTTATGGTTCTCCACCGGAAGTGGTAGCTCAGGTTATTCAATACTTCTTTTTTCATCATTTAAAGAAGCTGAATTCATGTTATTATTACATCTCTTCTCAGTCTCCTGTTCTTCATGGTTTAAAAAATCCAGTTCCCTCACATTTCTCCTTTCCTTAGATCCCTTTCTGAGTATAGTGTGTTGACTGGCAGGTATGTATACGTGTAAAAGTGAAGGGTGTCCAGTCTAGGGGTAACAGTACCAATACAGTACTAGATTCCACTTTTTTGGGTGTCAAAATAGCCTGCTACCCCAAACTATTCCTGGGCTGATGATACAAAGCTTATAGTCTTTATTCTATCTTTCGATACCTCTACCACTCTTACTACTGATTCTGCAGCTTACTCTGCACCAGGTAACATATTAATGGGGGACAAAATGGATGGAAGTTATTCAGTATTCATTTTGACATGCTTTTACCATCAGTCTCCAGCCTTCATCAAACTGCTTGAATTTGTGGTGAATGGTTACCATCTGAGGGCAGCTCTGTGATTTTCCATCACATGATATTGTGGAGAAAATTGCAAATCCCATGAAAGAGGAAAGAAACAAAACTACCCTACAAATCTGCGTTCAAGGACTTTGATTTGTTTACTCCAGTCTTAAAAGCATTATCTTGCTAGGAAAGTGAGAATTTGATAATATGGACAAGGTCGTGGGAAACATAAGTCTTATTTTGGAGGTTCTCACTCAACACAATCGTGTAAGCACTACTGCTATTCAGCAAAACACTTGTGTTTACCTTTTCTTATCATCTTCTTAAGCAGGCAGGCTGGAAAAAACATCCATGCCACAAAGATCTCCACTGAAGTTAGCAGCCATGCATGAGCACCTCTGAACTGAGTTGAACTCAGAACTGGCCGTTTTTATCATGTAGCAATTTCTTGAGAAGCCTTATAATTGCAGTTTTGTACATACGCCTAACTCCATTCACCTAAAAGACACTCAGAGCCATCCTCACATTGCACAGAATAAGAAAATAGACTATATTAAAGAGGAATCCTGATTTTCTTAGTATCTTGAGTGCTGAAATCAAGTTCCTGCTTGGAGTAAATCATATGTCCAAACGTTCTCCAGTTTCTGGCCAAACCCAGGTTACCTTAGAGATACCAAGCCCTCCCTGAGGTGGCAGGTTTGGCTGCCCTCTAGTCAACAGCTCTGATGCCGTCTGCAGGTTGGGGGCTGACCTGCTGGAGAGCACCTGTGAGGAAAAAGACCTGGGAGTCCTGGTGGACAAGAGGATGACCATGAGCCAGCAATGTGCCCTTGTGGCCAAGAAGGCCAATGGCATCCTGGGGTGCATCAAGAAGAGTGT
>JAOXNO010000024.1:68236253-68283580 GCA_028565335.1 Limnodromus scolopaceus
CAAGGCTGAACAACCCCAGCTCTCTCAGCCTGTCTTCATAGGAGAGGTGCTCCATCCCTCTGATCATCCTCGTGGCCGTCCGCTGGACCCGTTCCAACTTCGTCCGCCAGTTCCCTCAGGACCTGTGGATGGATTTCATCAGGACTAATGCACCTTCATGTTCTTTAAGAGGTCTCAAGCCTGATCTTCTCGTACTGTGGGCAGTTCTTCACTCTCAGAGCCCCTGTTCTTGCCTTCCGTGGCTTGGGCAGTGTGGTTTGAGCCCTTGCCGATGAAGACTGAGGCAAAAAAGTCGTTCAGTAGCTCAGCCTTATCCATATCCTGGATGACCAGGTCTCCCATTTCCTTCCGGAGGGGACCCACAGCTTCCCTCGTCAAGAAATAAGCCATAAATGTGTGGTCAATTCAAGAAGTGAAATAGAAACATGTACAGCACTGCAAATTAATGCCACAAAAAATATACAGATCAGTGAACAGAGAAACTAATCCCAGCCTCTTCTTTACACAGATCCCATTAAATCTTCACAGAATGCTTCCTTAAGAGCACTAAACCCTATACAAACATAACTCATTTGGAAAGCAGTTAACTAGTTTCTCTGCTGCTTAAAACACATTAAAGAAAGTGTGGCAATAACAGTATTGTATACTGATTGAAAATGAAGCCTTGTCTACAAACTGCAATCAATTTTCTTTGGCAACAAGGAATGTACCTATACTCAGCCCTTTCCATTCCCACCCAGGGTGTAGGGCAGCATAGACAGCTACTTGTGGTTCTCTTAGCTCCTCACTATCTGTGTGGGATAGTCCCTGCAGCTCCACAGGTAGCCTCTTTCCCTTCACCCCAAAACACAGACTGGCAACATACTGAAAACTAGTGAGATTTCTATTTCTGAATAATTTCGTCTTATTTTTGATTATTTTTTTTTTAATAGCCCACTCTGAATGTGGAACATCACATTAACATTCTTAGTCATTTTCTCTCATCAGGACCGGTGTCAGTGAAGAAGTAAAACACCAGTACAGCATTTGGCATAAATCACAGTATGCCATAGCTGAAAATCTGCAGTATCATTCTCCTACACTTGGCACAAGTCCCACTTGCTGGAAGTGCGATGTCATAGAAATGCAGTTATCATGCCACTGCCAGCATTTGCATAACAGATGCTCATTAAAGGGAGGCTGAAGGACATTACTATAGAAACAGTTATTTAGGGAACATCAGCCTCAGTTAAGGAGAGCCACTCTGGCCAGAAATTTATAAACACTTGGAAAGCTAAATGACTGATGAATAGTAGGTAAATTTATCTACTTTGCCTGTCATTTTGATTTCTTTTTCACTCTACTAGATTCTTATCTTAATTTAAGCTTAACAATTTCCAAATATAAAAAAGTATTTAAAACACTGGAAAGACAATACCAGATCCTCTCCAAACTAATCTGCCAGTCCAAGAGAAGTGGCGCCGCACATAATGCAGCATAAAGCTAGTAAAGTTATACAAAGCCATGCAGCTGCACGAATTTGAATTAGATCGTCATAAATCTAGCGTGTGGCTCAGTGCGGCCACCTCACCGTGCTCCCAGCAAACCAGCCTTATACCAATGCTTTGACTTGCTTAATCGCTCTGCCCAAGAGGCTTTATGTAATGCCTCAGACAACAGCACAACAAACCGATCAAAAGCAAAGTAGCCTTCTGTTCTTCACCATGAACTCACATATCAGTGAGTGGTGAATTATGTCGTTCGCAGCGCACCAGGAGAGTTCCAGCATGTGACAGCATCTCTCCTAACTCCAGATTAACTGCTAGGAAAAACATAAAACTTAGGATGGTATATTAGCTGCAGCGCGTGTGTGCACACGCATGCACACACACACGAGTTTGTTACCACTTGCATTAGGTTGTTCAGTCCAATACTTCTTTACCCTGAATTCTCATCCTCCCTCCGCAGCACCGTTATAGCACAGCACCTGGTCCACGTTATCATAGCAAAATCCGTTTCAGTCTTCACGTTAATTCACTCCAGCTGAAAACCTCGGTAAAGTTGACTGACTTCAGTGAGGCCATTAAGTTCAACCCGGGTCTTTTATAACATCTGTGACCACGATGGTGCTCATGTTACATTTCTGTGGTGCTAAGGAAGAGCTGGTATTGTTATGCAAGAGGTCTCCCAAACTGAGCTTTGACTTCCATAGTGATAACATGCTCTCCCAAAATGCCTATTTCATTTTTTAGCAAATATTTTCCAGCAATCTGAAAAAGTCATGGCCACCTTATATCACACATCATTGTATTTTGTATCTTATCAGATCAACACTTCATCTGTTTGCCGCAATCTTGAAAGGAGATATATGTCTTATGAAATGTATTCACTGGTAGTAATGTAAAAATACAAAAAAAGTCATCAGTACAAAAAATATGTCTGTCAAAAATGTATAAAGAGAGTATTGTATCTATAAAGAATGGCTTAGATGATGGGAATTTTTTTTTTGTCATAGACAGGCCTTTATAAATGATTGCATGAGTTTTTCCTATCAATTGAATTTTGAGATTACCTTTCAAAATAATATGTTATGAGAAATATTATATAAGCTAAGCTGTTAGAAATGAGATCTTACTTTTTAGATTTATTGTGATTATTTAAATATATGCATATTGCTATAAGAGAGCAGAGACACAGGAATTCCAAACAAATTATATTTCTGAGTAAAGTGTTCTTTGCTCTAGTTTATATATATGTAGCTTTTAATGTAAATATACTGCATTAAAAATCATATGAAAACTTGGCATTCAAACTTTCCTTAAGTAGTTGAAAAATTCTTAGCCTGAAATTGTCATTTATCTGCCATTTCTGAAAGGTCATTATAACCATAAGATAAACCACAATGTTAAAAATAAAGGCACTAAACATTTATAATAGAATATGCGATCCCTCTTTAAGTTAATCATAGTGCTCATGTGAGTGTTTTATGCTGTAATTCTCTTTAGCCTTGCTTATATTTATTTCATATAATTGTTTCTATTCATTGTTAAAATTACTCCACTGTACCTGGTATTCTTTTGAATGTTTCTCCAGTATTTTCTTGCACAGTTGCTTTAAGGCATTTAAAGTGAAGATTCTTTCTTCTAAAATAATTCTTGAATGCTTTCTCTCAAAGGAAACTCCTAAAATACATAATTCTAATTAGCTGATCCCTTTACAGTCTGCAGTCTTCCGCTATTCTGTTCATTTAAAGAAATAAGAATAACAAGAGGCATGTAGATGTTCTCTTTTAATGTTTCACCCACTGGTTAGAAGTGACTCCGACTTCAGGCTCACTCAGGCACTGGCCTTTCTGGGGAGGATGCCAGTGGAAAAGGTGTTTTTGAAAAACTACACGCTTTTGTGTGGGAGAGTACTGGGATAAGAAGCACCAAATTTCTCCCACTAGGCAACTGCTGATGGCAGGTAATGACTTCAGCAGTGCCTGACATGGCTGAATTCACTGGTATGAAGGAGTTTTTAAAATACTGTCAGTCCCAGTCACTGTACTGAAGATAAAGTGCTGTTTACTCTGTAATGTTTCTTTGACCTTTGTGGAAGGCTTTGAACAAACCAAATTCTTCACATCTTTTCCTTTCTACCTCTGGAGGAGTCTACTTCCATCAACTCCTCCACCCTGGCCTTCATGCCCAGCATCAGCATTCCCACCAAACTCAGAGATAGATTATTCAGTTACCTTAGGAGCCAAACCTACACTACCTGCCCTGTGCTAACTAATTACTGCTACGCATTTAATGGGAAACGTCTTTTTTCCTTACTCTTTGTATAACTGTCAAAGATAGTTTTCTTCACAAAGTTAAGCTTATCTCAGCTTCTAGCAATCCTCATTTTTTCCTTGACATTTCTCAACCTTTAAAACACCAGATATTTTTTCCACTAAAACCTTTTGTCATTCTACCTCTAGTATCTTTCTGAATCCGGTTCTTCAATCAGTTAGGGTGGGAACATTTATCTGTAAGCCTTCCTCTCCAGCATGGACTGGTGAATCAGTGTAGCTCCTGGTCTACCAGATATAAAGAAATTCCAGCCTTCTCACACATTGAAGTCCTTGAACTCTTCAGTTCTGCTGACATCTTTAACAAATTCACGTTTTTCCAAAACCGTGCTTATTGGGAGTTTCTACATATGCACCAAATAATGAACACTTCTCATGTGGACAGCCACATCATGTAGTTTGTTGCTTGTTTGGCATATTTCTTATACTTAGCCTTTTTATTTTCTGGAAATTTTTCCTGACTTGCTTATGTGCCATAGGCTTAATGCTTTTCTTGGAGACCTTGCATTTCTGTTTCTGATAGCTCTCTGCTATAGGAAAATTCTTTTGAAAGTGTCCAGTCAGACAGTAGCCTTTTCCCTACTCATTTTTACAGCCCAAATCTTACTTATACTTGGTTTTTAATGAAGAATCTGCTTTAAAATGCCTAAAGATGGCTTTTTAATTGGTTTCTCTCATTAAAAAATCTCACTACCTTCAAGTCCTTTACCTTTTTTTTTTTGTTTCTGCATTAAATAAAATGCAAAACCTTTGTAGCTTTTTTATTGTCTCTGTGTAATGATCCTCTGACTCTTTCGCTGCTTCTTCAAAGCTTTTTTTCCCCTTTTTTGTTACCCCGAGTATGAAATCTTCTGTATCTGCCCAGTGCTTCTGTACCAAACCGCTATCCCAAGTAGTGCCATTTTTAGCTCACACTCACATCTGTGGATTTCCTGTACAGTTCAAATTGCTCTTTGAAACTTTTTCCAGGGCTGCAAATATAAATTGAAGCTGCCACCAGTGCATTTGTTTTCCAGTAACTTTTGTGCCAGTAAAACTCAATCATTAGAGTACTTATGAAAAGTGGTCTTGAAAAGAATGGAAGACAAGTCCTCTCTTTCACTGAGCACATCATGACTCTCTCTAAAATATTATAGGGGATTACTAATCTTATTTTCATAAAACAGCTCTCTGTTGAATCCAGGGATTTGATCTGGGGCTTTTGAGATTGAGTCCAAGTGGCAATAAAATAGGTAAACTTCTGACTTAATCTTTATAAATGAGGAAATCATTGTAGATATAATTTGCACTGCTATTCTAACACTAATGAACTTTTACCAAACCTGGCAAATTTTTTGAGCAAAAAGCAAAGGCAAAAAAATTATTTTTTTTTTTCTGAACAAATAGTTTATATGCTACATTTTTTCCTACAGAATGGCAAGATGGCCAAGAGTCCAGAATAGGCCAAATCTTAACCCAAGTCATTTGGGTTTAGTCTTTTCCTCAGTCAAACTGTCCTTCAGACAGCGAAACTTGAATGATGGATTTTGGGACTTGGCAAAAACCAACAAGTTCCACAGTTTCATAATTCCAAAGAAATCCTTATGTTTTTCTGTGAAGTCCAACCTTGTATACGGTAATAGTAATTCTCATTTTCTGTCCCAGCCACAAACTCTGAGTGCGACTCACCAAGTGTGCCTTTTCTGACTTCTGGGTTGTTTGGGTTTTTTTCATCTGTGTGCCACGGTGTTAAAATGCCAGCTGTGGTTTCTGCCTGGCCCTCCTTTTCATTTGCCACTGCCTGTGCATGTAGTTATATTTTAATAAATGAAAAGAGTTCTTACAAGGAACCCTTATTAACAGCTTACATGCTGTGCTGCACAGAGCAGGTACTTCTTGGCTGAAGATCCTTCATTCCAGCTGGAGACCTGGTACTTCAAAGCACGTTGTCATACATCAGCCATCCGGCAAAACAAGCATAGCAATGAGATCGCCAGTCTTGCTGCAGGCACAAATGCTGTTGTAGCGACTCTTTCCAGGGTGGACATAACTTCTTCCCAAGTACAGTACGCTGCAGTAAATACACTGAAAGTTGCTGGAAGTCCCAGCAACAGCAAAGTCACTGTGACCAAGCTGCCAGACATGTAGCTCTAACACTTCTGCCATTTACCAACAAACCCAGCATGCTTCTGCAAATCCATAAAGATGATAATTACAGCTGGTTATCTGACAGAGCAGAGCTCCCCACGGTGGGGAATGGTGTGGCTAATTCTGCCAAATATTTTCCATTTCCTGAAATTATTGCTTCTATTTTGCTCACTGGGAGTTTTAGCCAGTTGACCTTTACAAATGTGGTAATTTCAGCGTTGTGGTAATTTCAGAGGCATTCAGGCCTCTGGATTATCGGCACTGGGAATGAATAAGATGCACGGCTGACGGTACCCGCATGCAGCTAACTTTCTAGATGTTCATGATTTCCTCCAGGGTATTTAAATAGTAGTTGAACAAGACAAGCAACAGTAAAAGGCACATTGGATTCATTCTAATTACAGAGTCATTAGTTTGAGTAAAAAAGAATAACACTAGAAGTCTCAATGGGATCTCTGTAGATGAACAGAGAAGTGGGAAACCCAAAAATCCCTCTGTTCTTGTGCTTAGTACAGGGTTTTTACAGCCATTAGAGGTCACCACAGACTCCAGTGAGGTTCTCTATGAAATAGGCGGACAGCTCATCTGAGCATATAATGCTTTTCAGGGTTAATGTGAAACAGTAGTGACTGATTATATGATTTACTGAGCTGAAAAATGTTGGTAACATAATTTGGACATGGAAAAATGACCAAGCAGGATGCACTACGATTCAAGGATTATCTGTTGAAGGAGAAAAAATAACCAGCAAAGACCGTAAAAAGAACAATAAAAAGTCTTGGGGAGCACTTAAAAGGCATAGAGTTAGAGTGACTGAACTGATAAGGAAATGAAAGCTGGATCTGTCAGTGTTAAAAGAAAATGAAGAAATGCCTAATGATCTGAATCCAAGTTTGGGAGTAACTTTGTTTGTTGTTCTTGTTAAAAAACATGTATGTTGCAATGGAAAGCAGAAACCTGGAGATGTCAATGATTACTGCATGACTTGTCTGTGAGTTCCAGTCATTGACCAAGACCCCATTGTGCTGGATGGGGAAACAAATGAATGGCTCCTTCCTCAATACACTTATAACCTAAAATGGGGGAGGGGAGTGCAGGTGGGAAGACGAGGTTGATATGGACTTTCAGTACAAAAGAGAGTAGAAGAAACTATTAAAAAGTATTATCAACAGTGTTAGCACACCAGCAGTCTACTTGCTGGGGTAGCAAAATTTGATTTTGCCTACTCTGCTGAGAAACCTTGAGCTGGGAATGTGCAAGTACGTGCCTGAAAATCTAGGATGTGGGTGGGGAAAGCTGGCCAACACAGAAAACGGAACTGGCTGCTAAGGAGGATGGCAGCAAGCCATGAGGCAGCCTGAGAAGAGAAGAGGTAGTTTGTTTGATGTGGCACTGAAGGAGGAGTCAGCAGAAGAGCAGAAAGGGGAGAGGGCCATACGAATAGGCAAATAAGCACTGCAGAAGCCTCCTGGAAAGATATGAGTAGCGTGGCATTGCACTAGCCAAAAAAAGAGACATGAATGTTGCAGTATAAACGTTCATGGTGTATTAATAAAGATCCCAGAGGATAACTGTGGATTGCCAGGAAAATTTCGTCTTAAAGGTGTTACAAAGGAGAGTTTAGACATAGCCTGGATTTGTAGAACTAAAGGAGACAGTGTGGACAATGCTTAGAGTACAAATGGGAATGACAGGCAGGAGCACGGTGTGTGAGGCACTGGATAGACATCAGGTAAACTCTGGCCCGAAAAGTTTGCAATCTCAAATGCAAGGCAGGTGTTTAAGACAAGCAGTGGCCAGTTAAAGTGGAGAGGTGAAATGTGCTTGTAATGCTTCATGGAGCTGTAGCAACAACCACAAGTCACAATTTACATAAGATGTTATTGCACAGCAGGTTCCTTTTATGCATTACAGCACAGATGTATTTTAAAGTGGCATTTGAAACAAGATGAGTTGAGACACTGGCATGTCCAGACACATGGAAAGCAGCAAAGACTCTGCTTCTGTGCTAGTACCTAGATCTGGAGCCAGGAAAGGACTGAAGGGAACTGAATCTTCTGGTTATACATCTGGTTTTGGGTTGTACAGCATTTCTTGACTACCCTACTACTAAATAGTCAGCTAAATATTTACTTGCTTGCATTGGCACAACCAGACTAATATCAATATTTTCCTTTTAAGCTGTTCTCAGTATATTACATATTCCTGAATATAGGAATGTTTTTTTCATATTACATAAAATGGGGAAGTGAGCAATAAACCCAAACGGAGAGAGTGATAGTAGCATATGTTTTGCCATGAGTTTTGGGGAGCAGCTTGAGCAAGAAGAGAGGATGCTAAAATCATTGAAACTGGGTAAATAAGTCCTCTGAAGCTCAGGGAATTACTGCTAGGACACAGAAACAAATTGAAATCCAGCAGGAATTTCTTTTCTCATAAGAAAGCCAAATGACAGAAAGCACAAACACACTGCTGGACAGATGCTCTCTCTCCCTACTTTGAGGCATCGTTGGTCCCTTGGATGATGCTGAAGAGACATTTCACCCCTGCACAAGACTGTCCTGTGAAGTGGATTCCACAAGCTCTGATGGGAACCATCACTGTCTTTCAATTTACAGCTTTTCCCCAATACTGCAGAAAAGTCTTTTTGCTGCAAATTAAATCAGCACCTTCTTGCCTATCTCTGTGGACATGGAGAACAGCTAGCAGGAAGGCTGCTGTCACATTGTTCTCATCTTCTCTCTCTAGACTAAACAGAACCAATTCTCTTGACCTTTCCTCATGCGGCATGTTTTCCATACCACTTATCATTCTTGTTCTTCTCCCCTGGACTCTCTCCAGTTTGTCTCTATCATTTTAATGTGTGGTGCCCAAAACAGGACAAAGTGCATGAGCTGAACCTCCCCAGTACCAGCAGAGTAAAACAGAACAGCCGTCCACATCTTACATAAGATACTCTTGCTAATACACACTACAGTGAGACTTGTCTTTCCTCAGCCATACAGTGCAGCTCATTCTTATTCAGTTTATGAGCTGTATAGTCTTCAGATTTCTTTCCTACCCTGCATCCCACACAAATATTTCCCATTTTGCATTCATGCGGTTGATATTTGTGGACACTTGTCTGTTTTTCTGAATTCATACAACTCAGATCATCTCTCAGGGCTCTAATAGAGTCCTCCAAAGTGCTGGCACTTCCTATCTGCTGATGTAACCTGAAGACCCACTGCTTCATCTTCCAACTCACTCATAAGAAATATTGAGTAGAACTAGACCAATAAGAGACATCTGTTCCATGAATATGTTATAGTGAACTCATCTAACCCTATATTTTCCTAGTTTACCTTTGAGAAATCATGCAGGATTGTGTGGAAAGCATTCTTAAAATAAGGATCTAGAGAGTCTACTGCTTCATTCTTCCCCCTTGGCCAATCTCTCTGTCAACGAAAAATGAGATGGATTTGTTTCTGATAAATATATGAAGTACTTTGTTATCACTATATAATGTTCAAAGTATTCACAAAGTCATTGTATGCTGCAGTATTGTAGGGTTTACTAGCAGGATTATCTTTATAGGCATCTACAATTTATAAGGCTCCCATTTTTACAGATAGGTATTATAGAAGACATTCTCTCACTCTGGTATCTTCCACAGTGTTCTGTATTTTCTTTAAAATACATGGTGATTGTTCAGTGATTGCTTTTGGCTACCTGTTTAAGTGTTGCAAGGTGCATAGGCCTGCCTGTTCCTGTTAATGAAGTGTTGATGTTTGATGACTATATGGTTTGATACACCTTACTGGAAAAAAGGTGTCCACATCACACACTGAGAACTGAAACCTTCCAGGACTTGAAAGAATACAGTGACATGAGAAACAATCTGTATTTTCTGGTCCTTACTAATGGTTTCCTAGAAGAGTACTGAGGATATTTACTCAGTCAATATAAGGAAACTTGCAGCTGCAACAATGGAGGGGAATTCCTGTTTCAGGGGTTCAGTAGTCATTTTGGTTATGTTAGGACTAAAGCTAACAAATATGAAGGTGAATTTTTAGGAGTGTGTATGACAGCCAGCAGTTTATTATTATCCAACAACAAGAATATCTTTATATATTTTCCTTACCCTCTTTGTATTTTCTTTTATCACTGCTTAACATAACATAACATCTAAAGCTGTGATTACAGTTTATCTTGCTAGTTAGTTTAAGGATTAGCAATATTTCCTCTCTTTGTTGGTTATCCCACCTTAATCATTGTAATAGATTACCATCTATCCCAAATAGATTGAGAAGAGCAATTTTTATATATTTTAATAAATTTAATAAATGCTATGCACTATCACTCCTCCCCCTTGGAGTAACAGAAAGCATTGCTTTGGGTTGAATGTTCCTGCTCACTTGTCTTAAAGGTTATTTAATTAAAACATGAGCAAAAGAAGAATGTCCTTGCTCTAGCCAAACATAAAATGCCATCCTAAAAATAGAACTAAAATCCTTACTTTGATGTGACAGTGCTCATATCCAACTCACAAACTAGTGAAAAACTTTGTGTAGAGCACAGAGGAAAGGTTACTATCTATCTCAGTGAAAAGATATCTGTTGCATTATTCCTCAGCATTTCCTGCTGGCTAAGAGACATAGACAGACTTTTCTCAGTCTGAGAGCTAGCTGAGCATAGCCGGCACATAAAAAGATGTGTGCAAAGCTGAGCAATACTTCACCACCACTCAGAAAGCTGGGGGTTTCTGTAACGTTATCAGGAGTGATGGTAAACAGAAAGAACAGATTTGTATAAGGACGAAAGAAAAACTAGAGACCTGAGCAAGTTATAAAAATTAATTCTCTAGGCCCAATTCTTCATGTATCTCTCTATATCAAAAGTAACACTGCAGAGACAATCAAAATTATATCAGAGTGAAGGATTTGAATGTGGAACAAGAATCAAGCAGAAGATAGCATCAGTAAAAATGGTATGCTGTAAAACACAGAAGTACTGCAATGAAATGATGTATATGACAGTTCTAGTCTTGTTGGCGTTTATATTTCCATTTCAAACACATGGTGGGGCAAGGGGAATATTGTTTTGGAGCACAAAGTCTTTAAAACTAACTTTACTGCAACCCCAAAGTGTGGCTTAGTTTCTGAGGATGTATATAGAGTGAGTATCAAAATAAACTACTGGTGTTAACCTTCTGCATCTATTCAAAATGAAAATTTCGGGGAAATTTGCCAGCTATAAAAAAATAAACATTGCTGGTTAATGTCCCTGGACCAGAACGAGCTCAGCGTGAATAGATTTTATTTACATAAGTGCAGAAGCAGGTTCCATTTGCTATTAGATCTTCTAAGGTAAACTTTCTTATATAAACTATGGAATCTCCCACTAAAATAGTACAGTGAAAGAAAGCCAAAATTTGGGGTTAAAACACAAAGGCTGTATTTATTCTCTGAAACGCACAAAAAAACCTCATATTTTTGCTGCTCTGTTCATCCAAGGATCACAAAGGCAACCATCCGTTATAACAATGTCTATGTCTCCATTATATATCGTGGCACAATAGGAAGGGACCTGTAGAGTACAACAATACCAAGGACCCAATGTCCACAGTACCAAATGTTTTAGGGGTTTTAGTTTGGACCAGCTTTAACCCATTCCTGTTCATTGGACTGCATTAGATGATATGTGGCTGAAGTATGTCCTCCACCTGAACACAAGGAAAGGAAGGACCCAGCTAGCATGTGGTGAGACTACTCCATGATGTGAGCCAAAGGGTGGCAACTGGAGAGGATGAAGAAGTCCACTTCAAAAGAATGACCTGATCCGAAATAAAGCACCAGTAGAGACACACCCAGGGAATTAAGCCCTACCCAGCAGCCTGGTGTCTAAGGCAGATTTTATTAACCCCGTTCCATGGGTGGCAGATGGAGGTACAGCAGATTTACATCAAAAGGAAGTGGCAGAACCGTGACAAGGCTGAATAATTCACTGTCCAGAGATATTACTATGTTTTCTGCAAATGGACAGGGCACAGTGGTGGAGTAGTGAACTAATGTAGACAATCTGTATCAGGACAAAGAAAGCACAAACAGAAATTAGAGTGTCTGTCTTGATTAAATGATCTGTGAATGATGTCTTTCACTCTTACCACTGTCAGTGATAAGAAGGGTAACAATTGGATTGGCTGTGATGAGTAGCAATTTAGGAATGAACTATGAGACACAGATTTAAGTGCAAAAGATGAGGGCAAAAGAGAGTGGAGCCTCTGGCTTGGCATTGTCAGACGTAGCACTTTCTCTTAGTCACGGGAAGAAGAAAATGTCACCCCACTGGCAGCTCATCCACCTCCATGATAGCTACATCCAGGAATAGCTATATTCAACACCAGAGCTTCCAGAGGAATTCACAGAACCCAATTAGAAGGACTCCATTGCTATGAGTTCTGTGACTTCACTACCACAGAAATGTGTATGTTATTTTAACCAGCAGTAGGAGCTAATAATGTCTTATTTTGTGTGATGCATTCTGTGGTTATCATACAAAGCAGAGCTTGCCATTGCTATTTTAGTATGTTTTTCTGCTATTTAATAACTGATAAACAGCTATCCAGACTGGGTATATCAGCTAGATATTTAATTATTATGTGGCTGTACTGGAAAGTGATGCCAGAAAATATAGACACCCCAGATATGGCAGTGTTGATTTTGGGCTTTGCCCACATTTTTTACCAGTGAAGAAGTTTCATAAGTACATTAAAGACATAATTCTGGAGAACTCTAAAGTAAAGAGTTACCACAAAACCACTGGGCAAGAATAATGACACAATTCATTGGTAAACTCATAATAAGGGAAGCAGACTGAGTAGAAAAAGGTCTCAGATGTCTCTCACTCACAGCAGAAGGCAGCAGAAAGGGCTTGTCATGAGATAGGGGTTTAACCATTATGACTGCAAAACAGTCACTGAGTAGATGTAAAAATATCTGTGAATGAAGAGCCATGCTTTTATCTCCTCTTCATGAATCCAAATGTACTGCACCTAGAGTAATAATTGCTTTAAGGTTTCCATAAAAAATCTTATTTTTTTCTCTCATAAGTGATTTTAGAAGTAAGATGTCTTGAATACTGTATCTCTATTTGTTTTCTAAGTGTGCATTTAAAATTATTTGATAATTATATTAAGTGGTTGGATATGAGAGGAGGTTTTATTTGTAAATGTTGTATAACTTGCCTTTATAATATTAGCATCTGATTCTTCCCCAAAAGTTATGCTGAATCCATTGCTGATCTATAAAAAAACCAAAACACTCAGGTTGCACTCTCAACCTCCGTTTCCACCAAAGTTCATTTATAATCGCTGTACTGTTCAATACAAACATGACATGTAATTGTTTCAAAAGTTGCATCAACTCTGCTTGAAGGATTGATCAGAGTGTCTTGCCACCACAGTGAGAGGCACTTCAATTCCCTCTGGAAATTCTGTTCTTCCCTTCATCTCTACAGCCGAGTTCCAGAGCGTGTGCTGTTGAGTCATAAATATTCAAGTCAACATGAAGCCATACCAAGATGCTGCATTCATAGGAACTGTGGCTTGACTATAAATTACCCTTTCCCTGTCTAATATTTCCAAAATTCTCTTTCACACTCCTTAACACATTCTTTCAGGAGACACTTCATTTTAAAGACTTTGGTAGAGCACTAATGTGCAATGATAAATACTGACCAAATCGTACTATTCAAAATTGGAAGAAGGTAAGTTGATGAAGAGGCGGAGCCTCATCATGAAGACCAGGTTACAAGTCGGAAAGAAAATTGTTTCAAGGTTTACACAGGAAATCTTTCAGCACTGCCATTTTCCTTCTACTCTATACTCTATTCATATTTGTCAAACTCCTGCTTATCTGTCCTGCTCTGTTCTTTACAGAGCCTACTCAGGAGTCAAGAGTCACAGACAGTGGCAGGCTGCATCGGCAGCCATACTGCGCCTTTGTGAATAACAATGATGCCTCCTTCTAGTAAAGTTTAAATTAGGAATGCTTTTTCTAATTAGTTATACTTTGTAGCTAACAAAATCATAAAGCTGTTCATTCAGTACATTTCTTCCCATTGTTTTAATTTTTTAACCTGGAGAATTAAAACAGCTGATTCATACTTTATTTGCTTATGCAGAGAGTTTAGTTCTTGTTTTTAAGAACTTTAAAATCACTTAAGCTCTACGCTGTAAAACAACAATCCCAAGCTAAGATTTTAGAAAGACAGCCTACACTAAAAAAAAAAAAAAAAAGGTAAATTTAATTTTTTTTTAGTTACAAAACCTTGAGAACAAAATGTTTACTTCTCCTAATTCCTCTGTTTGTTTTCATTTCTGGACAGTCAGATTTTCTTGAGCTCTGCATCAACCTCAGTACAAGTGTTTAAGAAATTTCTTTGTATATTATCTTAGTTGCTTTGTGCCTAGAATCATGACAATGTTTGGAACCCGCACTACCTACGAACTCCCAAAGATTATTGCATTGTCTTCCTACAGTATTTCTGTGAGGTTTAATATCTTTCAAAGCCATTTGTCTGTTGTCAGGCTTGCATAGCATTGCTGCACATTGCTAGGATACAGTAAATGTTTTTAAAAGTGAAAGACCTCCCCTTTTTCCTATTGCTATCTAGAAAATAAGACCAGATTTTACCCTCTGATACGCAAGTGCAACTCCCTGTGGAATAAATGGGGTCATACATGTGTAGAGGGGCAGACTTTGGCCTAAAAGATTTATAGAGCTATAAAAATACAAGTAGATAGCTTAGATGATGTTTTCTGGAATTTAGGGCTTAATCCACATCCCAAACAAAAGTTTCATCTCAAAATGGCATTAGCATCCCTTGGAATATGATTTTGGATTATTATTATGCTCTTGTAGGTCTTTGAATCCATTTGACCTTCAGTCTGATCTGTCAAAGGCAAAATTTACGTTTGCACACCAAGCCAGCACAGTTCCCTTCCCTCTCCTTCCCTTTCCTATCACCTGGTTTCACGGGTGGGGCAATATAGGAGAGAAGTCAGGCGCAGCAATGCAGTACTGGCTAACCCAACATCTCCTGGAAGTTGCAATAGAGATTCTCCCACTGTCCAGGAGAAGGGAGGTGAGCTGGGAGTGGAGCTGCGTGGTTTGGAACAGCACCAGAGGCACTGACCTAGAAACCTTACGTAGGAGGGAAACAACATAGACTGTGAGCTGCAATAGTAAATTACTCGGGCTTTGCGCAAGTGGGTGAATCTCATTCTTTTTCTGACTTGTCATGGTGTCCCAGAATATTCTTACCTTCTTCTTTCATTGTTGAAAATAATTTTCCTATCTCCTAGGCACTCACTGAGGAGTCCTCTATTAGAGTTTTGAGAACTGTGTAGCATAATGTATTTATCATAGGCCTCCTTTTTATTTGCAGTCTGTTTTTTCCACTCTCAAAACAGAATTATCCCAAAATAAACACCAGACAATGAGAATCAAAAGCATGTGTAATAGCCATGCCATTTCGTAACTACTTGCTACATCTTTGTTTGGCACGCTGGACTTTGTTTAACAGAAACATGGTGGTATCACAAGGTCAGAGTCTCCACAACTTAATCCATCCCTAACAAAGGCTGACATTCATACGACACAGACTTCTGTACAAAAGAGTTTCAACCAAAGTTAAAAGTAAGTCCCCTCAAAATGGTGAACAAAGTGTAGTTAATTATAAAGAGGGGGGAAAAAACTGAAAAAAAAACCTCTCCCCAAAGTCTCCTCAATTAGTTCACCTTTATTTTTTTACAAAATGAACACCTTGACAATGAAAGATGCAGTTACTTTTTTCTCTTCACTAGGTGCTATGCCAGCTCAACTGTGATCATGCTGGATCTCACAAACTAAGCAGGGCAAAACCTGCTCAGCAAAGGTACGCACTGGGGAGTTCTCCAAGACAAGCACAGATGCTTGCAGGGCTTGCAAGCAGTGTTTTAATAAGAGTGGAAGTAGCACTCCTCTCAGACTCATGAAGCCATGATGGATCTTAGGAAGAATTGTGCTACTAGGAAAATTACTGCAAGTAGTGTCTAAATCAAGTGGTGGTGAAAGACATTACTCTGTAACTCATGGATGCATACAGGTATATATGGATCACCTGGAAAAGAACAAACTTGGGAGAAAATCACATTTCTGTTCCCATGATGCTCGTCTTGCTATTTTGCAAAGCAGAGCTGACTCTAACCTCTCCCTCATAGCTCAATGACACCCAAAGGTCCTCCAACAATTCTTCCAGTTTATTAATATGCATTGAGTCAAAGCTCATGAAATATTACCTCTCTTCTAAACTTCATTGTGACCCAGGGCCATTCAGGATCTCTTGCATCCTCTAGAGTAATTCCACTGCTTTAATGCACTTACAATCCTCTTCAGCTGCACAAAATCCAACAGACTTGTAGCCAAAAGTACAAGAAGAGAGTACAAATAGCATGAATATGTTCTTTTAAATAACCCTGGGGAAGCTCTTCCCAGCTCTATGTCTCCTCCTTCTTTGTGGAGTGCTATTGGTGTTGCAAGACCAAGAATTGTTCTAATGGGAATCACACGTCTCATGACAGTGGGAATTCATGCTCTAAATCTATCTGCTAAATGAAACTATTTAGGGATCATTCTCTGCTCTCAAGAGTAAATGTAAGGTCATGATTTGCTCGGTTTCTGTTTGTCTTCCTCTGCCTCCTAGGACATTGTAGCCTCAGCCATACAGCTTACTGACAGCAATCAATAGTAGATGACTGCCCATGCTTCTTCTCAAATCGTGTCCAGGACACATTTGAGGGGAAAAGGCCAAAACCATGCCAGAAAGTAGGTTAAAAACTAAACAATGTGGATAGTTATGGGAGGGTAATCAAGCCTGTGTCTTTTGTATTACAGTAAGGATGCAACCTAAGGTCTTCAAAATGAGCAGGTAGCACTGTGACCTCCCATGTGTCTGGCAATTAGAATACTACTGATAGGGAAATAAGAGATCTTATTATTAGTGTTTGAATCACAATGAACAAGCCAATTGTCTTTTCAATTAGCTTAATACATACCAGCCACTAAGGCTAAATTTGTAACGATTGCCATATGCAATAGTAACAGACTGTAACTTCATTGGCAGTGTCCCTTACCCTTATGTCTAAGTGATACAATTGACTTGATACCTAGGAAGTAGAAAAAGTAGAGTTCAAGCTAATACATTTAGCTCTTGTCTCCCATCACTACACCTTGACCTGGTTGCAAATACGTTCTAAAGTTTTATTTTTATTTTTTTTAATGCTTCCTTCTTCTTTTGACTTGGCTGCTGTACTCAAAGAGCAGCAGGAAAGAGCTGAGTGGGGCCTGTATAACACTTATCTCGCAAAATAATACCTTTGGTCTTTTCCCAATGAGAGTGGTGCTGACACCTTTCCCCTTGGAGGCTGAGAGGCAATACACTGCCTCGGAGCCACCAGTCAGAAGGTATGTATTTCCTGGCTGGGCAAGTAACCAACTGTGCGTATGTGTGTGTACGCTTCTGACTGAGCCTAGAAGAAATATGCATGCTGGCCTGCTGGCTGCAGCTGAGAGCTCCAGACTGCTTTTCAAGATCTCAAGCAAGCCTAACAGGATGTGTCTGCTCCCCAGTGTAACTGGTTTGGTATTAGTAATTACTATTGCTGGGGAGGAGGAAGACAAAGCCAGACATTTGCAATAGGAAGGGGACTTGTGTTAAGCAGGAGGAAGAGAGAGGCATGGTTTTATCTTAATAAAATTGAATCTTTACTGGTTTATCCACTCATTTATGTTGACATTTGTTCCATGAAGAATGAAACTGAGCTAGTTGTAAGTTACATCAAATACATGAACTCAACTTCTGTTTTCCCCATGCAAGTCTTTTTCAGCTGTAGTCATTTTAAGTGTTACTTGAAACCATTGCAGGTAGTGTCTCCAGGCAGCCGAATGCCTGAAAGATTTTTTTTTTTAATGATGTAGATCTGGTCAGCTCACACCAAGTGTTAAGTGAATTTGCTGTACTCAACTTCATCTTTGTTCAGGCTTGGTGATACGGCAAGGCTTGGTTGCTCTTCAAACTGGACTCACTAGAATTACATAGAATTGTTATTACAAAATTTGTAGTTGTATTCTCCTGTACTACAGGACATTTCTCTGACAAGCATACAAAAATCTTTGTTTAACACAACCTATAGTAACCCTCTCTACAAACAGCACTGAATGGGGAGATGGGAAGTTCAGATTAAGAGAACAGGTACATTTACATTTCAATAACACTTTCTATTGAACCACTTTAAAGCACTGATAGCCCGATCCTACTTCCATTGAAGCAGATGGCAAAATTCCCACTGAGGTCAATGGGAGGCTTGATCTGACCCTGATTCATGAGTGGCCAGATTTTCATACTTTGACTCCCATTGAATAAGCAGTTCAGGCTGTGCAATTCCACCTAGCTACTTATTTTTGAAGTAAAGTACTACTCATGCTCAGTGTCTGTCATGAAGCTCACGACACTCCTTTGAGGTTCATCACTAAAATTGATGGATCTATTCACAGCAAAGAAAATGTATTAGTAGTGTGTACCATCTAGCTACTCTTTAAGTAGTTATGAAACATTTTGGATAACATATTTGTAATTTTGATGTTTTTATGACCTCATGGTTTTACAACCTTTTTATGACTCTTCACTATTTCTTTTGTGAGATTAGCCAACTAAATCACATGCATAGTTGATCTTTGCTGACTGGATGCTACTATTTTAAACATAGCTTCCAAGTAACCATAAAGAACAGGTTTTTGGTATGATTATTCATAACAGTTGCTAAAATTTCTGTAACTACCTTCCTGAATAGCTGAAAATTGTCCAAATACTCTTTATAAGCCAAATTAGAACCTGTAAACAGAATTCAGTGTTTGGTTTTGCTGTTGTTATTGATGGGGTTTTTGTCTTTTTTTCCACAAAAATAACTGTATGCATTTACTCTCTTAGGTGACGTAGAGGAGAGTATTTTGAAAGCAGAAAGGCAAATTCACACTTGACTATCAGTGAAGATCACTAAACATACTTGTCTTTTAGAAACCTCTTCATATACTAATTTCTATATTTACTTACATTGTACATGCTGTACAGAACATTAAATAATGTAAATAATAATTAAATAATGTTTCAAAGCTGGGGTAGTTTCTTAAATGTAAGATAATGCTCTCCCATCTCTAAACTTTATGTTTTGACCTCTCTTCTTTCGCCCATGAAGGACACATGCCTTTCTGGCACCACTTGCCTACCAAAGAGATTAGGGAGAAGTGGCTAAAGCAAAGTTTCTAGAAAATTCAGAAATCCTTCATTAGGACGTTGTAACAGTTAGCCATGGAGGGAGGGGAAGAGCTGATTGAGATTGGATACAATCATTCAGCATGTGTGATGCTGGCGGAGAATGCACGTTCACTGTCACAGCTTCTTTGTACAGTCATACATGCCTAAACTGGATCTTCATGTAAACTTTTAATAAAATAACTAAGATTATTTTTTTTTATTTTCAGTATGAAATCAGAACACTGAGAAAAAGGCTTATTTTAATTGTCATAATAAACAAGAGAAAGGACAGAAATCTCATGAGGTAGCTCATATGTACAATGCAAAAAAAAAAAACCAACTCAGATAACACAAAGAATCATGAGACAAAACCAAACTCAGTCTTTCAATTATCATTTATCCCTCATATTAACAACAGATGATCAATAATCTTATCATTACAAATGTAGTCTATAATAGTGAACAGAAGAGACTAGAATAAACTAGAACTTTTTCCCTAACAACTGTGAATATTTGGACAGTTAAGTAACTTTCTGGTTACAGCTCAGCAGGAATTACTTGACTTTCAGCAAATATTGATAATAAATACAGAATCAGCGGGGCCTGGAAAGCAATCTGCTCCAACACTCCTTTCACAATCAATTTATTTTAATAAAAACACCAAGATTTGTTCAAAGTTGAAAAGCAAATACAAAATTTGTTCAAGCTTAAACAACAAATACCAGGTTTTATTCTTATTATTAGTACTGTAGTCATAAGAATTGCACAAGGCAGTACGTAAAATACATCAAAATCAATGGAATTCAAAGTCCAAAGTCACATCAGTTCTGCAGTTGTGTTAAGATTCTTGCTTTTTTAAAAAAAATACATTTTCGTCAGCTTTATTTTTTGAACTGTAGCATTATTTCAGTATAAATCCTCATCTTTGTCTTCACTGGGATAAAGGGCTACTGAGAGTAAAATGGACAAGTTGTACTCATCTAGGGGCTACGATCTGCTGAAGTCTGTTGAAATCTCTCAGTAATCTTTGACCCACTCACAATAATCTTTGATCAATCATGGTGATTGAGAGAAGCATCCAAAGAGAGGAGAAAAGGAAATGTTGTTCCTTTGTTCAAGAAGGACGACCCAGGGAACTACAGGCTGGTCAGCCTCACCTTGATCCCTGGGAAAGCGATGGAGCAGCTAGTCCTGGAAACCATTGCCAGGCACATGAAGGACAAGAAGTTGATCAGGAGTAGTCAGCATGGATTCACAAAGGAAAAGTCATACTTGACCAACATGATAACCTTCTTTCATGAAATGACTGGCTTTGTAGACAAGGGGAGAGCAGTGGATATTGTCTGTCTTGACATCAGTAAGGCTTTTGGCACTGTCTCCCATAGGATGCTCACAGAGAAGCTGATGAAGTATGGGCTAGATGAGCAGACAGTGAGGTGGACTGAAAACTGGCTGAACTGCCAGATCCAGAGGGTGGTGATCAGTGGCAGGAAGTCTAGTTGGAGGCCATTAAATAATGGGGTAACACAGGGGTCAACATTGTGTCTGATACTATTTAACATCTTCATTAATGACCAGAATGATACAGCAGAGTGTAACCCCAACAAATTTGCAGATGACACAAAGATGTGTCAAGAGGAATGGCTGGTACACCAGAGGGTCACGCTGCCATCCAGAAGGACCTCAATAGGTTGGAGAAATGAGATGACGAGAACCCCATGAAGTTCAACAAGGAGAAGAGAAAAGCCCTGCACCTGGGGAAGAACAGCCCCATGCACCAGTACACACTTGGGGCTGGCTGGTTGGAAAGCATCTTTACAGAAAAGGTCCTGGTGGACACCATGTTGAACATGAGCTAGCAATGGGCCCTTGCTGCAAAGAAGGGTAATAGGATCCTAGGCTACATTAGGAGGAATGCTGTGACCAGGTTGAGGAAGGTGATCTTTCCCCTCTGCTCAGCACTGGTGAGGCCACACTTGGAGTACTGGGTCCAGTTCTGGGCTTCCCAGTACAAGAGAGATACAGACATACTGGAGTAGTTCAGCAAAGGGCCACTAATGTCATTAAGGGTCTGGAGCACCTCTCCTATAAGAAAAGGCTGAGAGAGATGGGACTTGTCAGCCTGGAGAAGAGAAGGCTCAGGGGAATAGAAATACCTGAAGGGAGGGTGCAAAAAGGATGGAGCCAGACTTTTTTTCAGTGGTGCCCAGTGACAGGACCAGAGGCAGCGGGAACAAACCGAAACACAGAAGGTTCCATCTGAACATTAGGAAATACTTTGTCACTGTGAGGGTGACCAAGCACCAGCACAGGGTGACCAAGCACCAGCACAGGTTGTCCAGAGAGGTTGTGGAGTCTCCATTCATGGAGATATTCAAAAGCCTCCTGGACATGGTCTGGGGACAATGGTTCCAGGAGGCTCTGCTTGAGCAGAGGGGTTGGGTCAGGTGGCTACCAGAGGTCCTCTTGACCATTTGGTGACTCTATGAAAATGCATCTGGTTTTGAACTGAGATTGGATCCAGCTGAGAGTATCTGTCCCTGAACTTGAAGTTTGTAATTCTTTGCCCTCTAGCAGAAAGTAAAGCATTGGTAATCATTAAAAAAGTCTTACATGGACTGAGACAGGCTAGCCCAAGGAATGTCTTTCATCTCACTTCATACCTGCAGGCCATAGCAGTTCTCTACTTTGCTCCTAGAGAGAAGCAACTAGCTGGCCAGGTTCAGTTCAGGTTCTGGAATTTACAAAACATGTGCAAAACAGTCTAAACATAAGGATCCCTCTAACATGCTCTGAAATTTTAAAGTGAGCTTTTTTTAAAGCTTTTTTTTTTTCCCTTAAATGATAAAGAACTGGAAAATAGTTTGAGATATGTCTCCTTCTGAGGAGGTTGTAACATAACTGCTGAGATGGGGCTGTAAGGTCAGTAGCTTGCTAGACAACTGCACCATGTGTAGGTATGCTAGTTACTATCAAGATTTAAATCAGTGATACGTGTTAGTTCATGTGTGGTAATAATTATCAGGTAAAACTCTAGGCCATGTCTCATGAAATTGCAAATCCAGTTTTAAGGTTCCTGATACTTGCCATATGGACCAAAACTCTGATCTGATATCAATTCACGGTGCCAGATGAACCATGTTAAAAAATAATGACCAATCAACTTCATGCTGGCAGGTATTGTACTGGTTTGGTTATCATGTACTGCCCTTCCTGTGGTACTCCATAGGCTTCTGTCTCTGCCTTCGTCTCTTTCTTTTTATGTCCAAAGGTCATTGCCCCAGATGTCCCTACATCACATCATGGCTGCTGAGATGTGATTGCACTCTTTTTATGCAGTGCTTTTACATGTAAAAGTGCAAACTGTCTGTCTCTAATACATGGTAAAATGACTTCACGCTGCAACGTAAAGAAAACACCTTTCCTTTTATTATGGTCAACAGTTGCAAAGTATTTTATGCCTGTGCAATTTAGTTTTTTAAGCACATAAGAATAGATAATTTATAGAAACACATTTTAGATAAACAGACTTGATTCCAGAGAAAGGGGCAGAACTGATGAAAGGTCCTATGTTACTTATTTTCCACTAAGTAAATATTTGGAACATAAACAATAGTGCTGAGGTCTTTCCTCAGGATTAGAACTATCATATGCTGGAAATCCTGGACAAGAAGAACAGAAATCTTCTTCAACAACATTCATAGGTGGTAAATCTGGGTGCCATTAAATACGAGATGATATTAAAGTGATGAATAAAACTATACAGAGACTATCCCTGTTTGTGGAAGTCATAAGATTAGCAGTGTTCAGTTCCGCTGTGAAGATCTCAAATACTATATCAGAAGAAACTTTGCATTGAAGTAGAAACATAAGAGAAAGATGCATTCAAGACTGCTTGCTTCAGTATATTTCAAATAGGTTTTGGAACCAGTCATAGGAAATCAGTTATCTTTGTGAAGGTGGCACCTGCAACTCCTGTTATAGTATCTAGAGTTGGTATACCATTATCCAGCAATACTCATCATGAAACTCAGTTTTCAGGTACTTAGAACTTAATGCATATGCACTATACTGCAGACTTTAATTATACATAATCTCTACTTTCCCCCTACAAGATGGTACCGGTGGCTTCTTGAGCTGCATCAATACTGTGCAGTAAATAAAACTTCAGTTGCAGGATCCCCACCAATGTCAGAGGTTGAAAATGGGTACTGAATGACACAAGGGAGTGCAGAGGTAGTTTCTTCTTCAAGATGGGCATTTGCTTGGAAGGACTAGGCTCTCCACATATGTTTTTACTCTTTGATTTTTAAAAGTTGACCAAATCACTCACCATTTGGGAGATAGTTAGTAGGTGTCTTCATCTTTTGATGAAGAATATCATGTGATTTAGAAAACTGCTGAGCTCTTTCAGCCACAAATGAAATTAAGGGGAGCTGTGCTTAAATACACATCATGCCAGATAACACAAACCACTTAAAAATTAGATATCTTTAGTCAGGTGCATAAAATTAGAGATTATTCTAGCTTAATCTGTCCATGCTCAAGTTCCTTATCTCTAAATGGAAATAAATCCAGTTTATTTCACAGCAGTCTGACAAAGATACGCATTAATTAGTTTCTGAAGCTCTCTAATAGCACCACAAGCACCACAGCAAAGCCTGTGAGGAAATTAGTAATTCTAATTTTAGAAGGGAATGCAGTAAATAAGGCATCCAGCCACACATTGAACAAAAAGAATGCACCTGAACATTATTTAGTATGTTACATGAGTGCAACCCATCAGATGCACTGAATCAGGCAAAGATCCTCTTAAAAAGATGGTATGTGATCCCATAATCAAAAATCAAATTATAATGTATATGTAAGATAATTAATTCAGCCTTATTTCCTAGCATTAGTGTTTCACTTGGCAGCCTTAGTCATCTACCTCTTTTAACACAGGTTTTGTATTTAATCACTGATGGTGCCACTCTGCTCCTCCAGAAAGTAGAGAGGTTGGTGCTGGTCTCTTCTCACAGGTAATTAGTGACAGAACAAGAGGGAATGGCTTCAAGCTCCAATAGGGTAGGTTCAGACTGAACATTAGGAAAGAATTTTTCACAGAAAGAGTGGTTGGGCACTGGAATAGGCTGCTTAGGGAAGTTGAGTCACCATCCCTGGCTGTGTTTAAGAGTCGTTTAGATGTGGTGTTGGGGGATATGGTGTAGGGGAGAACTTTGTAGAGTAGGGTTGATGGTAGGACTCAATGATCCCAAGTGTCTTTTCCAACCTAAATGATTCTATGATTCTATGATTCTATGAAAGTTCTTCTTCCAAGGGACTACGCCACAGTTCAAGAACTGACAACAAAAGGTAGTATGACTGGTTGAGTCTTACCTTGTACATTGCCAGAGTCCCAAAAAGTTTAACAAAGATATCATAGATGCTTCTAGGAGTAGTAGAAAGCACTAGGGCAAGTTGTTTAACCCCATGTTTTATTCCTCTGCCGTATCCTCTATGCAACTTGGAACTATATGGGAGATTGTATGAGATTCAGATCTTCAATTGAAGGAATCAGGCAGGGGAAACAGGAGAGGGTTCAGACTGGCTTAGGGAGCATCCATTCATCTACCACTCAGTCAGTAATGAAAACTTCCTGATACTTCTCCCCACATGTTTTGGGAGAGAATGGCATCTGCTTTATCTGGTCAAGTTTCACTCAGTATATACTGGGAGGCTTTAATTCCTACCTGTAAGAAGAGGAAAAGGCAAGGGATAATAACTTGCAGTCATTTATCACACATGATCAACAGAAGTTGCAGAAGGCTCCAAACTCCTTGCCCTATGTCCCAACTTCCCTTCCTCGTGCCGCTCTGACTCCCCACAGATGGGAATCTCCCAGTTACACTACACCACGTCTTACTCTTGCCATGTTCAATCAGAGGTAGCCTTTGGCCTTCTTAATTTAGTACTGGAGAGCCATGATATAAATTGTGAAGGGAACTTATTAGGCTTCTTGCTGTGTGATGATTTTCCGTGTTGAAATAAAATATTGTACCAGCTACTTCAGTTTTGTTTCAGTATTGTACCAGTGCAACTTCATTTGCATCCAGTTGAAAGTTGCCTCATATCCTGCAAATCCAAGGCAATCCAAGAGCAACCAGATGGAATAAGCTCAGAATGATAAGCACAGTATGGAAAACTAGACTTTGCTTTAGAAGGATAGGACTGTCAGGCTCATAGGTATTTGAAAAAGGTTCACTAACCTTTAACAAAAATCCATCTGAACACACATTTCCACTGTATTCTGGATCTAAAACTATTTTGCTGTTGTCTGACTGCTGCCCCCTCTCAACACTACCTTTGCAATACCTGTCTCAAAGTGGGATCTTATGTCAGTGTGAGATTTTCTAGATGACAAATTTTATAACTAAATATATTATTTTTAAAAAAGAAGATTGGCCACCTATGTTCCATTCTAAGGACCTGATTCAACAAAGAACGTTTCATACTTTAAACACTTTACCAGTCTCGTCATCCAAACTCCAACCTAACAGAACACTTACTAGCATTGTGAAAAGTGCTATCTCTGATAGACATGAAATTAAAATGAAAAATAGAAATATAGAATTGATGCACTAAGATAAAAAGTCCATTCCATTTTCAAGGAAGGATTAGCCCCTTCTGTTTTGTTTTGTTTTTTAATGTTTTTAATTATTTTCTTGCCTGCTTTAAAGTGCATCCACTGTTGACTAAAAGGAAAGATTATGTTTCTGTAAAATGTTAGGCTTACATTCTTGCTGAAGAATTAGACCTTTTCTACATTGTGTCTTTGAAAATGAAAGGTCTACAAAAGAAGAAAAACTGCTTCTGCCGCAGCACATCACTGAATGTAGGATTTTTGGCTGCATTAGAAGTAGGATGGTTGATGAGGAAGAATAAAAGATAACTCCGCTAAGGTAATTATTCTGCCTTCTTCCTGCCTCAACTATGACCATTCAAGACAGAGTTTCTGCAGAAGATCTCATCACTGTTCAGAGCTCCCTCTCTACAAACATCAGCCTTAACACTCACAAGAATTGTGCACTGTCACGTGTGTCCCTGCTGCGATGGTATCTGCCATCACGGGACTTCTAAGGTTCAGCTGTAAATCACTCAATGTCAGCTAGATGTAGATTATCCCAGAATCTCCTGGGAGCTTTCTTGCTTTCCCTGTCTGGACTCCCCCACCACAATTCTCCATTGATCTGGCCAGGGTTGCTCAGCATCCTTGTCATTCAAGTGGCAGGAGGGTACTTTAGGGGCAGTTTAATGAAATCAGTAGGTCTTTTGTCTCTCTCCTCCTTCACCTCATAGACCCCACGTTAGTCCTCTCCATCCCTCTGGTGCGGGGATGGCCTAGAGGTGAGTGTCTCTGGTCTTTTCCCAGAGGCTTACACCCCTCCACTTGAGAGGACTGTGCTGCTCTCTGCCCTTGGGTCAACTAATAGTATTTTTAACAAATCACTTCAGATACTTTACTATCCCTTTCCCTCTCACTAGGGAGGTTCAGTGTGAGTGAACTTGCTTTACCACAGGACAGACTGTGAATTTTGCTTTAGAATGTCTCTGCTTATTTCAAAAACCTTTGAATTCATTATGAATCTTTTTATACACTTCAAGTCTTCAACAGACTATTTGATCAAGATGGGAAAAAAAAAAAACCAGTAGAAGTTTGACTAATAATGGTACAATATTGAAAAAAAAAAAAAAAGACAAAAGACAAACTGAAAATTTCCGCAGCCTCTACATATTGATATTCATTCTCTCGAATGTTGCATGACGCCTAGAAAATACTATAGTTAATTCTCATACCACTACAGCTGAAATACAGAGATAAAGGTGAAAAAAAATCATAAAGGGCTTTTTTCCCCTCAATATTAAAATAAATAAAAAACTTAGCAAATTACTATATATAGTACAGTAGCAAAACAATTAGGTCATGAAAACTGCCCCAAAATCCTCAATACCTGCCTGTCCCTTGAGGAGCATGGTGCTATCAGGTTTTCTGTCCTGTACTTGACAAGAAGTTTTATTGTTTCTCTGATCTGCTCCAGTCTGCAGGGAACAGTGTGATTAAGATACTACCTTTCCAAGTTACACTACTCACACTGGAAAAGTGCTCTGAGATACAGGGAGAAGCAGTAAAGGGGTAGACTGTTGTGAATTTTTGCTATTGTTCTTTCTTTTTTTTTTTTTTGTAAAGTATTTTAATTACTGAGTTGGCTGAATGCTCCAAGTATCTGCCAAAGGAGACACATGTCATCTATTATGCAACATGGGGACTACCATCCTTTGCTGCTGAACGTACTGAAAATACCATGTATAATATAAACATAGAAATATATGAAATTTATCTATTATTTTACCAGCTCCAGCTAATACCATGTCAATGTACTGTGGCTTGGGAAGCCACAAAATCAGTTCTATTGATTGCCCTGGGAAAAAGACAGTATTTTTTCCCAGTCTGGGAAACACACTAAATACCCTTCTTCCTCTTCCATTACCTGTTCCCATAATAAAAAAATAACAAATTACTTTGAAAACAGCAAAACAAAAACAAGCTATATCCAATGCACACATATATTTATATAAAAGCATTCGTGAAGATGTATACATATAGTCAATATAAACAAATGCATTTGCATAATCATGTACGCTCTTAAGTTGCAGAGAAAGATCAGACACAGATTCAGATAGTCAAACACACAATTCACTGACTTTATAAAAGGACCAAACATATAAGTCCTTTTTTTACCTCATTAATATTAGAATGTTATATTTTCCATGCAGTCTTCCACAAGCTCCCTTAAAGGACACACTATTGATGTAGCATCAGCTGTCCCCATCTACTGTTTTCCTTACCATTTAGAGTTATATTTGGAGGTATTGCTGATAAGGAGTTGTATGAAGAATGCACAGCGATAATCTGTGGTAATGATTGGTGCTTGACTTAAAATAAAGAGGAGCAGCCTTTTAAGGTCAACATTGGTTCCATGTTTGGATTGTTTCTACTGTTTGGAAGAGGTTGACATGTTTTAAATTACTAAGTAATGTGAAAATACATTACTAGCACAAGACTGTTGTCTATGTAAATATTTTATGGGTAGGGTCACCCACCATTGGTTAGTAAGGTAACACAGATTCAAAGCTATTTATGTTGACTCATATTTTTAAGATGAGGAATTTAAAAACAATAAAATGTCACAGAGTTAATCAGGATGTAAGACAGTGGCTCACAGACACACTGTGTCTTGCATGTCATGAACAGCTCTTTAAAATTACTTATTGAAAAGAGACGTAACATTGTCCACATGAAATACATTAAATGAATAACACGAGTCACCTAATTTAACCTAAGTTAACTAGCTATAATTTTCGTTTTTGCAGAGATGAAAGAAAAAGATCCTGATATGCATAGCTTCTCCTGGGTCAACTGTTCTCATAAAAATAGGAACTATTATCTCCCATGTGTACATGACACCAAATACAATAGGAAACACACGTCTATCATAAGTGAACATGAATGCTTTCACCCTGGGGTTAACAGTATGACTGGGGAGTGAGTGCAGCTCATGGGCTCAACCTGCAACAGTCTCCCCCTCCTAATCCCCAATCTGCCTTTATTCACAGGCAGCATAAGGGCTTCCATGAATTGCTCAGTTTGGACCTCCTTACTGGCTGGGTTGGTGCAGGTAGTCTTTCTCACTGCTCTTGTCTGATCTTTGTCACACAAGACCAAAGAGAAGGGCAGCTCACACTGTCCCACTGCCACTGTGGGAATGTCCCACAGTCCAGGAAACAGTGAGACGGGGAGATGCAGCAATGTTGTGCAGGCTTGCCTTCTGCGGAGCCCATCAGAGATGTGGCATGGCAGTTGGTGGCAGGCAGACTTCTGGAAGACTTCTTCCTCTCCATGCTTGCATCAAGAGAGAGAAATCCTGTACCACCCTTTCTTCTGGGCAATGTCTTAGAAGCCTGTCTTAGTCTTTTGCAAGGGACTTGGGGGTAACAAAACATGCAGGTATTGCAGCTGATTTTACAGAGCTGCACAATGGCGAACTCCTTTGTGCCATTTCTGTGCAGGACAGTCTTTCAAGTTTATTGTAAGGTAAACATTTCCATCAGCTGATCAAAAATTTCATCAGGGCCATGAAGGCTTTGACCTAAAGTCTCTCCTGAACACTCTGGCCAAACAAAATACATGCCTTTGCTTAAATACTTGACCATATGGTCCAATTAATATGCATTTGAAGTGTTTGCAACTCAGCTAGTTCCAGGGAGGTCCTCAGGCAGCAATTTAATTTCATTTTACAAGTTGGTCTCCTGCAGTTTTACTGTGTTTCATTACTTTTTGGACAAAAAAGTCTGACATTCAACATACATCGTGCTTACTAAGTCAGGGTGATAGCTGCTCAGGAAGAAGCTGCTTCATAGCATTGACTGTTTCACGGTGGTAAATGTAAAGAGGCAGATAATGTATAGAATAATCTGGCAACATGATACACTAGGATTTAAGCCACAGGATATCGAGGCATCACCCAGACCTGGAGCCAAACTAGAGGTTCCTGTTCTTTTACCACTGGGAGCTCATCTCTGAACGTCCTCACTCCCGTATAGCTGGTACCAAGATGATTTGCAGATACTTGCAGGAGCCTCAAGTAGTTCATCCAGCCCCCCCTTACAGACAGGAAAACACTTTTAGCATATGTCAGCATTTTCAAGACATTTATCACTCAAATCCAACAGTTAGAACTGTATCTTCAAGTACCCCTTCTAGCAGGATCAATCATTCACCCACATTTAGCCACAGAGACAAAATGTTACTCTATTAATCTGAGAAGAATAGGAATCTGTGAAGAATGAACACAATTAATTTGAAAGCGGGTGGTTATAAAGCTGCATTTCTGCTCTAGAAGATCCATCCAAGCAAGAGCTGTGGAGAACCAAAAGTTTGGTGGAAATACAAGGCAGCTATTGTAGTGAAAGGTTTCTGACCCTGTAAAGAAGGAGATATGTGTGTTTTCCTGAGAGGTCAGGGTATGCCCTGGGCAATGTCCTTGCTGACCTTGTTCCTAGGAAGAGAAATCATACAGGTGTGCAAAGACGTCTGGCTGTGGTGGGTGGCACCATGTGTCATTTTCCATATGCCAGGTCAGAGCTGCATAAGCAGTGAAATTATTTTCATTAAAGTTTTGGCAGACAGTCTAAACTTAGGATAGGCATCATCAGACCCTCACATATGACTATGGCACATGCACACAATTCCAGAGGCACAGACACATCCACTCACTCTGAAGCAGTTGAAGACGAAAACAAAAAATCAGAAAAAAACCCCCAACCCTTATGTTCACAGTTTGGTGCTCTGAATCCTCACATGGGAATGATCTGTTTCTGGGCTGCTAAAATAAAATCCCTGAGAAATGAGGTTTATGATGTGTGAAATAATGTACATGGACAACACACCCTTCCCCCTGCTCCTCAAAATAACCCCCGTGCTCCTCATGTACACCCAATTGATCTTCCTCTCTGAGGCCACAGCCCGGTGGAGCTTCATCCCTTCCACCCTTCATCCCCCCCTTCAGTTTACGCAATAGATTATATGCAACGCGTGATATTTGGAAGCCACATCCTGCTGTAGGCAGGGCTGGCTGTACTCCCTAACACAACACTGGGGGATGACTCTGCTTGCAGCAACTGGAGCCGATGTGCTGGACGTGGTTTAATTGGTGCCAGCTTTGTCCTATTAACAAGTGTCGGCTTTCTTCACTCGATGCATCAAGCGGTGATGTTCTGCAGGTTCTAGGGCCCTTATGCATTAAAGCCTTTTGTATATGTTGCTGCCTGATTAGACAGGAAATAGTGCATGGCACTAGGGGATAATTCACGTGAGTAAAGTTACTTGCATGCATATGCATGTGCAAAACTGGGGCTCCAGATGCGAAATACATCTTTTTCTAATCCCTGAGTTATTCTCTCTGTGTATGTCTATATACACATTGCATGCTTATTACTTTTTATTACTTTTAAAACTTAAAAATAAAATTGGCTTGAAACTAGTTTGAGGATTGGCACCAATCCAGGACATTTCTTGTTTTAACTGAAACAGTTTGCCCACTGCTAATTTTAACACAAGTGATTTATTTTATTAACATGGATGCAAATGGTAAGCACACTCTCCATTCCTACGAGGAAGCCTCGGAAACAGCAAAGCCACAGATCCAGGGAGACTCTCTCTTTGACTGGGAAAAGGTGTTTTTGAGAGATGCCTAATTTTCATACCTGATGTTGCTACCTGTGCAGGAGGGAGAGAGTTAAAAGCCATACATTCCCAGGTGTCTGCAAGGACATAACTGAGTGAGACACTGAATCTAATTGTCCCAAGCCTTTCATTCCCTTTAACTCCAGTGAATACATAGAGGACCTGGCTCCATTATGGCAGATGACGAGACTGTAAGCACTAAACCTTCAACTAGGAGCAGGGAGGGAAAAAGCAAGGGGTAATTGCTATGATGTATAGAAAGTTCAGTCATTGAGAGACCTTTAACCTGTTTATCTTTCCTTAATAAAGTTTTTGCAATCTATGGAAGAACGACTCTGTTGTTCCTCACCAAGCTTCGGCACATGACCCAGCTTTTTCTACCATTCAAGGAATGTAATTTAAACTAGATTTAGACTCCTCTGCGTGGCCGAGTGTGATGCCCACTGGAATGTTCAGCTTATGCGGAATTGTTTGGTTCGGTTTAAATAAATAAATAGCATTAAAATCTAATCATGGAAAGTGTAGCTGTTAAAAATAGACTGAGGTAGCGCTCACCCAAAGCGTTGAGTAAAGGTATGTGCAGGAGGGTTCTGAGAAGCGATTCATCAAGTGCAGGAGCAACCAGACGACCAACGCTGGCGAGGTTTCAGGCACGTAAGCATCACCACTGAGTCTCCCCACCCTGCAGCAGGAGTTCCCAGCAGGAGTTAGACCTGTTTCCTTTTTTTTTGCACTTCAGCTACCTGCTTTCCCTTCAATCAGATTCTCTGTGGGGACACAAGATCCTCATCTAGCTACCTGTGGGAAGCCTGGCACCCAGCATGAAAACCACCATGTGCAATATTTCTCCACCTGTGGAGCAGCTGTTTAAAAATGAAGCAATATTAGAAAGGATTTACCTTTTTTTTTTTTTTTTTTGAGCTTTTGATGCTGAGTTTTCTTTCTCTGTGCCACAGTAAAACCTCAGTAAGCAAAAGATGTCATGAATTCACATGCAAAGACAGTTTCTGTCTCAAATAGTTTCACCTTTTGCTCCTTTATGCTTACTTTCAGTCATCAGCCTTAAACATGAAACTGTTATCATTCTTGATTAGGACATATAAGTTAAGCATGGCATTTAATGAAAAAAACTTGCATGGCATATTCCATATCAGGTTCCATGATCAGGTTGGGTTTTGAGTATTTGTGAATATTCATGAATGGAAAAGATTATTCCCTCTGGTACAACATATTTTGGATTTTCCAGGATGCACCATGGGGACAAGAGGTCTGTGGCCACGGTGCATCATGGGACCCTTAAAGTAGCCTGGAACCCAGCCAGGAGAACTTAGTCCAGACAGCAGCTGCTGCAAAGACCTAGGGTTACTTTTCCAAATGAGTGTGCTCCCTTTTTCACTAGCAATTTCAGTTGGAATTCCACTTTCATTTTTACTCCTGCAAAATCAAATGCCTATGGAAAACAGAAAACTTCCTGGTCAACTGTACTCAAGTGTACCTGGGTTTTTCAGTAGATGAATTTTTGTCTATACACTTTTGACAGACAAACGATGGTGCTGTCAGTAGGGATGGCAGACAAGGTGCTCAGCCCCTGGCTCCATCTGCACTGCACAGAGAACAGACCAATACGTCCATCTGCTCCTGAGCCACTAAGTTACAGTGAGATTTGGTTTAAGTTATTACTAATTAGAACTTGCTTTAGAATATGGATTTACACACGAAATCTCTGCAGGAACTGACTGATCAATGGGCCAGATATTCCTGCAGTGAGGATCAGGTGAACAGTCCAGAGCAATGACTGTATCCCCTCTCCCTGTGTCCCAGGGAAACCTAGTTCAGCACAGCACTAGTCATCTCTTTGTCCCCAGATCTTACAATTTCCATATAAAAGGCTGACAAGGAATGGGAGTACAAACAGCATTTTTCAGAAAGGAAATCCAGCACTCAAGGTCATTCAGTCACAGACTGGAGATTTCCTGAGTCTTTTTCCAGTGACCTGCAGTCACTGCTGTTGGCCCAGACAAGCCCCAATTCAGATGTTAAACATTATGGGTGACATCAGGTCACCTTGAGAAATTCACTAAAGACTTCAGAAAATGTATGTCTTTTTTAAGTTTTTCAAGAATGAATGAAGTAAAAAATCTATGAGAAATATGTACATTCATCATGAATGTTGCATAGAGAAAGCTACATAAGACTTCCAGTTTATTCACTTGTAAATTTATCAAAGGGCCCAAGAGCATTCAGGTGCCAAAAGAATAATTTCTCTGACACTCTGGTTCTAAAAACCTGCAAAATGGACCTTCCTCCTTGGCCCCAACCATTAACAGATCAATTACTGAATTTGCATGCTGCTGCAAATGGCCTATTTCCATTGGATAGGGAATTCCTGGAAAGCCCAGAGTTTCTAAAGCTTGCCCAAGCATGGCCCAGAGCAATGGAAAACAGAACAAAGAAGAGAAGATCTAGTGGCATTTAAAGGAGGGATGCCACAGGGTGCAGATGGGATCCAAGAGCGCAAGTAAAACCTAAGAGAAGAAGGAGGGTGGAAGAAGATGCCGGGTAGGTTTGCTGTGCGCAGCAGCTGGGTGCTGTTCTCTGAGATTGCCCATCTCTGAGCCAGCAGCAGCATGGGACGGTGCCTCCTGGTGACTCAGTGCAGCAGGGTGTGACAGCTCCCGAAGCCGTCAGCCACACTGCTGTGGCGCTCAGCCCCGGCTAGCAACATCAGCTTCTCTGTCGGACACACTGAGTCAGCCACCGCGTCCCTAGGATGTGGAAATATTGCCCCCGGTCCTAGGGCTGGCTGTACCTCTGGGTGGTTGTACCATGCTCAGTCGTGCAGGGTACACCTGACCACTGAGTGGAGGAAAAAAAGGAGGCAATGACAGATAAATAATAAACAGGGGTCCAACAGGGAGTGACAGTGGGAAAACACAACTGGACAAATGGTTTTGAAAATGAGAAGTCTGAATCTGGAAAAAAAATGGAGAATAATTTTCCTCCTCATACCCTTGAGCTGGACAGCATGCTTCAGTATGGCTGTATAGTGCTCAGTAGAACTGTGAAGCAAACTACATTTATCTGCTGAGATGTGTATTCATCATATGTTTCAAAAGAGTGCACTGTCAGGCCCAGAGAAATTTCTTGAGTTCCTGGAGACCCTTAAGCTCCGAGTTTCTCACCTCCAACACCTTCCACACTGTAATCTCAAATTCAAAGTTCCTTTATTGTTGCATATGGGAAGATCACAGAACAGCTTCTCCAGTGCAACTCTTTCTTTTCCAACATCCGTTTCCCGGTTGTCAACTTCTTTTCCTACACCACCTCTCATGTAGCTGTGCCTAGTCACTCCCTTTCCTTCCTCCCGCTCTGAGACCTGCAGCTCCACCGCTGTAAAAATAGCTGCCGTGGAAGGCTAACCTCTCTTGCTAGAGAACTGAGATGGCTGTGGTTGCTTGAAATGTGGAAGCACTGCCCAAATGAATCATCTTGCTGCTCTCCCCCAGCCCTTTTCTTGTGTTGCTGCTTTTCCAAAAGCCTATTTCTTACTTCCAGATAGCTGGTTGTTGTGGCCGTGCTGATGAAACTATCCTGATGCACCATGGGAAAGAGCAAATGAGGCTTTAGGAGGTATATTTCATACTCTTGAGGTCATCTGCTGACTTTTTTCCTTAAGTAGTCCAGGAGTAGCTAAAAATACAGTGAATATAACACAGAGAGAGAATATATTTCACCTAAAGCAAATGGAATAAGCAGTAAAAACAAAAGCAAAGAGACTGAGTCCAAACCATTGCTCATCGGTAAAAACCTTATTCTGACATATGGTTAATGTTTATGCTTTTGTGTGATATTTAATTACAACAGCGAAGAACACCAATTTTAAAAAACAAAACAAAACACTGATCTTAAGATGGAGCAAAAATCAAGGCATGTGAACGCGTGTGTCCATTAACTGCACGGGAAGCACAGTTACTTCTGCCTGATCACAACTTTTGTAATCCAGTCTCAAGACTATTCTTCAGATGACCATTAATACATACTACAGTTTGAAAGGGTATTTATTTTCCCTATTAAATTTCTATAGGAAAAATTTATTTGGAGAAGGCAAACAAAGCACGTTAGCATTTCTGCTGAGAAAATACATGCCAATCAGTGTACAACACTGAGGAAGACTGAAATTATTAAAGTTCAGAAATACTCAAAGTTTTCTTTATCCAAAGTGTTCTGTTGCTCTGCATTGTTATATTTGACAGATTGAATGGGCTGCTACTGCTCCCTCTTCTCTTTTCTTAATGGTGTAGTTTTGAAAAAGCTGTTTGCAAATTTATGTTGGGATGATAATCTCCAGCAAATACTAAAATGGTTTAAAGAGCAAGCTCCTGAACATTCACAAGGACCTGTTGTAGGCATGCTGGAAATACCTGGAAAATACTATAATCTTTCAATTGTGCTCAGCTGAATGGTCAATTGCTGATGGTTTACTCCAGATAAGTTGCTCCCCTGGAGTCTCACAAAAGTCTGTAGAAACCTATTTAATGTTATATTTATTATGTCTGCACCCCTTTAGGCTCCATCAAATTAAAGCTTTTTAATAATAATAAAAAAAAAAAAGGATGCATTCTAGTCGTATGAAGATGAAGACTCCATGTAATGAGATAATCCACCTGTGATCTGCTGCCAGCTTGACTGAGACATAGTTCAAGGTAAAATGTGTTTAGAGATCTGAAGTAGTAGATTACTAGCAAAGAAAACATTCCTGTTTCCTTATCTTAGGGAGACTGGTTTCCTGCTAGTTGTGGATCCTCCTCCTGAGTGAAGTACTAAAATACCCTTGTTCAGCATTTTTTATTTCATCTTGGAGTGATAATGGAGGTTATGTATAATCTTTGTGGCTGTTCAGATTCCCTTCTTGGCTCTCATAGTGGGTAGTACTGGAGTTCACGCAGTATCATAAGAGATGACTCCATAGCACACTAATTATATAGGCTTTTCAAAGCACTTTGAAGATGAAAATTGCTGTATCAGTGCAACTCCAGGTATTATTATTTATATAGCATACATAATCATTAGTTGAAGCCTAGCTTTAAGTCCCTTTGGGACTAAGGTGGGAGGAAGATTTGGACAAATTCCATGTCCTTGCACTTTCACTGCATCTGGTTTAGGTAGATAACTAGCATCCTAAGTTGCTCTGCTGTCTTCCTTAATTATAAAATACTATGAAAAAGAAAGTGATTGAAGCAAATGTGGACTCCTATGAGATGAGATATAAAAAAACTTTCTAAGCTGTCAGCCAGAACCCAGTTATAGTCGTTAACACCTGTGAGATTCATTCTGAATTAAATTAAAAGAATGAATTCACTCTTTCTGAATGAATTAAATAGAAGAAACACCAGCTTGTTAATTAATAGATATTTAATGGAGAAGAATACTCAATATTTGAGTGCTTCTTACCATGTGATGCAGGGAAAAAATAATCACTATAGAAAGCTTTTTCATACAAAACATTAAATACCTGTTGCTTAAGTGATATGCAAAAAAGAAGGGAGTGGTGGGAGAAGACAGCCGCATGGGAAGAGTGGAGGAGAAGTAGATTAACAGGTTATTACAGCTCCCAGCTGAAGCCCCAGAGAGGATGAAAGAGGGATGAATTTCTACAACTATCAGTGGCATTCATGCACAACTTTTCGGCTAGACTTTTCAGGACAAGAAACAGTGATTGACTAGTTTGACTTGATTCTACAGGAAATCCTATGGAAAACAATCCAGACCCACTTTTGCTACTCACACACCCTTTGACAGCCCTAACTGAACATCCACCCTACCACCGAGGGACTGAGTCAATAGTCAGTCCAAAGTCCACAGAGCTGGGAGGTACCAACAACCAAAATGGAGGCAGAAGAAATTCCTCAGAGAATGTTCTAGACTTCAGCAAGTTACAACAGGCCCACAGATTCATGGTTGGATCCTCTGTGTGCTCCTGAAAAAAATGACACCTTCTTTTATGCAAAGAAGGTACTAAGTAAAGCTCAGAGTAGGGTTTTCATCTCATGCCACTCAACAGAAACTCCTTGTCCTCAACAGAAGAACGCCAGGTCAGACTAGGTACGATTCTTGCCTGAGTAATAGTTTTTCGCCTCCACACACAAAACCCTGGTGACAGTCTTACAGTTGGCTGTATATTCAGCCTTCAAACAGCTATGATGAGTCTCCCAAATATATGGCAGAGTACTCCCAGCGAAACACTTTGAAGTAACGATGCATAGATAATTTTGAATATTCCCTTTTGAATAGGGAAATTCAAAGTGTAAGCAGAGCCTGTGTTTTGAAGAGGCCTCCCTGTGGAGGGTGTCCTATTATATGTAAATACCACTGAGAATAGCATGCAAATATGGTCATTAGTGAAGGTTTGAACTTTTCCAGAACAACTTCAATTTTGAGCCAAGCTACTTCAACCTTCAAAGGCAGCAAACTCTATGACTCAGCAGAAGCCGAGACTGAAAAAGCCTGTTTCAGCAAGGACCGGTGGTTTTAAGATGCTAAAGTATCCAGAGGCTTTTCTAATCCCTTAAGCTATTTTCCATGCTGTTTTCCTATTCAGTTAGTTGCAGATGTGTAAAAGAGAACTACTGCATATTCCATGATCACACTGTTTTGCTATCAATTGTCATTGTATTTCCTTACATATTTGGGGCTGTTTATCGTTTTCCCTCCAGAGCTTATATTATACATCGAAAAAGAAGGAGGAAGAGGAGGATGCAAAGACTTCTACCCAAGCAAAGTTTACAAAAGAGCTGATGAGAACAGAGGCACATTCAGCAGCATGGAAAATTGCTCAGGTGACTGGGATATGAAAAACTTTCTAACAAAGTTGAGGAGAGGCAAAACGAAGATTTCACTCCTCAGCTGCCCAACCCAGCAGAGTTAGATGCATGTTATAGAGCATCCTACACTCCCTTGTGTAGTCCTGTGTAAATTTGACATGGACATCACATAAATGTATTTCATTAAATATACAGAGTTCACGCCTGTTTGTAAAAAACAGCAAACCTTTAGATTACTTTTCATAAACTTGCCTCTGCACTGAGTTATGGTAAAAAGAAAGTTGTGTGGAAATAGTATGATTACACATATTCAAGTGGTCACCATTCAGGACTTAGTAGCTTATACCCATAAGCTTTCCCTTTGCAGTTTACCAATGAAAATTAGATGTTGTAATACGTGTTTCTGGATCCAATCTGTTTATGTCTGAAACTGAGAGGAACTTTTACATTGATTTAAATGACTGAAACCTTGGAACTCATGTGAGCGTTTTCTGTCAGTTCTAATGGGAAATATGCAACTGTGGTCTAGGCCTGTTTCAAGGAGCAATTTAAATGTCTGAACATTTTCCTTTTTATGCTGGTCTAAGCTCACATGTCTCATTTTGTTATGCACATTTCCTCAACATAGTAGCAGAGAACCCGTCTTTTTAAGTGATAGGAGAGCCTGCAGTCACCAGAAAGCCATTCCTTTTGACCAGTTGACTCCCTTGATTATTTCTAACCCAGTACAGCCTGTCCCAGGCCCTCTGCCTCTAGCAGCTAGCACTAGGCTTCTTTAACACTTAAAAGGAGTTAACACAAAACGATCCCTGTAAAAACATGTCTGTCTTCGCTCAAGGTGTCTGCATTGCAAATTCCAGCAAGCCAGTAAGGCGGATGCAGCATTTTGGCTACCATGAGAAGAGAGTGAGGGCAGCCATTTTGGAGGCAGTTGGTTTTACCAGATTATTAAGCAGCTGTACCTATTTAAACAATTTCTAGACGCAGAACCCATAGATAATGCTTACCATGTATACATGCACAGTGTCTGTATTGCTTCACAGGGTCTCCTGGTAGCGCTGGACGTTAGGAAGTATTTAGGGTAAGTTTAAGACAAGCATTCTTTTTTGTGTCTATCAAAATACCTTTTAAATAAGTACAGGAACCAATAAGCTCTTCCTCTTTCAGTCTAGTGATGTGCTAGCATCGTGTAATTTACATCTGACACACTTTCCAGGACTGACGGAGTCTGGGTGTGAATATGTCCTTGGGCACAGTCAAAAACATATGGTTTAAGCCAGGGAAAGGCAGTCATCTCTTTGCAGAGCTGATCTTATAGCCCCATATTTCTGGAACCATTATTTTAGAATAAATTAGAATAAAAATGGAGGACCCTCAAATAGTTTCAAGTGACTGAGCCAGAGAATATGCCTCGGTAGTGATTTCTCAGACATGACTTATGCTTCTGACCTTACTGTCTATGTTGGGGGTAGAAATGAAAGTAATGTAGGGGTAAGGTTAGAGTAGCTTCCACAGCTCTGTACAACCCAAGGATTGCTTTTTTGACAGAGAAATCCTCAAGGGCCTTGCACCCCACCTCAGTCGTTAGAGTCCTCTGGCAGATCTAACTGCAAGTCGCTGGAGTGAAGAGCATGAGACAGAAAGGAAGACATCAAGAGACTATGGTCAATCTGACCATCTGTATAATACACTACATTAAAAAAAATATTGTATATTGGGGATATTTCATGAGCTCAGTGTAAGACTCAGTCCTGACAGGTTTGGATTAGCAGTAAATAGAGAGAAAAAGTTCTGTGGGAAGAAGGTAAATCCTATTTTCTGCCCTACTTTATTTAAATTCTGGAAAAAGAAGCAGTGGCAATCATGGAGGGATTACAAGAAAAGTTAAAAGTAGTCCTCACCCAGTGGGGTAGAAACATCCACCACCCAAACTGGAGGAGGCCTGGAGATTTTTGGCCCAACACTCCACATTAACCAGTGAAAGTAATTTCAGATCCGGATCAATCCCCAGGTCCAACTTGCAAAGCTCTCCCTTACATTTTTTTTTCTTTTCTTGAATCAATAACAAGCTGCAGAGAAGTTCCGAGGGAAACACCAGCCTGGTGGTAATGCACCGTCGAGCTGGTGATGTGTGGCTCTGCAGGCAGTCATGGTTCTGGAACAGTGAGACAAGTACATCACTTAAAATGACCTATCTCAAGGGGTGTGACAGGTACACTCACAAAGTTTGTTCCGGTTCTCAAACTATTACTGTAGTTTCCACTTTAAATATGGAAATTTCTTTTCTAAATTAGGAAATAACCTTCAGTGTGTGCTCACTGTATTTAAAACATCTTGAAATTACATGATCTGCATATAGACATTAGGCTGTCTGTAACGTGCCCTTCTAACTTTACTCTTAACAAACATTTCAAATTACTGGAGCAGGGTGGGAGCCTTAGGATTATTTTGCCTTTTTTCAAAATACTTCTACACAATACATCAAAACAAATTTTAAATACTTAACAGGTTTTGAATTTGGGTTTTCTTGCTATTTTCTTTGTAACGCTGCTCTTGTATTAATTACCTTCAGAGATGTGTATTTTTACAACATCTTTTCCAGTTTGAATTCAATACCTAACATATCTTTCTATGAAGGTAGCACTGGCATTGTATCACAAGTTATTTTTTGTCAGCTGCAGACAATGCAACTGTTGCTGCAGATATGCCCTGGGAGAAAACATATAAAGAATTGGATGAATAGCATACAAAATAATGTCACTGTGATGATTTTGAATGTGTATTAAATACAGTCCACAGAAATAAATCTAGGTGGGAGAAATGTCCCATGGAATGTCTTTACTCTACACAAGCACACACACACGTTAACACCAAAAAATCACTTGAAGAGCTGGCACTGAAGCACTAATTTATATAAGTTGTCCAAGACGCTCCAAGTAACTGAGTCCTTAACTTGGGACATACCTGACAATCAGCCTGTCTAGGAGACACTAGATTTTATCTCAGGGTGAGCCCTTGTCTGGATGTTTCTGTATCCACCTTTCCAAGGGCATGATCCTCACAAAATGCTTGGAATGCCCTTCCCTTCCTACAAAAGAACTAGGACAAGCTAGTTAAATATGACTCATTGTTATTATTTAAGGAATACTTCAAGAAGCCATTCCTTGTGCTGGTTCTTGCGTAGTATCTCTCAGAGCTGTAAATCCACTACCACTGCCCTGGTGATTTTTCCCCTTCTTTACAAATCGGTGGAGGAAAAATTTGGACTTAAAATGACAAGCAAATTTGAAAGTAGAAAGCTGTATGGTAACTGCATGAAAATTATATTTTGATTTTTCAAATAAAAAAGGAGTTGAATGATCTTTGCTTTAGAGTCCAATGCTGGAAAGTGAAGCACTGTACGTCTGCCTTAGTGATAGGGACCTAAATGGTGAAGCAGTAGACAGTATGCGAAATTCCAGCTTTAACAAAATCAGTACCTTTCTCCCATTGACTCTGAAGGAATGAGGATTTGATTACAGAAATTGAAACTGACTGTCAGTCAAGTAATCTGACTACCTGGGTAAATGTAAACTAGAGGCAATGATTTCATAATGTTGAACGTAGGCCATATAGAAAAATTGTTTGAAAAATTATGTGATAGTATCGTACTACTATCTTTTTTATAATAGTTTGCAAATAAGTATATATTTTCTGAGGCTCATGGGAAGATTTGAATTACAGCAGTTCATGCTGAGTATGACTTTGTTCCAGGAGTGGCACAAACTGTGGTTGTTTTTCCAGTGTTGTGAGGGTATCTGAATCTGGTCCTGTGAAATTTCAGTTCAAAGTAAATCCAGATGGATTAAATCAAGAATACGGCTAAAATGCAGAGTGACTGGAGAAAAATGAAGAGGGAAGAAAGGAGTTTGGATTGTAAGACTGAATCAAAGGATATATGGACATATAAAGCAGTAAAAGACAATTAGAAAATACATTTATACTAAATTAAAACTTTATTGACTAATGTTCTCCAGACAACATGATCCGATGGACTATGGTTGCATACATGCAATGAAGTTGAACACAACAGTAGTTTAACATGGAATGTCAAACAAATTAATATAATGTATTAAATGAAACAATTTATCTGTGTTGCTGCAAAACAAAACCAAGCCACATATTTCCTTGGTCAATCTGTGTTCAGCAAAGAGGCTATGCATTTGAAGAAACTGGTAGATTTCTTTCGCATATATTTCAAATAAATTAGCTAGAATTGTACTCTTTAAAAATCCTTTCAACTTCACTTGCATTTCAAACAAAATCTAAGTGTAAACACTAAAGTTGCTAGAGCCATCTAGAATTCCTAACTGTCAAAACTCAGAGTGGACATTACAGTTCAGTAAATGTGAATATTTAGAACAAGAAAAATACCAGTTACTGCAAAAGTCATGTAGGCATTTTATTATTAATCCAGCACAAAGCATTTCTTCTAAGTTTCTCACATAAAAGACTAAAGCTTGCTTACAGTACTACATCTTCTATCATTCAAGCATCATTATTACCTATCAGGGAGATTTGCTAGATGACCTAATGGGTCTTTTCCACCCCTAACTTCTACAAAAGAAAATCATTCATGCCAGCAAGAACATGGTTCGCTACATCCTGGGCTTGATCCTGTAGCCTTCATTCAGGCAAAACTCCCACTGACTTAAAAGAGAGATTTTCCCAGAGCAAGACATCCAGGATTAGGCCCTTTTTATTTTTTATTTTTTAAAAAGCATCCGCTTAGGATACATGGAAATATTCTATAGAATTAAAAAAATATAATGACATGTGCTTCACTTGCATTGAAGGAATTAGAGAATGTAAACACCATAGTGGCCCACGTCTTCACAATATCCATGAAAAAGTGTCAACTGCAAGTAATCTGTGTGCATTTATTTCTCTATGTATACTTCTAAGGGTGTTCCGTGTATACCTTTACCTGCACATCCACACACATATATACACCCTTATTATACATAAAGGTGTGATAAAATTCACTAAAAGCAGTTGCTCGCCTGTCTTAATGCTTAAATCTGCAAGTGGCAGCAAACTGGGTTTTATATGATGCTAATTAGACCGTACGTGAGCAGCAGGACATGAGTATCACTGTGAGCAAGAGTGTGGTTGCCGGTTCTACAAGTGTGGAGCCATCCCGCTTACGCACATCACAAAATCTACCTGCGTGAAGGGCTGGAAAGGCAGGTGACCAAAGTTATTTCTTAGTGGGCCATGTCTGAAATCTGAGTTGAATGATTCAAAGGCTGTAGATTGTCCTAACAGGAGCCTTTTGACAACCTGGAGGACCACGTAGGAAAGTTTACCTTCAAAGTGCACTTTCTAAGAATGGAATGTTCTTGACAGGGAAATGATCAGAGGCAATCCTGGACTTTTTTGCTTGTTGAATAGGAAAAATGTTTTCATCTTCAGGCAGCACTTCACCCTGACAAATGTGAGTTCAGTTATTATTGGGTTTTAGTATTACAGAAGATTCTTTAGAAACAAACACAATAGTACACACATACACATACACTCAGATATTTACAGCCTTTCTAGAAAAACAACCCCCTACCTTAGTACTGATTACCTATCTTTTTCCATTTTTTTTCTTTTTTTTTAGTATTTAAATTCTTTAAACCAGCTACATTAAATACCAATGTGTACTGTACCACCCCACACCAACCCCACATCCCCCCCCAAAAAAACAGCAAGTATTTTAAAAGTTTGTTCACTCATTTGTTTGTTTTTATGATTGTTAAAATCTCCTGCTTGAGACTGTTAAGTACCACCTCCACTGGAACAAGATCAGCACTGACGGCATCTTCCAATGCACGTCGTTTCATAGTAGAGCAAGTACTGCAGATAGAAGCTTAGATCTCCAGGTCGTCAGGTCGAGGCCTGCTGCTGGCTCGGCTGCTGGCTCTGCTGGGAGGCCTCTGGTCCACAATGGTGAGGGGCTGCAACTCGTGTCCCGACGCCAGTTTTTTAGTGTTCTGGTGCTCATCGGAGAAGTCGAAGGGCTGGGCGTGCGAGTTGGAGATGGTGCTGCCAGCCTGTCCCATTCTGTTCTGCTCTGCGCTGTAGTTGGCCCAGTTTTGCTCGCTGGCTTGCTTATTGTAGTTACGACAGGAGGAATTGTTCCTGTCTCCGGTAACAAGCTTGTACCCCGGGGGAGACATGGGAGACAAGGGGGCGGTCGGTGAGGAGCAGCCATTGTAATAAGCATATTTGGGGGAGCCACAGTCCTTGGAAGGGCTCATGGCACCACTGTGGGAGTAGGGGTCGGTTTTCCCTTTCACACGATCCTTGACACCCTTGAAGAAAACGTAGAAAAGCTCGATGATGTTCAAGGCAAGAGACACCAAGGACACGACCAGCATGAATAGGATGAAGATGGTTTTCTCAGTTGGACGGGAGAGGAAACAGTCCACTCTGTGTGGGCATGGCTCTCGCTCACAGGTGTAGATGGCATTCAGGCTAAACCCATAAATGTACCACTGTATCAGCAAGAAAGCCACTTCAAAGACAGATTTAAACAGGATGCTGATGATGTAAGTACGGAGCAGTCCCCCACGCATCTTCACTTTGCCATGCTCTTCAATCCCATACTTGAATTTCTTAATTTCTATTTGCTTGAGGTGCATATCCACATTCACACCATCATTTTGGACCACCTTGAGCTCTTCTTCTCTTTTGTTCAGCTTCTCTTCTTTCCTCATTACGTAGAACACGTGTGCCAGGTACAAAAGGGTAGGTACAGACACAAATATGATCTGCAGAACCCAGAAGCGCACATGGGAGATGGGAAAGGACTTGTCATAGCAGACATTCTCGCAACCAGGTTGTTGAGTGTTGCACCGGAAAGCAGACTGTTCATCTCCCCAAGCAGATTCAACTGCTGTCCCCAATAGCAAGATTCGGAAAATAAAGAGGACAGACAGCCACACTTTCCCTCCTGCAGTAGAATAGGCTTGAACCTTGTCAAGAAGTTTTCCTAAGGCACTCCAATCACCCATCTTCGCAGGATGCTGGCTAAAGAAGGACACAAAGAAAAAAAAAAAAGTGATGGTTAAGACAGAGCTTTAACACCTTTGATACACTGAATCAGGTCAATGCTAATAAAGCAGTGGCATCAGCTTTGCTTTAATTCATGTGTTTTAGACAATCTGAAGAGAAACCGGTTTTAGTTAGTCTGCAGGTGGAGTGGGAAGTCAGGGAAACTGAAAAGAGAAAGTAACACATAATATCTCTGAGCACAATGAAAGAAATGGTTTCTAATTTCACTCCAGTTTTCAAAAAGTCCATGACGACCCCCAGTTGCCAGCGTGGTTGGCCCAGCTTCCTTGGTGACAGCCTCAGTTCAATGATCTACACCTGCCCCAGGTAGAAAACAGCTGTGACACAGCGCTGAAGCAGGGTGTGGACGTACATAGTGGCACTGCCTTAATATGCTAGGTATACACGAAAGATTTCTCTCTTTCAGTGTGGATCATTCACACTAATTTTTATGTTCACTCTCTAAGGGAATAAGAAAGCAAACCATAGTATAGCATAACCTTTTGTATTTAAGCTAAGTTAATGTTAGGGTTGGATACCTAAAACTTTGTCATTGCAAAACGCGTGCTATTTTTCCTACAGCAAAATTAAACTGAGCTCTTCTCTACCACTACATTGTGTGTAATGCATTTAAAAGTACAGTTCCTAATGATGCCCAGTTTATACTATCCTCAACTTCAGAAAAAAATTGCTATCTAAATAAAGCTTATACATTAGCATTTCCAGCACAAAAATCAAGGTTAGTGCTCTTTACCTATAGTTTATGAAGGAATCAAAAATAGCAAATATATGAAGCACAGCTAAGCTCATGTTACCATATTGGAGGAACTGGTTTCCTGTTTATCTGTGGCTCACTTAATTTATTGTAGTTTCAGCTTTGTATTTGCATCTTTTGTATTTAAATTCCTTCACTTTGTTTTGAAAGGAAAAAAGATTTAGCAAGAAAAAAAAAGGTAAATGAGCTCTTTCTGTTTTTAAAGCAACTCCTGGCGTGCAGTTTGCATTCCAAGTGTTGCACACTGCAAGTTTAAATTGTCTCTCTCCACTTGAGTTTTAAAGTGCGCATTTCTGGGAGTTTTAAAGTGCGCATTTCTGGGACACGGGCAGCTTCTGGGGATATCTCGAAATACATAGGATAACATTAAAGAAATGAAATGGTTTACTTGATGGTTTAGATTCCTAGGAAAAACAAAGTTCACTATAGGATTTTTATCAACTGGAGAACAGTAATGTTATATGCATAAAACTTACATTTTAACTTGCCCCACATGAACAAGCATGTGAAATAAGGCACTTAAAAGGAAAAAGAATCACAAAGTTTCCCTTTTAAAATAGACACTGCTAGGTATAGGTATTTGTTCCGTGCATGCTGAGTAATGCCTTCCTGGTATTAATAGCTTTGATAACGTCCAAATTATTTCCTCCCCATCGCCTCATGGATATATTCCCCAGTGAAGGTCATTTATAGAAAAAGCACTTCTTGGACAATTCATAAAATAGGAAATTTTAGCGCCGAGGAGATTTTCTCTCAAGAAGCAGTGAGTCACTGGAAACACAAGGTTCTAAGTCTGGCAAACACAATCATAACAGTAGATGCCAAATAAAAACACACCGTTCCTGCCATCGGAAAGAGTCTGAGAGAGCAATGGGAGACAAGTGTTTAAAGTACTCGCTCCCATAGCTCCCAGATGCCACTTATCTTTGAACCCCTGAAAAATATCCCAGGGCCGTTTCCTCAGTCTGCTCAGTCGCCTTGCTCTGCAGTTTACCCCCTGCAGCCTCCAGACCCTTCCTCGCATGACTGAAGCCCCATCAAAGGGTCGGGACTGCTTCAGACTCTTACATCTGGAAGCCTCCGCTGGGAGGAGTA
>JAOXNO010000024.1:68292272-68309561 GCA_028565335.1 Limnodromus scolopaceus
AGAATACTTTCTTGTAATTGCAAGGATAGTAACAGTAAAAAGTAGGCTCACCACAAGAGTGTCTCTTATTGAACGCACTTGCCATTCCTTGTTGAAACTGGTCTCTCAGATTCATTTGATACAGGGCTATTAAATGTAGATATTCCTTGGGGGAAAAAGAGGCTTAGTCAGATTCTGCTCTTACTGATCTGCCTGCAAAAGAAAAAACCTGCTATTTTATAAGACACCTTGCTGGAAACATATCGAGACTGAAGCACCTCGGATGAAAGTACGGAGGAGAACTCAGTGACAGATGCCATAGGATCTGAGCCCAGCCTAACACATGGTCACTATTCTCTGGAAATACTTTGCACTGCTGCACAGTCATCTATCTAGAATCTCTGAGTGTTTTATAAATATTAATGTAGAACAAGTTACGTTATATTAACTGCTTTTGCAGAGATGGGAAGTTTGTCATGGAGAATATCAGCGGCTCTTCTGAGTCATAGACAGCTCATGGCACAACCAGGATTAGAAGCAAAATTTCTTAATGCCCAGCTCCATCCTTTAACCCCAAAATTATTCTGTCCTGTTCTCTAGTTGCTTTTTGAAATATCAGCTAGCAGTGAAAACAGCTAAATGGGTGTTTCATTTTAAAATTTATGAGGATCACAGAGAAGAAAAATACAGTGTTCAAAGTTTGGGGTGATTGTTTCCTTTCTGTTCTTTGTGCTGGTGCCTGCCACTTCATACCACTAAGATCTCACTACAACTTCTTCATGGTGGTACTCAGCTTGCTCACTTTCCCATGCTACATTTAGAAATATGAATTCATTCCTGGCTTGCCGATCAACAGAAAGGGAGAAGGGTAATACACAGAGGCTCAGATGCTCTTCAGCTTTGCCAAGGAACTTCTAAACCTCATTTCAGACAGCTTAAACTCCAGAAAAGTTAGTCTTAAAAGGATTTATCCCAACATTGTAGCTGATTCCAATCAATATCTCATCTGAACTAGCTGCGCCTCTAGAAAGACAGTAGAAAACCATTCAAAGAAAGAATGAAGTATGAGTTCACAGATCCTTATGAATTTGGCTCCACCTTCTGTACACAGTGAAAATAAACATGAATTATATTGGATCTTGAGTGTCAGTTAAGCTTTTTGTTTATTTCACTTTCCATTTCACTTTCAAAAATCCTGCACTGAGATGGTCTTGTGGTATTTTGTGTGCTTTTATTTTTCTTTATTGGTGGGGAGGATTTCCAGTCATTTGGCTCCGAAGGATGGGAGTTGTTTAAAACAAATATGGCCATTTCAGGTTTTCAAAACGTAGAGTCACATGTGTGAAAGCAACGTAGTCTTTCACAACACAGTCTTTAAATTTCTTCAGGGGGTCTTGCAATGACAGAATACATTAGAAAAGAAATAAAACAAAATTTCAGAATATGTATCGACACCATCTGCTACTTAGTGTGATGGGTAAGCTCACTGGATCCAATAAATCTGTACACATTAAGTACTACCCAGCAATGTAAACAAAGGCTATACAGCCAAACTCCAAAACAGAAATCTGCACAAATAAAAGAAAACTAGAGTAGGTAACTCCCCCAAATTTCTACCCAGTTGAAGATACTTTTGCACCTTTATTGATGAAAAATGTTTTATTTATTATCAAACAGAAAATCAGCTGTGCAATAATCGTTGTGCTTTGAATGTTTAGAAAAAGTGAGTAATTTTGACATAAATTCTAATACTTTTTTATCCAGGCTTTACAAACAGCAACTGACTTACTGTGGTAGTCTTTGAAATCTTGTAGAGATTGATGAGTTTTCCACATGTGGCTAAACTGAGGGACAGAAAATTTGGCTACTTTACCAATGTCAGAAGAGCAAAGGGGAAATGCATGAACTCCCTTCCCCTCAAGAAATCTCACCTTTTCCATCCTGTCCTCAGAATATCCTTAGGTTTTATTTCATTTTGCTTTTTGATTGTCTCATTTAAATAATTTCAGGGTTTCACGCAGCATTTGAACAAATTTGGTAATGGGAGGCACAGAGCAGTAGTCACAGAGCAATATTTTTACATTTAGTTAGGCAATATCATTGGTTATAGTGAATTAAATTGAGCTGCTTCAATATTTAAATAAGCTTTGAAGTCTAACCAAAAGTATTTTTTATCCAGAAGATCAAAATGAATGTTTTATTTATTTCGGTCTACAAATTGTTTAATATTTGGAAATAAATCCTTTTTTTCTCCCACTTTCTACACAGAAACAGAACTAGAATTGATTATTTATAGGCTCTAATTTATTATTCCATATGTTTGATTAAGATTTCTTAATCACATGATTAATTTAATTCAATTTTTTTATTAGATTAGAGAATGCTTGTGGGCATCCTTTTCCTGTAGAGAGAATACTTTTTAGATTGACTAGTTTATTCACATTTGGCTGAGTGACTCACCTACAGACAGCCTGTGCTGGTCATTTTAAAGTCTTCTCCCCACGTGACTGTCACAGAAAGAAAGAGGATTGGCTGCCCTCTCACTTTATGTTTTTTGGGCTGCAGACAAGAGAAATTTAATGTCACCTAAAAGAATGGGCCTGAAATACCCTATTTCAAAAGATTTCTGGAAGACAGAGGCAGGGTGAGCGAGTTGTTCCTGGCTGAAAGGCAGAGGCACGCTCAGTGGGTTTCTTGATAGCATCACAGGGGTGTTTGAGGGCATGAACGTTTCAAGGCTTCTCTCTCATTTTGCCTACACCACTCTGCTGCCATTTGCTGTACAGCTGCATATATGTTGGCCAGAACCATTTGAGGAGCGTAACCGCTCCTTTCTTTTGGCAGCGTGCAGGATTAACTCTTGTAGACATGAAAGGGTCTACAAAGAATTGAACGTCAAGAAATTTTACATAAAAGCAAGTAAAAATTATTAATAGGGTTGACTGCTGGTAAAAATACAAATTGATTAAAAATATACTACTAATTAAGGGGTTCCCATAAGAACAGCTTTGGGAAAACTACTGGAAAATTAATCTACTGGAATTAGCTGCTTCTGTTACAAGATTTTCCCAGAAAGAGATCTCCCAGTATAATCCATGAGTCCTTTTCCCAGGCAGTAGAGGATATCAGCTCTAGGAGTCTGCTTTGAATTTAAATGTATTTACATTCATTCATTCAATTTCTCAGAAATGTTAAAACCAACTGAAAAAAAAAAAAAGTAGTTTAGTTACACAGTGTATCAGTAATTTAATGACAAGTACAAATGAGGCATAAAGAACATAAAAATCCCTGACTCCACAACTCAGGCTGGGAAGTGCTCATTAGCTATTGCTAGCACTCTTCAGCAAACATGAATGGTGTATAAAGGAAAACACCACATAAGAGATAACAATATCACTCAGCTATTAAACTGTAATACAAACTATATCAAAAGCATGCTAAAAGCATACAAAATAAAATCAATTCAATAAAGTGAGAAAAAATAATTGTAGTATATTGGCCATCAAGCTAAGGGTTAACTTTTACATCAGCTTTAAATAATAAAACACAGAGGCTTTGCAACTTTCTGAGGCTGCATTCAAAAGAAGCAGCTTTCAATTCCTTGCCCTTAAAGCTAACATTGGCATATTGTGCATAAGCGTAGTTCTTAAAAACTTAGAATCATAACATTATGGAATCATTTAGGTTGGAAAAGACCCTTGAGATGATAGAGTCCAACTGGAAATCTAACACTACCAATTCCACCACTAAACCGTGTCCCTAGGAATGACATCTACATGTCTTTTAAATACCTCCAGGTATTTATGACTCAACTACTTCCCTGATTACACTCCACTTGATTACGATAAAAACTAAAATGGGTACCAGTGATCTCAGATTATTCCATATTTACAGAACATTTTCAGCAGAGAAGAATGTAAGAATTAACTCAATGTTCCCACAGTCAATCAAGGTTATATCTTGCAAATTGTTCTGTTTAAGTAAAAGCTTGTAAACAAAGCCAGTAAGATGCTATCTCCTATGAAAAACAAGTGCCCTTATATGAGCAAGTGCTTTTTAAGGGTGATATAGTGTAAGCATTGAGGATGGGAATGAATACAGAATTTAGGTCCTACTGCAGACACGTAGAACTGGGGCACACAAGTCCTATCCCAGCAGCCGTCCCCAGTGATTCCCAAGCTCTGGAAAGGCGTGAACTCCTGCAAAGCTCAGGCAGCACCCGTCGTGCTCGGCATGCCCAGAACCACCCCACGCTGGGCTGCCCGTAGCCCACCTCCCATCCCTGCTCTGGCCAGAAACCCTGAGAAACCAGAGGCACCTCCACCTCCCTCTCGGCAGAGGCCCTGTTTTGCCACGTATTTTCTGGAGCAGCTCAGGACAGGTTGCCACATGGGGCTTCCCACACCATGCACTTCTTGCCAGCTGAGGCCACTCGTGATTCTGCTCCTGCCGCTGCTGAGGTTTTTTGCTAATTGTTTAGTGATCAGAACACTTGCCCCCAAAGTGGCAAACTTGCTTGCAAGCCCTGCTGAGACTGTATGCTTCAAAACAGTATCTTTAGCTTTCCAAGTCACTGCTTTAATTAGCAGGACAGAGGACAACTGAGGGAAAATGGGTGCAACTTTTATTCCTGTATAGAAAGCTGTGTTATTTTGCAAAAATAACTGAAAACTTTGTTAACCTGAAAAAAAAAATCATTAAAAAAATAAAAGTGAGAATATTTACAGAATACTAACAGAATTCTGTTTGAACCAGAGCTTGAGCCCTGTACTGTGTAGTTAAATTTCCCAGTTTTATTTCGGTTTTCTTTGAGCGTGCCCAGAAATTCCAGGAGCAGAATGACATCTCCCCCGGGGGAACCTGAGCTCCCTCCTTCATGCAGAGAATGACAAGCCGAAGAAACTGTGTCTAATGACTGAGAGATGGTATTTTATTACTGCTACTAGCAGTTTAATGCCACACAGAGAAACAATTCCCCTGGAAGAAACAAGATTCTGACTTCTCTTCAGCCCACCAAGTACTCAAACCACTAAGGCAGAAAGTGAGGTTTTCACTGTGCAAGTGTCCTTTTTTCCCACTGTTTTCATTAAGCCTCAATTTCAGTGCAGAAGCTCACACTTTCAGGAAGTAAAGATTTTTTTTATATATATGTGTGTGTGTATATAGACTTTGACACGTATTTATATATCTTTGAGATATATATATATAGACACATATTGATGCTCGATGTCAGGAATTAATTGTGTCATCAATACAACATTCACATCCCAACAATTTGCCAAAGTAGTTTTATGATCCCATGAAAATATGGATCTTTTTCAATTTTGTATTTTTGGAACACATTAAAAAAAAGAAAAAGTGGTGTGGAAACAGTAAGTTTGGAAGAGAAAAGCTGACTGCCAATCCCTCTGTTCATACAGTAGAACATGCACATTTTCCAAGCTGTAAGCAAGAACTTGTAAGCAAGAACTGTCTCTCTTAGCATACTGAATTATCAAAATGTATTGTTTCCAGTCAATGAAAAATAAAAACATTACATTAATAATATTTTAAAAAATGAAATTTGAGGAAATTTGGATGATTAGTGTAGTATATTTTCTTTTTTTTATTACTTTTTTCCACTAACTGCAAGATACATGGTAGAAGTCCGAAGACTTTCACAACATGCTATGTGAGAAAGCTGGTTTTACATTTTTGGAAACTTTGAATTCAGAACACTGATAACTCACTTTTCTCAACACTTTTTTTCAAAAATACTCTTAAAAGCAGGGCAAGTAGTCGTAACAGGGTGTTGTAGAATGTATATTTATTTCTGACGTTTTCAGGTGGGCATAGCACAAACTGATAGAATCTACATGAGCCCCAGAAGTCCTTTTGCCACCCATTGCACACTAGTTTATGGAAATTGTGAGTGATTACTACATTTCAGATGAACTTCTTTAGTCACTGTTTATACTCCTCTGGGTAAATTCCTTTCCTGCAACCTGGAAAGCAGTCACAGGGATGAAGCCAGTTAAGCTGATAAGTGTAGAAGAAACTGCTGAAAATGTTTACTGATAAAGGAAGATCATGCTGATTAGCCAAATGAGCCAGAAAATGAGGGCTAATCTTAGGTATAGGAAAGGGAAACATACACTATAAACTGCTAGTAAAATGCTAAAACCAATGCAAAATCTCTTTGGATCACTTCACGAAACTGCTATGTAAAGCACAGATCATTTTATGAATTCATGTAGAGTCAAGTGATACCTATGCACCTGCACAATTTTTTCTCTTTCCATGGCACATAAATAGACCTTTGTTACTTATCCAACTTTTGTTCCCTGCCCTCAATACCATTTGATTTCGAGTAGGAATTCTGCATCAAGAACAAATAGGGTCTCTACCAGCCTTTGAAATGGAAATGTAGAAGTCTCAGTGTGAAATTGTAAAAGTCCTTGATATGCAATCTGCTTGACCTGCAGACTACATCTGAAAAGTGCTGGCCTATGTGTTGGAAGCCCTGGTGTTATACACCATCATAAAACAGCTCACTTCTACCACCGGTCTCTGCTGTAACAACTCACCATGAGTTTTTAAAAAAGTGGTTTTCTCTGATGGTGGATACATGTAGATTTAACGTCGGACGGTCAACTGGGAATTGAGTATATATTGCATATAAGTATTCTGAATATTCATGAAACCTAGGGAAACACATTTAAGGCAATATTATACACTTAAATATGTGTGAAATTTCTTCTGGCTTCCTTGCAAACTCACCAGTGCAGGACTGGTAGGCAGAAGCCTTACTCTGTAAATTGTCCTGAGGAAGGTTTATTCTCATATACTTACAACTGATTGCCAGTGTTTTCAACCTAGGGGTGAAAACAAAAGCCATGAAAAAATGAACAAAAAATATAGCATCATTGCTTGACTTATTTTTTGAAGGTACTAAAAAATATTCAGGAAAGCGGGATAACAATGAGCTTTGTGGACCAAATTTGTAAAAGGATCCTAACACTGCAGTGCTACTCAAATATGGCCACACCGATGATCATCACAAAAAAACCCCTATTCAAATTCCTGTTCTAGCTTAGAAAGATGCTTTCCTTACACACACTCCACAGACTGAGGCACCAAACAGCTTCATGCTCTCAAGAGCAGCATGCTCCTACACAGTCACAGCAGGAAGCAATTAAGGGACTTCTCTGAAAATTAGGTGCCTCCAGACATGGCAATTGCTGACTTGGAGCTTCCAGACTATTACAGCAGTACAGAAAGGCCTAAAACATAATTCAGCAGCAGAAACATTGCATGTCTTTAAGCCAAAATCTTTATCTTAATTCTAAATGTTATACTGAAATGTAATCTTTCTTTATGTCACTGTTAATTACTGGTTTTACTACAAGCTCACATTTCTATGCAGCTCTGCAAACCAAGGTTGCAGATAGATATTAGACACAATTTGCAAATTGTGCCCAGAAGAGTAACTGCTACTGGGCAAAATGCCTGATGGGTTGTTTAACATCCCAGTCCTAACCAGGTTTTGAAGTTTTGGTGGCTAGGAAAAAGTGTCATCTGCAGACACAGCAAATTAACGTGGAAGACACTGAAGGACAGCACATACGAATTTCCATATTGTCCTTATTCAGACTTGCATTACATCTAACTACAGAAGAAGCTCTATACTCATGAAAACATATATAAAAGCACAATAAAATGTTAAAAAAGATAGATCCTTTTCATTTTAAAAAAATTTATTGGTGGCTATATTATTATTTTAAATAATGTAAAGATTACAGAAAACAATTTTTGTTTTATTCGAGACTAAGATTTAACAAGAAAAGCTTGGATAGAAGACAGAGATTTGGAAAGCTGGGGACCCGGGACCATGCAGGAGGTCCCACGTTTCAGCCAGGTCCCACTAGGGGGGGGTGTGAGATAAAGGAGACCCCCGGTCCCCGCAGCGGCGGTGGCTGCGCTGCTGCCGGAGGCTTGCTGAGCCCCGGGGGAAAGGGGCTCCGGTTTGGTGGGGGGCGAAGGAAAGCTGGGGGCGGAGGAAGGGTGCAGGTCGGTGGCAGCGATGCCCGCGGTGAGGCACCGGCTGTGGCAATGACACCGAATCCCCCGTATGGGAACCCGCCTCCTACCAGAGAGGCACCCCGCTGCCCAGCTTTTTCAGTGAGTCCTTACACCCCCATCAGTCTATACATACATTCATGTACACACACACACACAAATACAATCGAACACTTTTAGTAATATCTATTAAAAACAATATACATTTTTGTGGTTCTACTCCCAGCCCCCAAAAGAATAGAACTTCATGAATGCAAGAATTAACTATAAATGTTAAAAAATGTCACTTGGTTATCAAGAGTTTTGGTTTGTTATGGCCATTCGTCTCTTATTTCAGGAATGAATATCCGAGAATTTGAGGCTAGTGAGTTTTGAAGGGCTTCCACCTGAAACAGTAATGATTCTTGAAATACATTTCAAGGTCTTTTGTATCATGGTCTATAATATATACTTGCCATAACACTTTCAGACTTTGACAAACTGATCAACAATTTCAGGTTGGTTTTAGTTTTCCAGTGAAAGCCAAGATAAGTTACAGGAAGGTTTGTTTCACTATCCATCAGCTTGGAACATCTGCAAAATCAATCAACGTTCACTGAAGGCAAGTGCATGCATCTCAGAAGTTCAGTTCTTATTTTTCCTCTTGTACCAGGATTTCTGCATTACACATGAAATACAAAATGTACATAGTGTAGTGATTTGGCTAGTACCCCAGAGTTTTCAAAGTCTATTAGTACAACTAATTAATTGCCATTAATTGTCTTCCAGGTTCTTTACTATCATTCATATTTCTCTATTAAAACACTGTAGGTCTTCTCAGAGCAATATATTGTATCCTTTTGTCAATAAACCTACAACACAGGCATTTTTCATTAAAGGTGTCAGTCAGCTGTATATGAAGTGAGCAATTACTTATAATTGATTTGATCAATTCCTTCTGGGCAATATGACAGAGGAATTGTTTTAACAACAATTTCAATTGCACAGAATGTATATCCTTAATGTTTTTGTCTGGAAATATGTTCACCTGCAGTAAAACCAGGTGCTTCGATGACTTGAGATCTAATTATCTCTAGAACCTTTGAAATTACTTTACAATAAGTTAATAGGAAAAGTATCAAGTAATAATGATATCTAAGGATATGCCGCCACTTGACATCACTTCCAGAAAAGGCACTAATGTGTTTGGGACATAAAAAGAATATTGCGTAAGATAAATAACCATAGCTAACATGTGACTTCACTGGCAGATGCAGGCAGCAGGAATTTAAACCCTTTCTTATTACTATTCATATTACTATTTATAATATAATCAAATCACAGGCATTCCTCCACTCATACTGTAGATAAAAGTTAATGTTAAGGGAAACAAATTAGCAAAACATCAAGAATATTCCCATTTCCATCAGTCTTAAGTTGTAGCAGTTATGAAATGTTGACTGCAATAGGTATAGTGAATAGTAATGCATTTAGACATTTTCCATCTTCACATGATATTTCCAGGCACAGTTTAATAATTACAACTGTACTCATTGTTCAAAATTATCCATGTAAATGTTTATGTTAATGTATTTCAGGAATGCCTCAGGAATGCTCCTGATGCTCATGATTCCTACCCTTGTTTCTAAGATTAGCTATTTGTAGGCTACAGTTTGTGTTGCTATTTTTTTCTACTGCCTGATTGATTTAATCTTAAACCCACAAGGGACCTTCCAGAAGATCATGTGTACTCCTCTAGTTCACCCCTAATAAAAAGACATGTACGAAACCACATTCATCTGATTTTAATATTTGATTTTCAGCAAAAGTCTCTGATAATAACTTTTATCCTGTATGACTATCCTTAAGAAACTGCAGAATACAGTGGGTGTGTTGTAGTAAAATCTTGAGTTATTTGGCTCAGTACGAAACTATGAGGGTGCAAAAAAAAAAGCATAATAGGTACACTACTTAGGAGGTCAAAATAATCTAATGTACTCTCTTGGCCATAAGCTTTATGACTCCACTGATGACAATGATACAAATATGAATTTTAATTAAATACATTTTCACTGAGTTTATCCTGCAGAAATTTTTTGTGTCCATGACAAATCTTCCAATGCTGGCTGCAACTGAATTATGTACAAACAAATCAAGACAGTAGGCAGAACAGTATAATTTACATTCCAAGCCAGTAATACAAATTGAAATGAAGGATAGTGGCAAAGTTTGGGGTTTTCCTGTTTGCCTGATTATTTGGTTTTCTGCAGGGAAGGTGAGAAAATACAATAATTGAAAATAGAAGGCAGACTGCTAAAGATGCTCTTGAATGAATGAAAATCTTTTCCAACTATCAGGGAATTGAAACTAAAATTTCATTGCTTTTGTTCTCAGTCTTTGTATGACTGTTGTTTATAACTAACTTGAACAAAAGCCCTTGAAAGACGGCAATTCCAAAATGGCAAAACCATAGATGAGAGGACCTAATGAAAGCTGTTTCCAGTGCTAAATCTTCTGATTTTGTATTTCAACAACTGAGGTCTACTCCTTCATTGTACTGGGGAGAGGTGAAATCTAGTCATAGGAAAATCAGAGATGTCTACTTCTTGTGTCCTCTTTGAAGGCTGTGGAGATTAATTTCCATGCAGTGAACAGTATAAAGAGATATTGCCAAAGTCATGGGCGATTTTTAAACATCAAGTAAAAGAAGATGAAACAATCTGAAAAAGAAACGTATCACATGAAGATGAAAACCTCTTATTGAAAGCCGTGCACTGCATGATGGATGTGCACAAACTTATTCAAAGCACACTTTTCCATGGCAATTTCTAGTAAACTATTATCTCTTTAGAAAAGATGCTGTGATATTTTAGAATTTCTGGTAGCTGGAAAGACCTGTCAACACAGAACTGCACTTAGTAGTTGTATATCCTATAGGAGTGTGTGAGATTTTCATGGAAGAAAAAAGCACGTAGATTTCTATGAAATATTAATGATACAAACAGACAGTGATAGGATTAATGCTTTGATCTAGATCATACTTCTGTAAATGCAATCTGATTTGTTCTTCAAACAATCAGATCGAGGTATTTGTTTCATTGTGATCATCACACTGGCTTAGATTTTCCATTTGCCTTTTTGGTTTGGGGTTTGTTTTTTTTTTTTTCTGTTTGTCTTTTTACTGTGTTGTCTATTTGGTTTCACAATGACCAGTGTTCCTACTCAGTATTAGGAACTTTGCTGGATTAACATAGTTCTCAAAATCAGATGGAGTATCCAAACAACTTGGACTTTGAATCATGGCTCAGGGTGGAGCAAATAATGGATACATGTAGGAAACAGGAATTACCTCAGCTGTAAGGACCTACTTTGAGACATAATTCCTAGAAGTACCTTGTTAATGTAAGATTTAATGGTTGGGTATAATGAGTAAGAAGTGTAACTCCATTATGAATTTTATGCAAAGTCACAGAGTGCACATATGCAGCGCCATGCCATTAATGGTGTGGGTAGATCTTGCTCATTTGATTGCCTTTTTTTCCCCAACTTTTGGAAACTATTCCGTTTTTGTCAAGCAGGGTTATGCTCTCTACACATGCCACCACTGGCAACACATGGAAGTAAGGTATAGCTATGAAAGTGGTTGGATTAAATAACAGATTTAACTTTTTTAATATCACATTTCTCTTGCACCAGTTGTATCTACTGTATCTGGGACAGATAACCTGCCTTAAAACTCACAACTAGAAAAATCAGAATAATTAATATCTGGTAAGTAGGTGCGAACTTTTATCTGGAGGAAAAGGAGAACAAGAAAATTGTTTGGGGATTGTGATAACTAATCAGGGAAGGCTATTCAAGTCTATCAGTCTCAACGCCTTCTCCCTAAACCGAAGTTCCACCAGTCTTCCAGTTATCCCCTGATCTAATTTCTCCTGTAGATTAGTCCTTCCCATGCTCCAGATTGTTATCCAAAAATTGCTTCTGAGGCTGTGCTTTTGCACAGGTGAATGCACCACTGTGATTTGTGAAATGATCAACAGGTTCATATCTTATTCCCATAATCTTAGTACCAACAGTTTAAAATGAAAAATTTTTCACTTTCTGAGAGCAATTTTAAGTAAACCTCCATTTCCATGGAGACAGGGATTTTCTTAGTGGTGGTTCTCTATGTGATTGTAGGAGCTGGTTGCCTTACTCCCAACTTTTCCTCCAGCTGCAAATACAAATAGAGGTATAAGAATTCCTCTCAGATGGCTTTCAAAATAACTTGGCTATTGAAGGATTAACGTTCAGTTTCTGTTCCTTGGTGTTCTTCCCTCCAAAGCATAATTTACTAAAAGGTAAGACTGTTGAATTTTCTTTCTACCTTGAATTGGTGCATGAGAAAACAGCTGGTTTTGCATGTGATTCACTTTGGAGTTTAATTACTAAATTTCTTGAGATTGTTATATATTTGAATTTGCTGAATTATTAAATAATGCTGCAGGGTAATGCAGTTGTTCATGGTCTGCCTATTCAAAAATGTGGAGGCAATTTTATCAACATTTTTAATAGAAATTCATATTGAGACCCAAGTAGCCAGCTATTAATCTGAACAATTTCTGTCATACTGAGGCAAGAATATTGATGGCTGTATATTTGTCAGAATGCAGAACAAAATGATATGAAATCATTTTAATAAAAGGCAAGTACCTCTTCAGCTCAATTTTAGTTGACGTTTACTTCCACTATTTATTTGAACCATTATCTGTTGCAGTCCAATTAAAAAGACAGATTGGACTGAACCCATATTTGGAAGAACATGGCATATCACTTTCTCCTGCTGTCAAAATTCTGTTTAATTAGCACTGAAATTTGCGGCACCTTCCTTGCCTCCTAAATTACTGTAGCCAGCTAAAATGCAATATGTTTCTGTACCTGCAAAGTATTCAAGATAATCAGGAAGATGCAAGTTGTGCCTTAGCTCAGAATTTTCAGAGTCTCCTACATCCCTAGCTGAATGCACTCACAAATAAAATCTTTACCAGTATCAAAGAAGCAGATCACCCGGAAATACACTCAGATTTGTTCCAAGGCAATGAAGCTATTCAATAATTAAGGCGAGTTGAATCCATTGCTATCTTGTTCTGAAAGCAAATCTGTTATTTTAATGTTCAGCGTGCTCAGTAGTGTGTATACGTAAGAAAAAGCAGGAGGAAGAATCGCTAACTGCAGAAGCATTAAGGCCCATATGTTCCCAACAGCTGCACAAGCTGGAAAATTGTCAGAAGCCGGGCAGTATCAGTCTAACAATGTCACCTGCCTGAGCGCGCAGGGTGCAGGGCTTTAATGTCACAGTCAAATTGCCGCATATGCTGCTGTCTCAATGATAGCTGTGGAGACATAGCCTACTCCACCAGTACCCTTCATCTTCCGGGTGATTTTAGTGAAATAAATAGCATCTTTTTGCCCGACAACTCCTTATGGAGTTTCAGTGGGATGGCTTCCAGGACAAGAGGCTGCTCTGCTGAGGAAGGTTGGCAGACTTTGGTAGGGAAAATTAATCAGGAGCAAAAAGGTGGGAAAAACTGAGGGGCAACAGAATCTGTATTTACAAATAATATTTTCTTTTTCTTTTTCAGAACTTGGCACCATCAGGAGCAAGAATTTCTATCTGGGCACCAGAAACTTCAGTAAGGGGGTGCTGCATTGAAGCAGTTTGCCACCCGAGTACTATGATTACATCGGAGACACCCGTCTCCTTTTCTGATCTGCCCAACCACCACTAACTGTCCCTGTTGACCCTACCTCTTCGGGGTGGGAGCTGCAGGGCATGGGTTTATTCTTACAGAATATCTCACATGGATCACCCTTGACACAGCTCAGAGACCACAGTGGAAGCAGTACGGTACCCAGTTTTCAAGCACCACTACAACATGGAACAAAATTAATTCCTAATTTCTTGCTAGACTATTATAAAATTGTTTCCATTGACACATCCTAAGGCTCTTGTCCAGGTTTGTCCTTGTGAAGACTGAACTAAGTTCTGTGTCTCCACTATGAAACTCCCACCATTTTGATGTGCATTGAACCGGAGCTCTTCCTAAAGCTGGGTAAAGAGTTCTTCAAGGTGAGTTGAACTGTGCAGCTTTGAAATATGGTTTTTTATTAGGAACCTGACAAGTATCACATTTCTACCTTGTGCATTCATTCTTTGAAATATAACTACAGTCAGATTCTAATATGCCAAACACCTATGCCTCTTTTTCCTGTCATCTATGAAAGAGTATTTTTTTGATATAGAAAACTAGCTGTCTATTTTTTTTTTGTTTTTGGCTTCCCTGGAAAACAAAAACTATGGGTTCTAATTTGAGTGATAACATCACTTCAAAATGATGAATTGTCACTTCACCTGCAAAAATTCAAAATTGCTAAGAATAACAGACTCCAATAGAGATGTAACTTGGAGGAAAAACTCCTATGACAGCAGGTTTTTTTTCTGTGCTAGAAAGCAGGTTAAATAAGACACTGCTAAGGCTAAATTCATCTCCCATCAGAAATCATAAGCCCTTGCATTTTATTTAAAACATAAAGAAAATGAGTTGATTTGCTTTAATTTTCATTTGTTTTAACTTCTGTGTCCACAGCTCTGATCCCACGCTGCAATTCATTTCTGCATGAAGTGCCTCAAAGTTAAGGGGGAGGAGCATATCAGTGAAAAGCAAACAGACTGAACTAACACGGTAGACTTAAATGACAGGTACTGTTTCATACACAGGACACAGGAGCCTAAACAGGAAATAAGTAGATGTTAAGGATGAAATTTAGTTTCAGGAATTGCACACAGTGAAACTGCCTATATTTACAGGTGGCTAGGGATGTTTGGTGCACTTAGGATAGCCATGGGACTGGGAGAAAATCATAGAAATATAGCAGATGCTCAGCTCTCTGGCAAGACTTGCCTTTAAGCTCACCTTTAGTTAGCTCCTCTTAAATGCACCTTCAATTTAAGCTTACCTGAAAGAAACACAGAAGGCTTGATTCAGTGGACTGAAACAGGCATCTAGTGCCGTTTGAGACGCCCTAGGGCATTTGAGACATGCACATGTGTCTGGCAGATGTTACATAGGACAAACAGGATGCCTACACTGTTCTGGAGCAGCTGGGTATCACACACTGTGCCCGAGGACATCTCAAACAACACTAAATGCCATTTTTAGACAACTGAATTTGCTGCTTACTGTCCCCCAAAAAGTTTGAAAACCATTAGCCACAATAATGTATTGTAATATAGCAAATGAGGGCCACACTTAACTAAGGAATTTTCATGTGAATTGCTCCAGAATAAAAACTGGATTTTGTTAACAGATGGATTATTTCCCCATTGTTGTCTTAACATTGTTCCAAAGCATGCTCAGTCCATCTGCAGGGCACTTTACAGTCCTCATTGCCAATGACAACTCACAAATACCAAGCAAGATGGTTTTGCATTGCCCAATTCTGCACAGCCGTGTGTTTCACATAGCAAACAGACCTAACACTTGCCCAAACACCACCACTAAGAGCCCAGGTAGGGCCGGAAACAATTTTATGAGATTCCTCTGAGTTCACTAAACAGAATGTTTTCGTTAATTGTACTTTCATTCTCAGCACCGATGATGTGGAAATTAATGACCCAGATGTAGGCAGAGCTGAAGCAAAGGCTGGTGATTGCTGCAAGAGCCCCTGAGCGCCTGCACACTGCTGTTGCAGACAGTCTGTCAGGGGAAAGTGTTAAGCAGTCACATACCCAAAGAAGTCTAGCAGAAAAGCTATTCCACATGAAGTCTGTGAATCCGTGTCTTAACGTGGACCACGCCCCAGGTAATTCAGTTTGTGTTTTCTTTTGGCTCCTGGTTATGTGATTCAGACTTATGGAGATTTTGAAAGTTTATTTCAGCCAGATTCTCCTGTCAGTTACAATATTATAGATGAAGGATAACTTCCAATGGACTAATTTACTAGTGTAAAATATGCAAAACCAAGGAAATAAATCGAATAATTTTAGATTGCCTATGTGCCTTCTACCCATTTACCTGTGTGCTGCTAAATCCCTTCTGAATCTGTTCTGTTTACTCTTCTAGTTAGCAACTTCTTGATTAAAGAATGTAATTTTACTTTGTTGTTCTAAGACCACTAGAATCTTCTAAAAGAAGTGATTTCAGTATTTTATAAACTAGCTGATTTATCTCTACTTCCACTGAACCTTTATCATCAATGTAAATACTTTAAACAAGTGAAGGGTTCTGCCTTTATCAGGGTTAAGATTTACAGTTCTAAATGCCCAGCATTTGCCCAGCAGTATACTTAATACTAGTACCAGAAAGACGCAAATCAGCAAGTTTACAGAGTTAAAGCAGGCAAATTAAAGAACCTTGAAAGCTGAGAAATGGCAAAATATTAAACTGAAAAAGCTCAATACTGGTGGTGAGGCACTTTTGAAGAGAGATGCTAAATGTGTGTGCATTGAGTTTGCATGGCAAGGTTTTGGTAGCATGGGGGGAGATACAGGGGTGGCTTCTGTGAGAAGCTGCTAGAAGTTCCCCCTATGTCAGACAAAGCCAATACCAGCTGGCTCCAAGATGGACCTGCCATTGGCCAAGGCCAAGCCCATCAGCAATGATGGTAGTGTCTCTGGGATAACACATTTAAGAAGGGGAAAAACCCCTGCACAGCAGCAGTCAGAAGAGAGGAGTGAGAATATGTGAGAGAAGCAACTCTCCAGACACCAAAGCCAGCGAAGAAGGAAGGGAAGGAGATGCTCCAGATACTGGAGCAGAGATTCCCCTGCAGCCCATGGTAAAGATGATGGTGAGGCAGGCTGTCCCCCTGCAGCTCATGGAGTTTAATGGTGGAGCAGATATCCACCTGGTGCCCATGGGGGAACCTGTGCCAGAGCAGGTGGATGCCCAAAGAAGGCTGTGACCCTGTGGGAAGCTGGCACTGGAGTAGGCTCCTGGCAGGACCTGTGGCCCCATGGAGAAAGGAGCCCGTGCTGGAGTGGGTTTGCTGGCAAGACTTGTGATGCCATGGAAAGGACCCACACTGGAGTGGTCTGTTCCTGAGGGACTGCACCCCATGGAATGGACAAACACTGGAGCAGTTCATGAAGAATTCAGCCTCTGGGAAGGACTCACATTGGAGTTAGTGAGGGACTGTCTCACATGGGAGGAACCCCACACTGGAGCAGAGGAAGAGTGTGAGGAGTCCTCGCCCTGAGGAAAGGAGCAGCAGAGACAAATGACCCGGACA
>JAOXNO010000024.1:68312319-68324265 GCA_028565335.1 Limnodromus scolopaceus
TGGAAGTTGTACTGTGGGACAGAGCAGCCTCAGAAGACAGAGGAGAGGATGCTGTGACTTTTTACTAAATCGATGACACAGGCAGAGCACACAGAGCATGGTGTACAGCCAGTGTTTCACACGCAGCAGTAAGCAGCACTGGCCAAGCACTGGCCTCCTTGATGGTGGGAAAAGTGGGAGCTTTATGGCTGACTGGAATGCTCTGTCCCTCTGATCTGGCAGAGGTTCGTGTAGCTCACTGCATCCCTGTGCAGCTGCCTGCTTGTTTTCTTCAACGGACCATGGCTTCCTATTCTTCATACCAGTCAGGCGCAAGCTGGATGTTTCATGGGAGGGAAGGTTATACCATCAGACATTAATGATGTAAGCATTATTTCTGATACACATAATGGAAAATTAAAAGGTTTGCAGTATGCTTGCATAGTGTGTGACTAGGAATGTGGGACAATATGGAGCCGTGATGAAACAAAAGCCTAAAACAATGGAAACACCTATTTATTCCTAGGTATTTCTGCCACAATTGCATCATTATACCACTAGATAGAGCAGCTGCTGTTGCTTTCGCTGGTAGTCATTGCATGCATAGTCAGCGTGGGTCTAATGACTATTGTTTGTGCCCAGATCAGCGGCCACAGGCGTTGGCATCGCTATGGATGACTATATGATGTTTGCTGTACTGTGCACATCGTTAGGCAGAGCTTATCATTACCAAGGGAGAAACTCTGCAGCCCTGCCAGGTAGGCAGGGATCCCGTCCTGGGTTCCTGGGACCAGCTTTCCATCGCAGGCACCCTGTATCTAGAGAACACAGTCAGGATTTAGGTTGCAAATGGCTTCATTTCTGTCAATAGCCTTCTTTATTCTTTTGGGTAGATAATAAAGTATAGCAGCTTAAGATAGACTCAGGTTGCTGAGTCTTTGGGTTTTTCCCCACAGAAGAAAAATAGCGAGGAAAGGAGAGCCTCCGAGCTGTCGATTGTACTGAAATGCAGCCCAGCTCTCACTGCAGCACCATCTCCCCAGGCCCATTAGGCTTGCTAAGTGCTATCTGCAGCTCTGCTCGGGAGCACTGAGAGTGGAAGCTTTTATTACTAGCTGGTCCCACTGAACATAACTGAAAAAGATTTTGCAGCCTAGAACAAAATGTAGGAATATAAATGAAATTAACTCTGTCTTATCTAGCAATCATTCAGTAATTTTTAAGAATAAGAATTTATCTCAGGATTCTCTTTCATTCTCAACCTCCCAAACCTTAATCTTTGATATTCATTAGCTAAATAACTGGTTTAAATTTATGGTTTTGTCCTAAATGTCTAGGCAAATTTAGGCTTTACTGGTTTTCGTTCCCCCCTCCCTGCTACTTTGTACAGACTGATTCAGGTCATAAGGGGGCAATAATGCCACCAACCCTACCTTCAAAATATATTAAATAACTGCTAATTCTCCACGCAGTAAGTTATGTTTTTATGCAAAATTAGTTTAATTTTCCTTACTGTTAATAAATCCATTTAAAGCATTATTGAGTAACACAGGGAAAACAGGTCTATAGAATGATTCTGCGTAACAAAAGTTACCTGTTGTCACACATGCAGAGAGGAAAAAACAATGCAGTGAAGCAAAATGCCTGTTTAGGAGGAGTACATCTATGTTTCAACAAGGTGGCTCTCACTTTCACAATGCACACCCATCCATCATTCTTTAAAGAATTCTAAGAAGAACTAATAACTAAAGAACTAATAAACTTCTTTTTCAGTGTGGTTTCAGCTTTTTAAGAAAGAGTTACAGCCAGTGAGGCACCTTGCCACTATGCTGCAACCTTCTCGCTGCTCGGTGCCTGCAGACACATCTGTCTGGCTGTTTTCATGCTTCTCTCTTCTCCCTCACTTCAGCAGACCAGCAGACCACAACCACAGGCACAGTGGGGAAATGCTCCTGTGATGTGGTTTCTGAAATCTGGCTCAGTTTCTCCTCGCTTGGCAAAGGCTTATTCACTTCCATGCTCTGAGCCAATCCTGTTCCCAGTCAATGATAGCTGTTTGAATGCATTTGAGCGCTGAATTTGGCTTTTTGTGTTCAGCTGCTTTCACAACGACTTCTTCTGACTCAGTGCTCATCCTGGCAAATAAATTCCATTTTTAGTAAGTAGAGTTGCCACTTAGCAGGTTTTTTTATTTTATTAGTGAGTAGATCTATTCCTACTTCACGTTGATTTTGTTTTCTCCTTTTCTTAAATTAAAAATCAAAACCTCATTTCTAAGAACTGTTTAGAGTTTACACTAGATTAAATTTTCAGGTGTAAGTAACATATTGTTCAATCTTAATGGAAGGAAGGGAAATGGCAATATCAAGCATATACATCTCAGTTGAAGTTCACCGGAATTTAACGGAACAAAGAAATATTTCATTGACTCTAAGTGCTCCTTCTTCTCCTCAAAATCCTCCTGCAAAAAATAAGAGAAGAAAAAAGTCTTATAGAACAAGCTGCTACAATGTTAATAATGGAAAGTGTTAAAAAGCCAAGATATGTCATCCCCACTTCCCTTGGTCTCCTTCTAGTAAGAAGGGTAGGTGGCATCTTATTACTTGTAGTTAGGGAGATTTAGCTGAGTTTCAATATAGTAAAAGGAGAGTAACTCTTAAATACATTTCTGATGGCTATCTGCAACTGTGCCATTAGCCAACATGAATAAGAAGGTGCTTCAGTAACATTCAACAATGCATCAATTAAAAAACAGCCTTTATTTGGCTTAAATTACAACAGAAATTTGATAAAAGATAGTTTACGAGCTAACAGGTTAAATTCAGTGCCTGGAATAATCTTATTGAAGTAAATTGAATGGCGTGGTCTCCAAGGGTACATTTGCTCAAAAACTTTTGAAACAAAATGAACAAAACTGCAAAAGATGCTGTTTTATAGCATTTTATTTAAAATCAATAGTGACTTCTATGAACACCAACAACCTCTGGAGCACCAAGTAAGAAGTACAATCAGCAAACACATCTGCAGAAAATATTTATTTTTTAACTCCAGACAATAACTTTTTATTTTCTATGCAGTTCACATCTCCATTGCTCCATTCTTCCCCTGTATAATCTGTTAATCATTTTTCAAGAAAATGGTTTTAAACAGGACAGAAACAAAAAATCCTGCATATCCCTTTACCTTCTGCCTACAGGTAAACCACCCAGCCTGATCATTCAGGTTGTTTAAGTTTTGAATACCTCCTGGCTTTCATTGCCTTGAAACAATTTTTATCATCTCCCTTGCATGTTTCAGTCATGTCTTCTTTTCTCCCTTATAAAAATTGCTGCAGGTCACTTGACATATATTGTCAGACCATTTTGACTCCAAGGAAAATAGTAATTTACCTTCCTGGTTTGAAAGCCTTATATTTTAGGAAGGACCTTTTCTCCAAATGTTGATTCCCAGAGCCATATCCAAACCTAAGGCTACTACTGAACAGATATCCAGCAAGGATCTTGATGAGCAAATTGAACAAACAAACAAATAAAATTCCTCACTAAAATACTGAGAGACTGCTAAGTAGGCTCCTCACTCTCAAACATATTTCATAAATGAAGTTGTCCTAAATGAAGGAAGGCATATTGCTGATGAGGAAAAGAAAGAAGGAACCTTCCTCCACCTTCATAAGGCAAGATCAAACACTTTGTATTCTGTTCTTATGAAACTATCACAGAAAGATTGGGGACACAGCAAAAAGATATATCAAGGAGAAATCTGACATGTCAATTGCTAAAACATTTTAAACCCGTAATAGGATAGAGTGACAGAGAAAGATTTTAGGGAATCTTTTCTTACCCTGATAATCTGATGATCAATGAATAATCTGGTGATCAATGGTTTTTACTCAGGCTGTCAAACTGTCACAAGTGGGGTCCCCCAGGGATCAATACTGGGTCTCACGCTGTTCAACATCTTCATAAGTGGGATTGAAAACGCCCTCACCAAGTTTGCTGATAACAGTAAACTGGGTGTTGAGGTGGACATGTCAGAAGGGCTAGCCGTGTTACAGAGAGATCTGGACAGGCTGGAAGAGTGGACGAGCAAGAACTGCAGGGAGTTTAACAAAGACAAGTGCAAGGTCCTGCACATGAGACAACATAATCAAAGAGTCCAGTACAGGCTAGGATCTGTGCGGCTGGGCAGCAGCCTTGCTGAAAAGGAGCTAGGGGTGCTGGTGGACAACAAGCTGGATATGATTCAGCAGTGCGTATCTGCAACAACAAAGGCAAATCAGATATTGGGCTGCATCCACAAGGACACTGGTAGCAGAGATAGGATGTGATCATCCCACTCTACTCAGCACTTGCCAGATTGCTCCTGGAGTACTGTGTCCAGTTTCAGTCTCTACAATTCAAAAAAGACGTGTACAAACTGGAGAAGGTCCAAAGGAGGACCACAGAGATGATTCAAAGGCTGAAGAACCTGCCCTGTGAGGAAAGACTGAAGGAGTTAGGTCTTTCCTCCTTGGAGAAGAGAAGGCTCAGGGGGGACCTCATCACAGTTTTCCAGTAGTTAAAGGGTGGCTACAATGATGGATGCTCTCTTTTCACAAGGAGCTACAAGGAGAGGACAAGGAGCAATGGGTACAAGTTGTACTGGGAGAGGTTTCATCTTGGCATAAGAAAGAAATTTCTTATAGTAAGAACAATCATTCACTGGAATAACATCCTCAGGGAACTGGTTGAATACCAACTACTGGAGGTTTTCAAGACATGACTGGAAAGGGTGTAGATAATCTCATCTAGGCTCCCTTTTCCATGAAAGTTTGGAACAGATGATCTTTTGAGGTCTCTTCCAACTTGGGCTGTTCTCGTATTCTATGATCCAAACTACAGTAAGGTTTTTGTCAACATCTGGACATGCATTTTTAATTAAGAAAATGTCCACATAGTCTTGTTATTAACACACAGCATCCTCCAGAGAGGATCACATTAGTAGTTTCTCCTCATGAGAATAAGGAAAGAGGCCAAATTCATTGGCCAAGTCTTCTTGCTGTCAGGCTTCATAGTGTCACTTTCTTACACAGTGTAAGGCAACAATGGCAGAGATTGTTTTGTGTCATTTCTCAATTTCCAATGCTATAGGTCTTGGCATGTCTTAAAGAGAGATAGGTAAGTTGAGGTTTTGTGGCACTTTTTGATTTTGTTTTTTTCCTAATATGTAAGACCTGCAGGAATCCCATTCAAGTCTGAAATTGAGAAGCAGATGGGACAGTTCACCATTTGCTTGCTTGAATGAGATAACATCAGAGATCTCTCCAAAATGTTTGATTATCTCCTTTCTCTCATCCTCTTACAATTCTCTCAGAGTTTAAATCAGATATGATAGATTATTTGAGGATTTTTTTGACATGAATAATTATGTCTTCTGTCCTGGCTCCAATTCATAGTCAGTGAATGGCTTAACAAATGGCTTATCTGCTGCACATTACCACTCTTTAACTGTATAACTTCTGGGTGTCTAAAATAGCAAAATTATCATTGTTGCAGCTACCCCTTTTCTCCTTGACGAAGGATCATGCTGTTTTTTTTTCTAAACTAAATTACATATAAATTGGCAGAGATACAGAAGAAGAAAAATTCCACAGTTGAGAAATCATAATAAAATGAGAGGAAAGGATATGGATACAGTAATGCTGGAAAAAAATGGCTAAATATCAGTAAAAAGTGAGAATGAGTGTTTTCTGGTTTTCTTGATGAAAAATAAAGGAAGCTGCATAACCTGGGAATATTTGGTACATGAGGCATCACTGTAAAAGTGCAGATGGATTGTATGAATCAGTTGGCCACTGCCTTTATGAAAAAAAAAACAACCACCCTACTGTTTTTTGGGAAAACATAGTAAAAATTCTTAATATTACCATCACTGAAAAGGTAATTACATTTCAAATAGCTCAAGACACAAGTCAAAGAAGAGCTCCTCGCTGCTGCTCTAGTTACTGCTGACTATAGTAGCAAGCATTCTGGGGAATTAAGGTGAGCCATGGCATTCCTCTGGCTTGCTGGATACGGTTGCTACAGAAAAAAATTCTGACCAACACAACCTATGCTGTGGTCTCACGGCCTTTATCCAAACCTCTCCAAAGTCATCAGGAGCCTTTCCACTAACTTAAATAAACTCTGACATTCTGTCGTAGTGAAATGAACTTGTGGCTAGCACCCAAAGTTCAGGAAAGCTCAAAGGACAAGGTCTAACAAGGGGAAAAAAATAGATATAATAGTAAGGGAGGAGGCCAGGCAGGCCTTGTAAAGAAAAATAGCAGCTTTGGGGCTTTCTCCCCTGAGGCACATCTAAGATGGTGATATGTCTCCCCTAAGGCACGTATAAGATGGGCTCTGCTCCAAACTGATAAGGAACAGAAGAGGGATTGAAGGAAGCTGGGTCAACAAAAAGGGAGCAAGAAGAGCCTGGCACAGCAGAGGGCAGTGAAGAATGCAGCTGCAGCCCTTCCACAGAGATCTGATAAGAGCTGCAGGTATTCAAGATCCTCCAAGTACCTTATGTATCTCTCCCACTTTCCTATTTCCATTACAAATTCAAGTAAAACTGAAAGCAAAAAAGCAGAGGAGACAGAGAAGAAAGGCTTTGTTTTGGTTGGAAGAGGAAGGAAGCAGGCTAATTTGAGGAGAAAGAAAATATGCAAATCACAGACATACAAAATGCAGTGTCTTGTATTCTGCTACTATAGTAGCATATACTATAATACTGTGAGCTTCAAGGCTGTTAGGAATCCAAAGCTTCTCTGAAGTACATCGAGACTGGAAAGATTGGGAAATGTATATGACATAATAGGTGAGGGGGAGGAAAGACACATTCTCATGTTTGACCTTTTTCAGCAGATAATGACATTTTGTTCTTTTTCTCTTCCAAGCACTGAAAGCAGTAACCGCTAGGTGTCAAAGAGAGATTTATTCCTGAATCTGATGCAATCAGGTGTAATACCGAATCAGAACACGGAGAATGAGAAACGGTGTGGTGGCAAGTGGTGTGCACCTGTTGGGCTGTCAAAAGGAGGACAGTCCCCTCCCTCCCTCCCTCCCTTTTTCACTGCCTCCGGTGACACACACTCTGAGGAGCACAACCAACCACCCGGAAGGGTCCCACCCCAGATTGGCTCCTTCGTTTGTCCCCAACACACGCCACTGACTTGATGTGGTGGAAATGAAAATTTAGAGCACATCACACATTCTGTTGTCTCATTCAGTTTTAAGGATTTTAATATTGTTCTCTGTCATGGGCCTTGCGCCTCACAGAGGTGGAGATACAAGCCTGCAACTGGTTCTGCCACTGAAAAATCACATATGACATGACACAGGCCCTCAAACATATTGTACTATTGAAGGTACAGCTCAACCACAGACTACAGGCTTTTCCGGCTAGTTCATTAATATTTATTCTTCCTCTTTGGTGGGATAGAGAGGTTTAAATTAAATTTCTTTTACCCAGATGTATCTATCTACCTACCTATTATCTTAGATGGGAGACAAAGCTAATCAGAGGGACATTTTCCATTCCTAAGCCAAGCAAATCAGTCAAACAGAAAGTGAAAAGAAAAAAGTGACCCGAGTTTTTAATGAAGGCCAATTTTGTTAATTTGATGAAATTGGGAAATACTGTTATAATTATGAATAGCTATTCTGTGGAGTCATAGGTATACGTGTATATATTGATAAGTTAGCACTGAAGAGAAGGTTTTTTGCTCAGATAAAATTTTCTGGTTAAAGTGAAGAATCCATAATCAGAAAAGATGATTAAATTGACCATGGAATAAATGGTTCCATTTTACACAGGAGATTCCATCTGCGTGGATGAAGCAGAACGGTTGGCCTCAGAAAGGGATTATGAGAAGAGATGGGACGAAACACAACATCCGCATCAGAAAACTGGTGACATCCATAACAATAATAAGCTTGCATTAAGAATGTTTTGACCTAAGACTGCACAGAGAGAGCCTTAAAATTTTTCTTCCTGAGAGGTAACAAGCCTCAATAGTCACAGACCAACTCCGTAACTACTGCTGTGGGGACAGTCCCTCATCTGGGCATGTGTCACGCTCCATGTGGCAGATGCTACTCACCAAGTGTGTGAGTACTTCAGTGGAAGGGTTTTGCCTCTCTCCCCTGCCAGCCAGTCCAAGCACAAATATTTATTCAAATGGCATAAACAACAGAAACAATTTTGGGAAGAAATAGAAATTCAGTTTATTAGGACTCTGGAAACAGAGTGCCAGACTGTGTATAATCAAGCCACTTAAGTCCAGCCATAACATTTAGATTCTATTTACTCTTAATGTATTTTTGTAACTGATTTTTGATGAATCAGCCTTTTAAAAATCTTTACGTAAACTGTTCTTTGGATTTATATGCAAATACTACCCTTTGTAAACCTAAATGTTGGCATATATTCCTACTACAGTTTACAAGTAGCCTAACTATTTACGTTTCAGATTATTCCTAGATCTTTCAATGGTAAATAGCATCCAAAGAAAGGAAAGTGCTACCTTTTGTTACATCACTAAAATAAACAGGCGTGGGGACTGCAGAAGTCTCTCTGCTAAAACGCTGACAAGAAGGCTGATCTGAACAAGATGGTGTAGCTTGTTTTGTTCAGATTATTTTCTTAGCATATGCAATAAGAAGAGTTTGGGAAATTATTTGCATTACAAATAAGCTAGACTTCAAAGACTGCTAGAGTGTGTAAAAAGTCACTTCACTTTTTGATGTTCTTAGTTGACCAAAATGGTACTCTTGACTGGAACTGAAGTGAGATACCTGAACAGCACCAAATTCAAAACAAGCAACAAAGCAATCTTGTAAAGGCCTGATAAGCTCCTCTACCAGGTAAAGTACACTCAGGAAGAGGTAAGACTGGGAAAGGGACTGTGGACATCCTTCTGCTTAGGAAAGAAGGAATTCCTGTTCAAGAACCCTTCATCTTCTCATGTGCCATGTGCTGCTCCTACAGTAATGGATGCTTCTTAAAATTTGGTAATGTTAGAGATTTGCTTCTACCTACTGTCATGGAAGTTTCCACATTTAAATAATTTCCCTTGCAGTACGGATATCTTCATCCCTGTCTAGTAGCCTGGACTGATCAAAAAAAGTCATCAAGACTATGGAAAACACAAGTCACAGTCTGAGTTAACAGTGAGCATTGAGATAAAGATTGGGCAAACCTATAGCCTTACACAAAGTAAAGGGCCCAAAGATAGCCAGTTAGAGCAAAAAGTCCCTAACCTCACTTTTTAAGAGGGAAAGAGATTAAAATTTCAGCTTGTGTCACCTCAGATTTCCAAGAGAACTTCCCACACCCTGTATTGCAGGTGACAGCCAAAGCTGTCATTTCACTGAAATCTCTGTAATATTCATGCTGCATTTTTGTGCAGTCTATAATTAAGTGCTCATATGGGGGCCATCAGATCCCCTCAACTTCATTTATGTATTTCTCACTGTGAAGATTCACGAAACGCTCCCTCTGAATAAAGCTTTCTGCTTAACATACAGAAACATATAAAATCCCTCCAACAACATATTGCCATATTATACACAATACTGCAGCCCTAACAATAACTCACACCATTTTGTTAGTACACCCTGCATAAGCACCCTCAAACAATGCATTCAAAATGCAAATATACAGGATAAGACAATGAAATAACATGCTACATATCTATATACTGTAATATAACATAAAGACAAAGCACTATTTTCTCTTTCTCATCAGCAAATTAAGTCTTGTTTACATAGGCACTAGAAATATTTAGGATTTAAGGAGTCAGACATTTTAAAGAGTTAAGACAAAGCTCTACACAATAATAAAAAAGCTAGGAAACGTAACAAGGTTTATCTGGGGAGACTTTTAGCTCATTCCCACATATGTTTTTTCAATCTACTTTGTCCCTTGGTGGTGCAGAAGCAAATTAACAACATGGGGAAAGTACTAGGGAAAACAGAAGGTGTACATTAATTTCACACCTAATTATTAATTAATTTGCTCAGGCTCTGCTGGAATAATCAGCACTTGAACAGCTTCACTTGTTCCCAATGAGCCGCTGCAGTGTCTCTGTTTAAAATTCCAGGGGGGGCAGAGCTGCAGCAGGCTGAATAGTAATGATTGCAGGGAGTGAGAGCCTGGACCTCCTTCCATGGGACCCGCGCCACATGCTTTTATAGTACCAAGCATGACTAACACTAGGGTAGATAATGTGATTTCTTTCTGATAGCTGAGTTACACTAGCATAAAAGTGAAGAAAATGAGGATTTGGGTGAAGTAGCTCCATTGGTCTTGTGTTGCTGTTAAATAGTTAAGAATGTTAAGACAAAGGCAGTGCTATTGACATTGGAAAAATTATCCAGGACAAATTTATCTACACAAGGCATTATGAAACAAGGCTTTAGTGCTCTGATACAAGCAATATGTAGTGCTGGGAGATGACAGATTCTTCTAACTTATTAAATAACACACAAATAATCTTTGACAAACAGATGATTTGAAAGGCTGGCTGAAATTTTCCTGCAGGCTGCCTTTCTTTCAGATTAAACTTCTGAAATGCAGCATATTTAAGCAGTTACTTGTACATTTGATCCAGATTGCCTTTCACTCCCTTCTGTACCTCACGTAGGTTGTAATTTGTTACAGCATCTGTCTGATAAAAAGTCTTCCATTTATACTAAATAAGTGACAATTTGAAAAAGAGCATTATTCTTACATAAAGATACAACACACATCTTCTACATCCTATCCTTATGTTATCATAGGTATCAGAATTTGGTATAAGAACTGTCATTGACCTAGAGAGAACTAAGTAGAGAAAGAGGCCCATGTGAAAACAGGAAAACATTTAGGACCAGATTCAGAAGGAACTCTAGTATAAACAGGACTTGGTAAACTTTATAGCCCAAACTGAAAATTAGGATGCAGCCTCCTCATTGGCTCTGAAGATCCCCAAATGCCTGCACTCTTCTTTCTGCTTCAGTGTCACAGTGCTCGCTGATGCTGTCTAGCTCAGCCCTAGAAACTGGAAATTCAACACAAACCCACCCCTAGGATACTTGTATAGTTGGTGAGGAGTAGGCTAGGCTGAGCAGGACTTTCCTCTTCTGCTGGGGATTTGTGAAGGAGGTCAGGATGTACCAAAGAGGGAGGGAAAGCCAATGAGGGGGAGCTTGCTCTGCAGAGCCACTAGGACACCTGGGTAGGAGTGAGACAACGGGACTGCCTCTACTGCCCAGACTGATCATGCATTTTATATCACAGTCACTGGACTTGAGAGTAATGGAAGGAAAAGTACCGATGCTCCCACATCAGTACTCAACCACAACACTACACTCAAGCTCCATCCCTGTATGAGCTTCTCAGCTGCGGGAATTTAGCGTTGCTTTGGGAAACCCCCTTCCCCTTCCTGCAGTGCTCCCATTACGGACTGCTGATAGGGACTTTGCTGACAGAGGAAGGTTTGGGGTCCTTCAGGCTGAAGAATGCCTAATATGTAGATCTGCCACTGCTAATCTCTCCTCAGAGAGCTATGGCACACTCTGAAAAGACACCTGCAGCTTTGCCTAGTGTTGTGGTTTAATCCCAGCCGGAAACTAGGACCACGCAGCTGATTGCTCACTCTCTCCACCCTCCAAGTAGGGTAGGGAGAAAAGGAGGGGAAAACCACCCTTGTGGGTTGAGAGAAAGACAGTTTAATAGAACAGTAACACAAGAGAATAATAATAATAATAATGGTAAAAGAATATACAAAATAAAGTGATGCAACACAAGATGCTGTCACCACCCAGTGATAAGTTTCCCAGCCAGTTGCGAGCGGTGATTGCAGATTCCTGCCCACTGGGCAACCCCCATTTGCATACTGAGCATGATGTCTGTGGTCTGGAATATTCCTTTGGCCAGTTTGTCCTGTCTGTGCTCCCTTTCAGC